>JAWZYV010012919.1:0-600000 GCA_038373885.1 Cheiracanthium punctorium
CATGACAAGTGATCTGTTTCGATATCTGTATCTGCAAATATAATAAACAGATCCCTTTTCAAATTTGTATTTGCAGATAATTAAAAAAGTTATGTGTTTTCAGATCGGTATTTGCAGATTCAACTTTTTAACAATCCAACACACCTCTAGGTAATGCATTAGTGCAGCTTTTCTCAACCTGTGGGGTGGGACACCCAAGGGGGGTGCAAAGCGTTTGCAGGGGGGGTGCTAGAAAGGCCAAAGAGCAAGTAATGATGTACATGTTTTTTAAAAAATCATCTTATGTATTCTCATTTTTACTCAAAAATATATCCATTTTGGCTTAAAATGTTCATTCAAATTTTACTGATAACATTATTTTGTAGAAAATTCGACTAAATGTTCATTGTTAAAGATTAAAAAACTGAATGTATACTGAAAAACGTGAGGGGGGGCACCACCGTAAGTTATCTATGTTGGGGGCGCGCAATGTTAAAAGGTTGAGAACTGCTGCATTAGTGTCTATAATTATATGTATCTTTTTATGAAGCTCTCAGCCAAGTATACATTTACTGTTCTCTCTCTTAACATTCTCCTTTAACTTACTTCTTATTTTTTCTTATCAGCCCTAAATATCTTTTACAGATAATGAAATATTTCCCCAGTACCCTAAAAAAGTCCTGTCTTTCACTTACTCCAAAAAATCCTTTAAAGCCATATGCTTCTGTGAAAAAATTTGAAGTGGATTCTTACACAAAAAGTTCGGGTAACTCTGAACAATAAACTGTGATCTTCCAATTTACAATTTTATTTTAAGAAAGATAATGTTTATTGATTGTGTAAGTATTTTTTAACAACTTGTATAAGAGCCTCTGGCGTCGGTTTCTCTGCTACCATGCAAGGCATATGAAAATTATTAAAAGATTTTTCAGTACTAGGTCCAAGAGCTATGAAAGCAGGTAATGAACAGTCTTCATAAGCAGATAGTATTATCTTAAGACTCGATTCAACACCTGAGGGGCTAAAAAATACTAAAATACCAGGTAGGCCATCTTCTGAAACTAAATTGTGCCATGAACTTTCAAAGTTTTTATTAGGAATAGTTTTGTAACACACTACTTCTTCAACGAGAATGCCACGTTTGGTTAAAGTATCAGGTATTGTATCTTTTCTGATATTACTGCATGGAAATAACAGAGGTTTGCTTAGACATGTATACTTATCAATAATGACCTTATATAAATTTTCACTGTTGCCAGAATCTGATCCACAGGTATCAATATTTAAGTCAGAAACAGCATGATCAGCCGTAGCTTTGCCAACTGAAAAATTACATTTTTTTCTCCATTCGCCCATGCACAAATCGTTCGCAGATACTAATAAATTTGAAATAGCTTGGACAGCTCTTGTACTCGTGAAAATAATTCCACCATAAAGATCTGATTCGTTAAGACAACTTCGCAACTTTTCTAAATTAACAAAATCAAAAGATAAAACAGATATGTTCTTAGAACGAATGTTTTCTCTTTCGAGCGATTTAGCGTATTTATTTTCTTCAGTAATCCCATCTCCTTGAAACAACACAACAAAATTTTTCTTTACTTTTGATGACATTTTACTTTCTATAATATTAACAAAATATACAGCAAGCAGGTCAACATAATAGAGATGACTAGCGCTTCAAAACCAACACGGCACCCAATGAGTGGAACAGTCCATTAAAATGAAGAGGGAAAATATGTTTAATGGGGGCGCCATCTATTGTCAATGGGAATTATTATAAAAGTTGAAAAAAAATTTCTGGTGCAAACTAATGGTACCTCAGATTAAATGTTAAAATTAATTTGGATTTTATGTAAAAAAATGCATCAATTCAATATTTAATGAAAATTTTTTATAAATAAAATTATCAGTTTGGTAAGTTGTAGTATTAATTTAATAAGCTTGTTTATAATACAAAATTCTTTCTCTGATCATTTAACGAGGATGTCATGCTCCGTTCTTAAGTATTAATAGTGTTATCAATTTCGGCTTCAGTGTCATAAATCATTGTTATTTATCAGATTCATAAAAATAAATATAATTCATGAAAAATAATGTATTTTTTCCCCAAATGAGTTAAGGGTCTCTTATATTTGCCCTGGGCTCCTAAACAGTAGCGGTTCCAGGGGAGGGGCTAGGGGGCTTCAGCCCCCCCCCCAAAAGAGATTGCTAAAGGGTAACATTCTGCTTCAATATGCGTTTTTAATGCGTAAAGTTACCTTTTTTAATCACTTAGCCCCTCCCAAAAGTTTTTACATTGGTTTAGACTAAAATTTTGCTTATTTGTGTATTTTGTTTGGGTGATATAAGGTTTTTTTCAAAATTTAGCCCCTCCCAAAAGAGAATTTCTGGATCCGCCACTGCTCCCAAATCATGTTAGGCCTTGGTTATATGCTTTAGCTGAAAATTATAAATACCTTGATTCATAATTTTCAGTTATTTTTTAAATTATAAAAAGTTGAAAAAAATTATTCTGGTGCAAACTAATAATAACTGCACATTAAATGCTAAAATTAATTTCGATTTTATGTAATAAAAAAATGCATCAAATCAATATTTAATGAAAAATTTTTATAAATAAAATTATCAATTTGGTAAGTTGTAGTGCAATTTTAATAAGCTTGTTTATAATACACAATTCTTTCTCTGATCCTCATTTAGTGATGTGATACTCCGTTCTTAAATATGAATAGTGTTATCAATTTCGGATTCAGTGTTGGCAATGAAGCATTGTTATTTATCAGATTCATAAAAAGAAATATAATTCATTAAAAATATTGTATTTTTTCCCCAAATAAGTTAAGGGTCTCTTATATTTGCCCTGGGTTCCCAAATCCAGTTATGCCTTGGTTATATGCTTTAAAAATAACTGGAAATTATAAATACCTGGATTTTGGGTATTTATCCAGGGCAGGGTAAGTACCTGGATAAATATCCACTTTTAAATACCCTATGTAATGGATACTTCACGAATCACTATTTTTCTAAATTTCTATGCATTTGTATTATAAATTTTCTCTCATCCTCACTAAATGAGGATGAGAGAAATAATTATGTATTATAAACAAGCTCATTAAATTAGTACTACAACTTACCAAAATGATAATTTTATTTATAAAAATTTTTCATTAAATATGGAATTGATGCATTTTTTATTACATAAAATCGAAATTAATTTTAACATTTAATGTGCGGTATTATTAGTTTGCAACAGAATACATTTTTTCAAGTTTTATAACAATTCCAAGTGACAATAGATGGCGCCACCATTAAACTTATTTCACCTCTTCCTTTAAATGGACTGTTCCACTCATTGGGTGCCGTGTTGGTTTTGAAGCGCTAGTAATAGAGATGGCCAATGATTCGATGAGTCGAATCAGTGATTCAAATCTTGGTACTGAGTGGCTCAGTCTTTACACTCACTCTCTACTGATTCGAATCTCAAGCCCTCAAGGGAAATACATTCCAAGTGCGAAGGGAAGGAAAACTTATTTTCCCTTTGCCGTTCCCAGAGATTTTCCCTTACTCTTTCAACTCTTTTCGACTCTTTACGTTACGACTCTTTTCGACTCTTTACGACTCTGAGTCGATAGATGATTTGAAACAGTAAATGAGTGGGCAGGGCTGGGGAGTAGCGCGCTACAAGTAGCGGAACTACAGTAGTCGCTACTTTTTTTAGTAGTTTGTAGTGTAGCGCGCTACTTTTTTTAAAAAGTAGTTTGTAGTGTAGCGCGCTACAAAAAATTAGTAGTTTGTAGCGCGTTTTGGAAGCTACTTTTGCCGCGTCATCATTTCCGGTGATTGATCTCGTGGTGCAAATTCTCTTTCTTATGACACCAAGCATAGAACTGGAATTGATGCTTGAAAGAATATCCAATCCCTCCCCCGCCCCTCCCAGGGTATCTATGTGTGCCCCGTGCCCCCGGCATTCTATGGGGGCACACACCACACGCACACGAGTGAGGGGAGGGGGGAGTTTCCTGCCTGAAGCCTGACCTTGTACATCTTTTTTCTTTTTATCGTTCTCAGTATTATTTGTAGACTCACCAATCTGCTATAAAGAGGACAAAAAAAAGAAGGAAAGAGAATCCAAAGCTGATCATATTTAGATGGGGCCTCGGGGTACTGGGTTACTTGTAGGCAAAGGCGCACCCACGGAGGGGCTATGGGGGCTAAAGCTCCCCTAAAACTGGAGAGTTAGATCTGAAAACCTTTAAAAATTGAAAAATGTCATTAATGAATTAAAACATTTTATTATTAAAAATTATCTTAACTATTTCTAAAATATTTTTTTACCAAAGAAAAAAAAAGAGACGTTGGTTTTTAAGTAAATACTTACAGTCAGTGTATGAAATACAGTTAAACTCTATTACAACGTCAGTGAAAAAGTCAGGTATTTATTTATGACTCTATAACGAGTTACGCTGATAGTGGCCTTGTGTTCTATGGGCGTGTGATACAGAATATTTTGACGTTATAAGGGAATTATTACTATAATCGAGGTCACTATAACCAAGTTCATCAATATTTGTAGTCTTAGCCCCTCCTAAACTAAAATCTTGGGTGCGCCACTGCTTCGGGGCCCCCTTTACTATACCATACTAAGCATTTTAACATATTTTCAGAGTCTCATTATCACACGGACGCGCGGGCAATAGCCCGGAGCCCCTGAAAAATAGAGGCCTCGCAAATCTCTCGATTTATTGTATATTAAATTTATATATGCTGCAATAATAATTTTTGTTAAGCTAAATTTCCTTTATGATATCTATATCATAATTGTGTAACAATAAAAAGGCTTCGAGACTTATATTTTCCGTTCTTCTAACTCAATGATAATGGTTTCTAAGACTAGATTAATAAAATAGAAATTAAAGGCGTTTTTGAAAACTTATGGCCATATGTACTTATCATAAAATATCCATTAGTTAGGACTTTTTTTTAAATATATATATATTATGATGAAGCAAAGAAAATTTTCTGGCAGGCGGAACTTGGCGCACACATACGCTAATAATATAAATGAATTTAAAGAAATATTAAAATCAATTTTAAATGCATAGTCTTGTTCTAAATGACTATAAATACATGGGTAATTTTTAATTCAATTTTAGAATTATTTAAAAATGTTTTATTTTTATGCTGGGAAAATAGAAAACAATAAAAAATAAGTTAAGTGCCTGTAATAGTACAGAGGCCCAAAATACCCTCTTGCCCCGGGGCCCCATCTAAGTATGATGAGGGTCTGCATATTTTTGACCGCTATTGCGTTTTCGCAACAGACAACATTTTCAAAACTTCCAACATTGAATTTTAAAAAATTACGTACATATACTCGAGCAAGATTATATAACCAAGAATAATTTTATTTTAATATTTTATCCATTTGTATTATTAACATTATGGACATTAAGTATGGGATGAGGGCCGGATTTAGGGGAGGGCAACCGGAGCTGCAGCTCCAGGTCCTCCACAAGAGAGGAGGCCCCCACAATAGACATCTTTACATAAAATTTCCTAACGAATATCGAACTCGGAAATCCAATCCTGGACTTCTAGGCTATGAGTTAACGGCGAACCCACTTCGCCACACTTGTCTTCGAAAAAATTCTTAACTTGTTTGAGAAATAATTAGGGGCCACCACTCCTTTGTTGCCCCAGGGCGTCCACACCTCTAAATCCGGCACTGTCTGGGATGTTTATTTCTACAAGGCGCTCAAGTTTAGCGTGCTAGAAAATTTTCCTGGACCGACAAAAAATTGTATTTTCTTCTTCTTTAAAACATAAAACACAAGGCACTGGTACTCGGGGTAAAAAATGGCATTTCAATTTACTGTACTTTGATCAAATCGTGTTCACCATCCAAAAAATGTCTCCCAGTTGATCTAGTGATGGACAACAATACAACAATAACTGTTACAGAGGAAATTGTTTCATTTTGATTATTATTATTATTTCAGTATATATGAATTTTTAATCTATATTATTGGGATATTTGGGGACGCGGGGTATCTGCCCCCCCCCCCCCTTGTCAGTGTGATAATCTGGGGAACGCCAGAGAGAAATCAGAATCAGAACACTTGCATTTGCATTGATGTCTCTAGTCTGACTGAGAGTGTAAAAGAAAAAGTAGCTGCATTTAACTTCATATTAAGCCAAGGCCAGTTGGCGGATCCAGAGGGGGCATGTGCACTTCCCAGATGAATCAAGTTTAGACCATAAAAATTGATTTATTTTGAAAAATAATGTATGTAAGGTTTGAGTTTTTGAAATATCTATTTCTGTGCATAAAAGTGAGCATTTTTTGCTTTTGAAAAGGAATTTTACATATCTTTAAATAGCATGCTTTTGTGACATCATTAATTTTTTTTTCTTCTTTTTTTGCACCCCTAAATACAGTGTAGTGTCCACTTGCCCACTGTTGAGTGTCCAGCATTCCGTGAACTCGATATCCTTCCAAAGCTGGAATGATATATAGTCAGTCCTCGCAATTAGCGAGCGCCCCCCCCCCATCCCCTCTCACAGAATTCAAAGGAATTGTGTGAGAGGGGATTCTTGAATTCTGTGGGAAGGACTTGCAGGGGGCAATACAGCTTCGTTTTACAACTTCCTGGTTTACACCAGCCCAGAAAATTACTGAGAAAGCAATGAAAAGGAAGAAAAACTCCAATTATACCCCTTGAACCTGAACCTATAATGAATCAGCATTTTCTAAATTCGTTCTCAAACGTGACCTGCTCACCCATTTATTGTTGTCTTTTTTTGGGGGGAGTTACGTTGCGTTCAAATTTTCATTTTAACTAGGTTAATGTGACTTGTAAATATATAATTTTGTGAATAGTGTTTAAGTTTCTATATTCTATGTATGTTTAATTTTATGTTTAAATTTTATTTAATGAGTACAATTACCAAAATGGGCCTAAATCAAAGAACCGAAGGTATGTTTAACTTATGTGTATATTTTTTTCTCTTTCTTAAATGTAATATAAAACCAAAAATAATTGAACAGTATGTAAGATATTACAAAAATTAGTTTTATGCGTGATCCCCCCCGAATCTCGATGAAAGTGAAAGTTTATTTTTGTAATAGTTATAGTATTTTACGATCTCAAAGAAAACAGCAACAAATAAGAATACGAGTTTTGTTTTAAAATATAAGTAACCGGATTATCTAAATACAAATTTAATGATTTTTTGAAAATCGCTTTTTCCCAAAGGGGGACAGGGGGCAAAACGGGTATTTCACAAATTTTTAATATTGATTTCATATCTCAAATTAAAAAAAACAGACATTCACAGGATTTTTGTTTGAAAATATAAAAAAAACAGGAAAAGCGGAAAAAAAATTGGGTGATTCTTCGAAATTTACCTTGAGGGGGTGGGGTCAAAATGAGTTTTTCACATATCCTTCATATCTTACAGGAGAAAAAAACAGATATTAAGATTTTTTGCTTTAAAATGTAACAAAACGGAAACCTAAAAAAAATTTAAGGATTTTTTAAAGATTGCCCCCAAGGGATGCTGCACTGGGGGAGGGGGGGCAAAATGTTTTTTACATATATATTTAACATATCCTTTGTATTAAAAAAAGAACATTCATATGATTTTTATTTTAAAATACAACAAAAAAGAATATCTAAAAAGAAATTTTAGGAAGGTGAGGGGGATAGCAAGTTGGCAAAACAAAGAAAAACAAATGAAGTATAAGATTTTTATTTTTATTTTGCTTTAAAATGTAATAAACAAGAACGTCTAAAAAATATTAGGATTTTTTTGTCGCCCTTATGGGGGAGAGGAGGGAGCCAAAACATGTTTTTCAAATATCCTTCATATCTCAAAGGAAAAAAAAACAGATATTTTTATTTGTTAATGAAATATTTAGATTAGTTAGAATATGTGTTAATTTAAAAAAAAGTTTTGCTATGTCACTTTCTTCAAACATTCAACTATCAATATACGTCAAAAAATAGTAAGGCTGTCTCAGCCCCCCCCCCCCAGAATATACATTTTGTATGGCAAAATTATTACATACGTAGCTCTAAACGACACATTTAGTGACGTAAGCTGTCCTCCCTTCGCAAATAAATAAATCATTAGCTTTTAAAATGAAATGTCGTTAATTTAAATATACAAGTACAACGTTGTGCTCTTACCAAAACATAGGAACTAAATTAATTTGGCAAGCCGTTACGTGATCTTCCTTCTTGACACAATGACACCCTCAATTATTGAATCGTTTCTTTATACAACTAGTCCCACCAGTGGCGTATGAAGACTTCCTTCAAGGGGGGGGGGGGTTATAGACATAACTTTGTATTAAAATGCGTAATATTTAAGCTAAAAAATGAAAATTTATGGGTATTAATTGCCTATAAAAAATCCAATTATTTTTTATTTATTTATTTATTTTTAACTTTTTTGGTTCTCATGATTTTTCTCATGCTTTCAGAGCTCACTTTCTCAATTTATTTTTATCATAGAGGTATTAAAACTGAATTAGTTTCAACAATACTTCAATAATTAGCAGTAGTTGTCAGTAGCGTATATATAGGCTTCCATTTCGAGGGGAGGGGGACGATTCGATATTTTAAACTTTATTATTCTAACGTTAAAAGAAATGTTTCAAAATACCTCCTTTTAAATAATTGCTTTACATTTCTTGAGCGGGCCCGCCGCCCTCCTCAAACACTCCCCTGGTAGTTGTTTATTAGAGCAATAGTTTTTTTCTAATTAAGATATCAATAGTTTTCTCTAATTAGGATATAAATATCCTTAAATATGAATGTAATGCAAACTGAATCTGTTAGCAAAATTTGTCTCCTAAAAGTAGCGAAAAAGTAGCGAAGTAGCGACTACATTTCAAAAGTAGTGTAGCTAACTACATTTTTCAAAAAGTAGTTGTAGTTGTAGTTAGCTACATTTTTCGAAAAGTAGCGGTAGTTGTAGTTCGCTACAAAAAAAAAAGTAGTTTTTCCCACCACTGCGAGTGGGTGTGGGTGAGTTGGTCACTGAGTTGGTGCAGCAACGAATCTTTACTGATTCAGTGTTTCGCTCTGTTTCGGTGATTGTATACTATCGTTGAGATTCGTTAGTTTTTCGAATCTTCTATCGACTCAGAGTCGAAAGGAGTCGAAAAGAGTTGAAAGGATGTTTCATTTAATTGAAGTTTTTTTTTCGAATCTTCTGGTCGTTTCATGTTCGAATGAGTTGAGGTGTTCGATTTATTGAAGTTTTTTTCGATCTGTCGTGGTGGAGTCGTGTGGAGTGGGTCGAACATCGTTTGCTTTTGGCGGGGGGCATAGGCGTTACTTCCTAAGGGCAAGAGGGGTCAATCCCCCCCCGAAAAAAAATTAAGAAAATTCAAGTATCAGAGCTATTTATAATAATGATATTTTATACAATCGGAAACATTTTGTCACCCCATCCAAATATTACATGCCAATTTACGCCAATGCTCGTGGAAGAGCGGAGGGGGGGTGTCTCAAAGTTGTTTAAACCTTTTTCCCTCGGGGGGACTCCCTCCTTCCAACTTGTCTGGCTGATTTAATATTTGTTTAAAATTTAATGAAACATCCCTTTTCTACTTTTAACTTCAATATATGTCCCCTTGCCCCCACCCTCAAAAAAAAAAAAAAAAAAAAAAAAAAAACAGAACGTTATGTTTACATAGTGGCGGGTTTTCATGTGAAGGGAAATAGAATGAAATAAAGTTAGGATTGTGCTTGTCACTTTTAATGAAGGATACAGGGGCGGTATAAGCGCTCTCACAAAAGGACTTTGTAGTAAGCAAAATAACATTTCGCTTTATTGCTGCAGATTTCGTTTAAGATAATTTTTTACCTTGTTTTTCGTTTAAGGGGAATGATTTTATTTTCTTTCGTAATTCAGAGAAATACAAAATAGGGTCTAAAGCAGTGGCGTAGTTAGTGTTATTGACAGTGGCGTAGCCAGGATTTTATTTCCGTGTGGGCTGGGTATCAAATTAAAGATAAAGTTCAATTGTAAGCTAAGTAAAGGGTCCCATTTTTTTGGGGGGGGGCAGCAGCCCCTCAGTAGGACTGGGCCAAAAATCGATAAATATCGACATATCGGTTTTACTTCAACATCAAATATCCGATATTCCCATTTTCATTTCAGTGAAATCTCGAATTCGATAAAGGTCAAAAATACAGGCCGGTCAGGGGCGTAGCCAGAAATTTTTCATGGGGGGGGGGTTATGACTACTGCAACTCATATATATGTATACGTGTGTGTGATAATGTAGTGAAGAATATACATTTTGTATGGCAGAAAATTCCTCATGGGGGGGGTATGACCCCCCTAACCCCCCCTTGGCTACGCCTTTGAGGCCGGCGATAAGAAAATCCTGAGATCAATACCAGCTTGTGATACTTTTGCTACTGCTTTCTCTCCGTTGATGACGATGCCGGATCGCGAAAAAACAGCTCCATGGTTTATTAGTCTAATTACCATAATTAATTAACGTATATCTCGGAGACTATCCACCGGAGCGCGTTTTTATTGATTCTCGACCCCCCTAGTCTCAACACCCCACCGATACTTAAAATTTCGAATGCTTTGACACCAAACTTAACCTTTTAATCTTACAGGCCCAGGGGGTCATACGAAGCTCCCCTATATTTTCAATTTGGGCATTTTAAACACTAGCCTCCTCCGGCGGCATCTCCAAAGTCTGGAAACCATCCCAGAGGCAATTTCTACATGTTTGCAGTCCTTTTAAGCCTCAATCATGGTTAATTAGTCTAATTACCATAATTAATTAACGTATATCTCGGAAACTATCCATCGGAGCGCGTTTTTATTGATTCTCGACCCCCCTTTAGGAAACCCCATCCTTAGATAAAATTTCGAATGCTTTGACACCAAACTTAACCTTTTAATCTTACAGGCCCAGGGGGTCATACGAAGCTCCCCTGTATTTTCATTTCGGGCAGTTTAAACACTAGTTTTACTCGAGCAAGGAGAGAGAGATGCTAGCTGCCCGAGAACTCAGCGGAGAAGAAACCCGATGAATGGGTGAAGGGTGTTTAAATAGTACGGCTTTCGGCGCAGAGAGAGGGAAAATTTCTTTAGTTGTTTTATTGATTCAAGATTCGAATCACTAAATCGAATCATCGAAGTAGTGAGTGAGTCGAGAATCGAATCAGTAAAATGAGTCGAACCGCCCATCTCTACAACATAATAATGTTGTCAGTTGTCTGTAGAGATCATGGCTCACTGGGATAAGTACAGGCTGTCCGGAAACCAGTTTCTCCTATGGGATTTTCCGTACGAGTAAATTTTCGCCGCTTCGTCGCTTTTACCCAACGAATCACTGTTGCCAACTCTGCCGGAGACATTATGCCTAAAATCAAAGCTAAAAGTATCCAGGAATGGATAACAATGGCCGCATTCGTAAACGTACCCCAGGATTCGTAACATACTTGAAAAGTGACAAAACGCACTAACTCTAGGAAAATCGTGTCTACACAAAATCCGTGCTCGAGCGAAATAGCACTCAAGTGGTAAAAAAGGCGCCAAAACACGGCTTTTTTTTTCTTTTTTTTTCTCGGCTTGAAAACATTGGCTGCATTCGTAAACGATAAACTCGTTGCACGAGTGCAACTCGTTTGGCGTTTACGAATGCGGCCATTGTTATCCATTTCTGGATACTTTTAGCTTTGATTTTAGGCATAATTTCTCCGGCAGAGTTGGCAACAGTGATTCGTTGGGTAAAAGCGACAAATCGGCGAAAATTTACTCGTACGGAAAAACGGAGCTTTCTGGACAGCCTGTACTTATCCCAGTGAGCCATGGTAGAGATGGCCAATGATTTGATGAGTCGAATCAGTGATTCGAATCTTGGTACTGAGTGGCTCAGTCTTTACACTCACTCTCTACTGATTCGAATCTCAAGCCCTCAACTGTGGGGAAATGCATTCCAAGTTCGAAGGGAAGGAAAACTTATTTTCCCTTTGCCGTTCCCAGAGATTTTCCCTTACTCTTTCAACACTTTTCGACTCTTTACGACTCTGAGTCGATAGATGATTTGAAACAGCAAATGGCAGGGTGTGGGTGAGTTGGTCACTGAGTTGGTGCAGCAACGAATCTTTACTGATTCAGTGTCCACCGATGTTTCATTTAATTGGAGTTTTTTTTTCGAATCTTCTATCGACTCGGAGTCGAAAAGAGTTGAAAGGATGTTTCATTTAATTGAAGTTTTTTTTTTTTTTTTTCGAATCTTTGGTGTTTCATTTCTTAGTTGGTGGTCGGATTAAAGTTTCATCTGTCTGTGTGTTTGGAGTGGGTCGAACATCGTTTGCTTTTGGCGGGGGGCATAGGCGTTACTTCCTAAGGGCAAGAGGGGTCAATCCCCCCCCCGAAAAAAAAATTAAGAAAATTCAAGTATCAGAGCTATTTATAATAATAATATTTTCTACAATCGGAAACATTTTGTCACCCCATCCAAATATTACATGCCAATTTACGCCAATGCTCGTGGAAGAGCGGGGGGTGTCTCAAAGTTGTTTAAACCTTTTTCCCTCGGGGGGATTCCCTCCTTCCAACTTGTCTGGCTGGTTTAATATTTGTTTAAAATTTAATGAATCCCTTTTCTACTTTTAACTTCAATATATGTACCCCTGCCCCCACCCTCAAAAAAAAAAAAAAAAAAAAAAAAAAAAAAAAAACCGGAACGTTAAGTTTACATGGTGGCGGGTTTTCATGTGAAGGGAAATAGAATGAAATAAAGTTAGGATTGTGCTTGTCACTTTTAATGAAGGATACAGGGACGGTATTAAGCTCTCTCACAAAAGGACTTTGTAGTAAGCAAAATAACATTTCGCTTTATTGCTGAAGATTTCGTTTAAGATAGTTTTTTTTACCTTGTTTGTCGTTTAAGGGGAATTATTTTATTTTCTTTCGTAATTCAGAGAAATACAAAATAGGGTCTAAAGCAGTGGCGTAGTTAGTGATATTGACAGTGGCGTAGCCAGGATTTTATTTCGGGGTGGGCTGGGCAGGGCCGGCCACAGGGGGGGTGCTGCGGATGCAAGGCACCTGGGCCCCGGTTTCAGAGGGGCCCCAAATCCGTTCTATATTTTTTATTATGTCTCTCTCTCTTATCGTGAAAAATATAACAGGGTGTCTGTGTCTACCGGTCATGAAAATCATTAATGTCATGAAAATGTCAAGAATTTGAACAATGTGTCATGAATGTCATGAAAATGTCCCGAATTTCTATAGGATGTCATGAATTTTTTTTTTTTCCCCCTACAACCCAGTCTCCAGTTGTAGGGAAGGGAAAAGGACTGTCTTGCGATCTCACTGCCGTGTGTCAGTTTATCTTGCTGATTAAGATAGTTAAATTTCATTTACTTTTGACCATATAATTAATTAGTGACTATTAAGTGTAATTAATATTATATTTATATGTATATATATATATATATACACAGGGTGATTTTTTTTGAAAAACCACGGCCGGAAAGTTTACTATCACTTGAACACTTTTTCTAAAGTATACAGGTATATGAAGATGACGTTTCCAACCCCGTAGTGCTATGTGATTCTGAACAGTCTCTGTACCCCCTGCAAATTTGTCAGTCTGGTAGCGAATCAACCTGTATATGTATATTTATATCTATACAAGGTGACCCAAAAATAGTTCCCAAACTCTGCATAGTCAGATTCCTCGTTGGAAGTACATAAAAATTTCCCTAAGCACTGTACCTGTACGATCCATAGTTTACAAGAAAAATGCAAGACAAAGGCAGAAACGTCGCATCCAGTGTACCGAAAGAGCCTTTATTAGAAGCATGAACATAGGTTTTCTTCCGTATGTTTTCACAGAATGATAAAAATTCCACCGTGACTATCGAGGATCGAGGCTTGGGTGCTGCGTGTAATGGCTAACTGCTCGCTCTGCATCAATCTGGTGCCCATATAAATGCGCACAGAATGAAGGGGAGGGTCTGAATCACTTTTTACTGTAATTAGATCAATCCTTTCAAACGTTTTCATTGGAAGGAATTCAAAGGTGGCAGATCTGATGAGCATAGTAGTCCCCCCCTTATCCAGTCAAGTGTCCAATTTGATGTTTCTAATTGATTTTCCTTGCACTGGATGTGACGTCATAATTTGATTTTCCTATTTTTATCGAAAACTATAGGTCGTACAGGTACAGTTCTTTGGGCAATTTTTATGTGCTTCCAACAAGGAATCGGGCTGTGCAGAGTTTAGACGCTATTTTTGGGACACCCTGTATATATATAAAATTATAATATGAATAAAATTAGTTACATTTCAAAAGCAACAAAATGGCGGTATGTCATGAAAACTCCCTTGTGGTCATGAATTTTTTTTTCTGCACTCCAGTAGACACCCTGTATGAAATATTTCTTTAAATTATTGTAGACTGATAGTGTTGTGTGACTCTCTGCATCTTTCAGAGCTAAACATCATTTATGAAAGTTATCTTTCTACGAACAGTATCCTTTGACAGTACACCCCAGCTCTGTTTAAATGTCACTTACCTTCGCAACTTTCACCGTGGAAAGAGCGAAAACACCAGTTAGAGAAAAATGCAATTATCAGATTTGGACCATTGATCATAACGACCGCTCATTATCGAATTCTTTGAAAAGAACCGAAACACAAATAACAGCGGAAGAGGTCTTTTTGTTGTCAAAACCAAGGACTGATTGATTAATACCTGTGGGGGCCCCCTCTAAACTAACTTTGTTGATACCAAGTACGTTTCACGCGTCTTGTATTAATTTGAAGATAAGAGTACACAAAGAATAAAAAATGACCTGCATTTGGGTACCTTTGCAAGCATGGGAATATTTTTTTTTCCGTTTACAATTGTGCAAATGTGTTGATCAAATCCTATTTTGCAGTTACTCCTTCTCTCAAAGTTACTAACCGAAGTTGAGCCATTGGAAGTGTCTGCTTGTACTAGACTTTGTACGAGTCTATTAACTTTTGTGTATATGTTATATATATTTTGAAAGATTTTTCTTGAATTTTATGACTTTCACGGGCCTAAATTATGGATTAAACTTTACCAATTTTATCATCGCGTTTTCTACATTTGAAAAAAAGTAAGTATTTATTTTGTTTATAATAGCTGAGATTGCAAATAATTAGATAATTTTCGTCAAAAAGTTTTAAATTGTGTTAAGTTTCACATTTATAAAAGTTTTAAATGCATTCTGATTGTTCCCGTAACTTATATTTACGCGATTTAATCCCTAAGCAATAAATGAGTGTCTAGAGTAAGCGAAGTTCTGCAGTCAGATGAAACAGCTATTCTGAAGTAGAAAAAGTCAGTACTTTTAAACGGCTGTGTTTATTGAAAATTAGGAATACAAAATATTTCAAATACATTAATCGATCTCAACCCCTTCTACTTCGACGGTGCGTGCCATGCGACGTACAGTTGATAACATTTAGGGAATATAATTAACCACTTTATATGTACAGTGATTTTTATGTTAGAATATAGAAAAAGATCATGAACACCTGAATACCATATTTAATTTCCAAATGTCCGTGTGGGTTGGTTAACATTCTGAAAAGATATTAAAAATTTACTGTTTCCAAAAAGCGGTTAGATGTCTTCGGTAAGGGTTGGTAACTATGGAAATAATAATAATAATAATTTCGAAAAAATATCCTACCAATAAGGGGTTAATTCCAAAAAAATGACAACTAAAATTAATAATAGATTTCGAATGGATGTTGCTCTATTTTCTAATAGAACCCTCATACATAAAATAGCACTCATACTATATTTGAATTCAGTATAAAAGCGGATGATTGAAATGTACGTCTCGGGCACATAACCAGAAAGAAAAAGATAAATCGGAGTGGGCCCAAAAGGAGGCATTTCTAATTAAGATAGCATTTCTACGAAAAAGCTTAATTATTGACATCCAATTAAGAAAAGTATGAATTTCGTAAGGAGCCGAGGCCTCCATCGCCTATTCTTTGGCTACGTCCCTGATATGTCTGTTCATCCACGATCCATTCTTAAACATTTCATCGCATCATTTCTTTTCTAAATTAGTACTGATTAGATTTTAAAATCTTAGAAAGTTTGAAACAATACTCCAAATTCTCTAAATTAAAGAGCAAGATCATCAAAAATGTCACTTTCCAAAAAATTTATCCATTAAATACAGTGAAAAGTTGCTTAATTTAGCGACAAATCCCTTAAATTGGCAGCACTGACTATAATATAGGACGAAAATAATTTGTGCCTTTTTGTAGGTTTTTATTATTTAACCATCTTATTTTTGTAACCAGGGGCGGCCCGACAGGGTAAGCATTGCATCGGCGCGCCGGCTTCGAAAGGCCGTCATTCGAACTCAAAAACTAAGTAGAGCATAAAAGGGGTGCCTTTTTTGCATTAGCAAGGGGCGCCACTTACCCTAGGGCCGCTCCTATTTGTAACCATCTTAATTTTAAATTGTAACCACGCAGTGGAAAAAGAAAGAATATAGCATATCTATGTTGCCATATTTGGCAAGTTTATTAAATGATTCAGACTCTTGAAGTAAAAATAAAAGAATAACGATTTTTTTGTTTAGATTATTTGTAAGGTGGTTTTTTAATTAAAATATCGTGCGCATGTGAAATCAGAGCAGGAATGAAAGGTTTTATACTCAAAAGAAAATATGATTTGGAAATTTTCCGAGACTAAAATGTGCAACTTTTTAATTTGGCGAAAAATAAAATGGTTGATGTTCGAGTTTGAGGAGATGTGATCCTAACGCTTGCGCAATTATCGTCTGCTCCTTCGATAATGAATACACCTGAATAAGTTTTCGAGAAAATTTCACTCAGTTCGAATTGTGCATTTTTCTGGGCAGCTTTTTATCATCTATTTCGAATGTATTACATGCAGAAAAAGAATGTTAGAAATATCAATTTTAATTTTGTTTAATCACACTCATGACTAATGATATACTTTCCAACTTAATGGAATAAGGAAAGAAAATAGGGAAGACCCATGGATTATAATACGCTTTTAATATATAGCGCTTTAATGCTTTTTTTAAATCTGAAAGTGTTTCAGATTTTCTCACTTTGTTTTTCCTTTCCGTTTTTTGATAAAGGCCAATATATCCAGAAGATCTTCAGAATTAATATAGGACGAAAAGAATTTGTACCCTTTTGTAGGTTTTTATTATTTAACCATCTTATTTTTGTAACCAGGGGCGGCCCGACACGGTAAGCATTGCATCGGGGCGCCGGCTTCGAAGGGCCGTCATTCGAACTCAAAAACGAAGTAGAGCATGAAAGGGGTGCCTTTTTTGCATTAGCAAGGGCCGCCACTTATCCTAGGGCCGCTCCTATTTGTAACCATCTTAATTTTAAATTCCATTCCGAATCTGAGAGATTTCAGTGCCAAGGAAGCCTGTGAGGAACAGGATTTTCTCCGAACAAGATTTATTTAAATGGCGAACCAACTGGTCGCCAGAGGCGGCTAGTTAAATATATTCCTCGTGTACATTACAAATCAAAGAAAGTTTGTGTCCAATTTTTAGTAAAAATTAATCATTTGGGCGTTTTTACTATTCGCGTTTTTTCCCCACACTTGGCAAATTATAGATGATCAGCTAACCCAAAAAAACTGTGAGAAAAATCTAATCCCAACTATTAAAACTCCATCCCTATTAAGTAAAATGATAAAATTATCTCTCGTAACAACATTGAATTCGACTCACAAATCAATAAATAAAGAGATATCGCATCCCTTCTCCAGTACCTACATCCAATGTCGACATTCTCAAGAGCAATTTATCCCTAGTTTTCTTCTAAAAGTTCTTAACTCATCTCACTAAAAATGAATGACCATCGATCTCCTTTATCGTTTGGAATGTCAACCGCCCCCGGCATGAAACTCCAGGTGCCTCTTTATATCCCCCCCTCTTCCCCTGTAATTCTCCCAACGCCTTTCTTCACTGGAACTATCAATGGCGAAGCATGCTTACTGATTTCAGCAAGAGGGAAACGCCGGTTCCGGAACCGGACAGATTCGGACCGACTTCGGAACCGAATGACCGAAATGAATGGATCCGGACAGAAATGACTGATTTCGGAACCAGATGAACGAAAGGACCGGGTCCGGAACCAAATGACTGATTTCGGAGCCAGATGAACGAAACGAACGGGTCCGGATCCAAATGACCGAAAGGAGCGGATCCGGACCGGGTCCATTTTTAGAGATGGATCCGCTCCGGACCCGTTCTACAGTCGGATCCGTTCCTCCGGACCCGTTCCGGTCGGAACGACACATCACTAGTCTGCTTTTCAAGAAAGTGTTGCCAAATAGTACAAAATTTTTTCTTGAGGTTCCAAGATGAGTTCAGTGATTGGTCGCATTCACAAACGCCAAACTAGTTATGGGGTCCTTTCACGTCAAGAAGAACACCTCTGAATCAGCTGGCGTAGGGAAAACAATTTTAACCCGCCTATTCAATTGTATTGTTCCGCATTACGTTATGACAAAAAGTTATTTTAAAAATGACTTTTTTATCAGAGAAACCATTATATCTTGTAGATTTTGGTGGGAAATAAATGGGAAAAGTCACAACAGCAGCTAGTAAAACTTTTATATTGTAAATGAACCAGAAAAGGACATAGGCATTATCTGTGCTGAGGTCATCGGTTGTTCTAAAGGATATAGTCTAAGAGCCAGCGACCGCCAGGCCTTCCTCATAGTATTAAAGCTGAAACTTTCTCTGTGCATACCCCCTGAAGGGGAGATCGTGGGCGAGAGCTGGGTTTGAACCCAGGGACTTATGGTTGATAGAATGAGGCGCAATCCGGATCGGCCAAAAGGTACCCATTCGACCGGCCTTCAATTGCCGGGTGTTGTGTGCGCGGAGGTGATCGTGCCGCCACACTACTCCCCCCCCCCCTAGAGAGTCAGTCGGAGCTGACGAACGATGTTCCAAGCGTTATGGAACGCTGCCACTCGCTGTGGACTTTGTGAGGTCGCTGCCGCTCGTTGCGGACTTTGTGAGGTCGCTGCCGCTCTTTGCGGACTTTGAAAGAGCCGAGCGAGAGATAAAAGAGAGCGGTGCTGTCGCCATCTGTCGCTGTAGGCGAGAAGGAGAATGCGTGTTCGTTGTCCGGGTCACCAAATGTGGGGAGACCGTGTGGCGAGAGCTGAGTTTGAACCCAGGGACTTATGGTTGGTAGAATGAGGCGCAATCCGGCTCGGCCAAAAGGTACCCATTCGACCGGTCTTCAATTGCCGGGTGTTGTGTGCACGGAGGTGATCGTGCCGCCACACCCCCAACAGAGGTAGGAACAATCGACCACTATAAAGTTTGGATGGCCGTGGCTTTGGCAGGTAACAGGTGGCAAAGGTGTATAAAATTGCAGAATATTTTCGTCATTTCATAAAGCTTAATTTTTTTATATGCTCTTCTTCTCAATACTAGAAATCACATTATCCTTTGCCAGACACTTTTCCATCCTGGCAAACCCCCGTCAGACAATCTCAAAGTCATGGAAAGCTGTTGCGTTCGTAAACTCCTGCGACGAAGTACGTCAAGCTGTCACAAAGTGTCAAGCACATTTTATACTGCTATTTCTGAACTTTCTTATGATGCTGCAGCGCGCTCGATCTTTTCATTTCAGTTACAAGGTAGCTACGAAGCTAGTAGCACATTTATTTAATGTATTTCAATAAGTTTTTAATTAAAGGAATTTAATTGCACTTTTAGTTTCTTATGTTTTTTATCAACACACGGTACGGTTACAAGAAAAACGTAATTCTATTTTCGTCAATTCTTAAAGCCTGATTTTTTTTATATGTTCTTCGGCGCAGTGCTAGAAGCACTTTATCCCTTGCCAGACACTGATCCATAGTGGCAAACCCCCGCCAGACAATCTCAATGTCATGGAGTCGGATTTATCGGATAATTTTTTATATAGAATTATTTATGAGTTAAAAAAATATTTTTCATCTTAATACCTTAATCAGAAATCTGATATGGACACCAGATGACTTTCTTGTACGTCTGTTATATTATAAATATTTTCGGTGCATTGCATCAAAACTTATTTTGTTTGAAAGACATAAAATACTGCAGTAATAATAAGGTTTAGCGATTTCTAGCCAAATATTTCCGATATCTCCAAGCTGGATTCAATTCGAAAGATTTGTTTTTGACACTTCATTGGTTGATACTTCACCAAAAGCCGAAGACTTGAGATAGTTAGCGAGATTCTGGTCACAGCCGAAATGGGGATTCATCACGATGAATCACTATTTCGGCTATGACTATTTCGGCTAGAGACGTCAGTATCATTATAATGAATTTAAAGTGTCCATAGACTTTAATGTCTTAGGTAACCCTGTAAAGAAAGTACTCGGTTGATTGCAATCAGAAAAGAGATGCGCAATTAGCTGTTATAATAGTTCTAAATACAAAATTTCAACATTCTACGGTAAACAGTTTTAGAGTTATGCAAAATACGTAGCTATTTTCGGCGTTAAATTTGGCGATATTTCTGCAAAACACGTGAAGGTCGATGACAAATGGTAAGATTTTGGGCAAACAATGATCCGTTGTATATAGAATTAATTTTTCCATGACTTTGAAGTTGTCTGGCGGGGGTTCGCCACGATGGAAAAGTGTCTGGCAAGGTATCAAGTGACTTCTAGTACTGCGCCGAAGAACATATAAAAAAATCACGCTTTATGAAATGACGAAAATCGAATTACGTTTTTCATGACTTTAAGGTTGTCTGGCAGGGGTTTGCCACGATGGAAGAGTGTCTGGCAAGGGATAAAGTGATTTCTATTACTGAAAAAGAACATATAAAAAAATTAAGCTTTATGAAATGACGAAAATTTTCTGAAATTTTATACACATTTGCCACCTGTTACCTGCCAAAGCCACGATCATCCAAACTTTATAGTGGCCGATTGTTCCTACCTCTATTTAGGAATATGCGCAGAGAAAGTTTCAGCTTTTATACTATGACGAAGGTCTGGCGGCCGCGGGCTCTTGCTCTATAACGAGAATCCCTGAGCATCATTTCCAGTACAGAGTTCTTTCATCCGCATTTCTATATTTTGGAATTTTAATTTAATTCCATATATCTTACCATTTCCATATTTTTAACAAACGATTAATCCAATAAATATACAAATTCCTGTTTAGTATATTCATCCTTTTATACATTGTAATTTGTATATAAGCATGGGTGCCGGCAGCATAGGGCAAGGGGGCAATGCCCCCTACTGGATTTTTGTATGCAGTGTTTTCCCTTGCTTTTTTGCTCTTTCTAACATGGCAACCATACGTTGAAGTAGTCTTTCCCCCCCCCCCGCCCCTGGAAAATATTCTGCTGGCGCCCATGTATATAAGTACTTTTTTGAATACAGATTAACATTTTTGGCTTTGTTTTGGGGTACAACGATGTTTAAGAAGTAGTCTTTTAATGTCGCCAAGAAAAAATTGTTGGTGGGATTTACGCCTGCAAATCGAAAAGTACTATAGTTTGCCACCATATATGTCAGTGTTGAATGTTAATTGCATAGTTTTACTGATAAGAAACTTAAGTAATACGAAGAGACGAGGGTCAGTTGTACCCGCGCCAACAGCTCTCAATCAAATTGCGGGCGAGTTGCACCGGAATCCATAGCTTGCTTCACCTCGAAAATATGCTATCGCTGGTCTTTGCGACACCCCAAAAAAAAACATCACTGGGTCCGGATATCGCTGTAAGGGGCACCTTGAAAATATGCTACTGCTGGCCCTTTGTAAGACCCCAAAAAACATCACTGGGTCCGGCCGTTGTTGTAGGGATTCTTCGAAAAATGCTACCTCTGGCCTTTTGCGAGACCACAGAGTTCCTCTCTGATTGTCTCCCTCCCTTTCATTTCACGGCCGTGGATTAAATTCATCATCGGTGCAACTCGCCCTTTTCTCCTTTCGCCAGGTGCAACTAACCCATTCCCGTACAAAGGAAGCATTAATCAACATAGCAAGAATGTGCATCAAGTTTATGCCCCGTAATGCTATTGATTGTGAAGTTTTAACTGGAATCGCATGCAGTAGGAAAATTTGGATTCCAAATAAACAGATAATTCGGAATATATCCCATGTACAACATATTCCTTAGCTATTTTATCTTTCACTTTTCTCTCAAAAGAAACCAATTTCCACTTATACTTTCCAAATATACAAGTAAGTCTCAAGGACAATCATTCGAAAAACATTGAATATTAGTGAGGCAGCCAGTTTTTCAATTGTACGTCGCAGAAAAGTAATGTTCGATCATTCCATGCTTCGAAATTTTATATTAATTTTTTATTTAAATTTTATATACTTTGAAAAAGACAGACAAAATAACTATGTAGCCTTGACGAAACGTGGCCAGTATAGCAAATAAAATAAATAAATAAATAATAAAATTCGTAACAATATTTTATTAAAATTTAAAATTAATTG
This sequence comes from Cheiracanthium punctorium, assembly GCA_038373885.1. Classification (NCBI taxonomy): domain Eukaryota; kingdom Metazoa; phylum Arthropoda; class Arachnida; order Araneae; family Cheiracanthiidae; genus Cheiracanthium; species Cheiracanthium punctorium. The sequence goes on from JAWZYV010012919.1 coordinate 22,506, forward strand.
TAGAATTATAACCATGTGAAAAAATTATTTGACTCACCAACAGCAACAATGATAGTTAGCGGAAAAATTATTGTTTTTTTCAGTCGCAAACAGTAGTACGCCTTGTAAAATCTCTTTAAGTGTCTCACTGAGGTAGTGGCGCAATCTGTGGAGAGAAGCATTCTAAATATTTGGCTGGTCCATCTATCCCGGAATTACCCTATACATTCTATCAATTCGAAAATTTCACTGAATACGGAGTAGTCTTTCCTAAATTGTTTAAAAGAAAATTGGACAATATATATAAAATATTTAGCTTCTGGCAAAATTTTTAGTAAAAAGTTTCAGAATCAATTGGTAGATTTTGTTCCTGGCTGCGAGCAGAATCTTTTTTTCCATAGTGAAGCCACACCTCTACTTTAGCCGCCGCGAATAATACAACTCTCACTCAGTAGAAGGAATGGGTTCGAGAGAAAATAATTGTATATATCCCTTTTAAATAAGTTCTGCACAAATAATTATCTTTTTAAATAAATAGAACTGTGAATGTGCTCTTTTTTTATTATCATTATTATTATTTCAAGCATTTTACTAGCTTGGTTTGTTACTATGTTGTTCAGTGGCGGAATCAGAATTTTTCGGGGGAATGAACGAAATTTAGAAAAAAAAATCTTACCTCATCCAAACAAAATGTGCATTAAAGCAAATTTTAGTCTAAACAATGTAAAAATTTCTGGCAGGGGCTAAATTATAAAAAAAGATAATTTTACTAATTCAAAGTGTTATATAGGATTTTGCGAGACGAGACAAAGATTTGCAGTTTAGCGAGACCAGATAGACTTATTTTTCACCTAGCGTCCACCCCATGCCTTACTGTATATTTAAATACATACAGACCTTTTCTATATTTTGAAAATGCAGTATAGTGTGTTAGTAGAATCTGTTCTGTTACCAGTGGCAGCTCCTCCATTTGAGCACATAAGCATGTGAATCCCCAGAGGAAAAAATAAAAAATAAACACATTCACAAATTCAATTAAAAAAAAAAATATTAAGTACACTTCTAGATTTTTGTGAGTTTTACTCTCCCCCACCCCCACTATTATTAAATACACGTATTATAGCTAACGCATTGTATCCTAGGTTACTACAACATAGTATTCCGCGATCGGGCAAATGGCCGTCTGAACCGCTCTCTGAGAAAAGACGTGGAAGGAGTTGCGGGAGAAGTAAGGCGCTGCTAATTTCACTCCGTTCGCACATTTTTAGTGTGCTCACGGACGATTTTTTTGTCGTTATCTCTTCCGGATTCTCCCGGGGTTTTCTATGTTCGGTTTGTTAATCAATTTTTTTCATTTTCTTATTATTTTCTTTATTTTTATCAATTTTCACTACAGCATTTTTTACGTGCTGGTGTAAATAATTAAGATGGTAGTAAAATAATTGCTTCGGAGCTAAAACAATTACATTTTTCAATATTATCCTTTGAAAATAAAACTGAAATAAAAAATCAAGTCACCAGTTTTGCTAAAACTTATCTAGGTGACGAAATGTAAGACCAAAGATTACTTGTTTTCTTTCAGTGCATGCATTGTTTTCCTTTAACTTCTGGAAATGCAAATATAGTTTAACTTGTAAGTTGCGTCTCGTATCTGTATATTTAACCCTCTCGTCACCCTGAACCTCATATGAGGCTCCTACTTCAAATAGCAATATTTAGAGAGAAAACAATTGAATTTAGTATTTTTTTTTCAGTGATATCAATATCATTAATTCATGTAGAAAGTATATGAGGCTCTTAACTAGATGCATAAATCGTGACTAGATTGCAGTACTAGTCAATTTAGATCTTTTTTTTTTTACAGTTTTCGCTTCATTGTTTAAGGAGAAAAATTAAGAAAATATTTACGCTGCTTTTTTACCGTTTTTTTTTTTCTTTTTAAGGTAAGTATAGTTTTTTTCTTATTCCTCAACCTTTACCTAATATGTGCATCCCTTACAATTAATTTTAGCATAACAAAATGCTTCGAAAATGCAGAAATTAATATTATAAAAATCTAATATTATCGACATTAGAAAAAAATGTTTTTGCATGATTTATAACAGTATTTCAAATGCATTAAATGCTAGACATATTTTTTTTCTCTGATTTTTCATAATTTGGTGACAAGAGGGTTAATTTTCAAAATTTATTTTGTGAACCCCCATTTAAATAAACCACGAGCCGCCACTGTCTGTTACATGTCTGCAGTACATGTAAATAGAATCTGTTCTAGTGTAATGGACACATTAAAGTAAATAATCCGAAGTTTAAATCTCTTGTTTATCGACATTTTTCGTGTGAATCAACATTTGCAAATAGTTTTGCAACAGTTCGAAAGAAAGATAAAGGGGAAAAAGTGTTTCAAGCATAAGTTTTCTTCTTATAAATAACTTGTTATCACAAAAAGAGAATACGTGCTTAAACTGTGATAAGTATAACAAGACAAGTTTCGTTTTCTCCTGTCGACAGAAAGTATTTCAAGAGCATTCTCATCATGCTATCTGCCTAAGGAAGAAAACACCTCGGGCGGAGGACATTTAAAGGACTCTTAACGGGTATTCATTACATCTGGAAAAACCGCCCAAAACTCTAGACCGTTTGATCAAGGCCGTAGCCAAGCGGAGGGGGGGGGGAGTATCATGGGGGTTTGATCCCCTCCCGAAACGTTTGTCAATGCATTAGTAGTTTTTTATTTGCGTTGATTCTGAAGATCAGTTAAAGTTGAAAAAACTTTAGCGCTACCTATACCTTTTCGAACTTTAATTTTAGTGCTAAGTATTCCCCTCCGAAATTTTTTTCTGGTTACGGCCTTGAGTTTGATCGACATCTGCGCTATAGGCCAGCACCCTGGATCTTCACACTTCAGCCATCTACGAGTTACAGTGGTCTTAACCACTCGACCACTGGTCGTTAGACCATTTTCATCAAATAACCAATTTCTAGTTCATAGGCTGGGCTTAGATTTAAAAAAAAAAGGCTGTAGCACAAACAGTGTTCAATTCCAGTGGCGCCAGTTTCTATGGGTCTGTGGGGTTGGTTGGTTGTGTGTGATTATGGCAACGCTACACTAGGGCGATCTGCCAAGTGGGGGGTGCCTTGGTAGGAGGACTTTCTAAGGGGTTCTAACGCGTATTCACGTTACATCTGGAGAAAACCTACCAAAACTCCAGACCGTTAGATCGACAGCCGCGCGATGGGACCCGGTATTCTGCATTTCCACTCACTGCAGTTTGAATTTTTATTCTTTCGCTTATTTTTTATTTCGTTCAAAATACCTTTGGATTTTCACTTGATTGTTGTCTAGATTTTTAAGTATTCATTTGGTACTTCAAAAAAGGAGGAGGTACTGTATTCAACGCCTATATATATGTATAATGGGGTATCCAGGATTTTCTTTCGGGGGGGGGGGAAAGTCCAAAATTTTCCCTTCGAACGTCAAATATATATCAATTTAAAAAATAGGTATAAGATCCCTTTTCCTGTGTCTGTCTCTCTCATTTCGGAGGTGGTCTAAACCCCTAATACCGCCCCCCTCTTGGACTAAACCACTGTGTATATGTATACTGCAAAACGATAATTTAAGCAGCGTGGACCGATTTTTAAAATTATTTTTTTATTGGAAAGGGAATAGCTCAGGGGTGTCCCGTATTGAATTGGTTTCTAATGATATTATCCTTCCGAAAATCGGGGAAAAATCGTGTTTTTAAACCATTGCTTAAAGGTTTACCAGTAACGGAGAGGGAAAGCAATTCCCCTGCCCCCTGAATCCTCCGTTGCCTAATATGAAAATGCATCTAATAAAAAAATATGGGAATGCTCCTTAAAAATTTCAAAAGTTGATTATTTAGAGACTACCTACCAAGTATATCTGAAACTAAAATGGAAGTACAATTGCATTGTTAAAACTTTAAAAAAAAAAAAAAAAAAAAAAAAAAGACCACTTACTACATTTTTGTTATACGATGCGAGCTTATTTTATCTCCAAAGTGAATCAGCATCATCTGGTTGTTATCATTTAAAATGTGACTTTTTCTTATCGGAAAGTTAACACACACACCTAAAATTTCCACTTACGTACGAGAAATGCTTGTCAATGGAAAGTATTCCCAGAACTGTTTAATTTTGTTTAATAATGTGCAAAAATTGCTATTTGAGGATTATTCTGAGAACAGGAATAACAACAGTAGTTATGGAAAAAGTACGGGTGCTAAATTTTCGGAATGTTGAAAATTTCTAATGCATAATTTGCATTTCATTATTTTGATTTTGATTTAAGCTGCAACTTTTTCCAGAGTTTCTAAAATTCATCACTGAAATCAAGTGCATTTAAAACCTATAGCTACTACCAAGGGCAGAGTGTCATATTTAGGTAACAAAATTGCGCTCTTTATCACAATAAGAACGACACCGATCATTTCGTTTGTACGATAATTCTTAACATTTTTATAGAATGGCCATTTTTAAAGGCCTAGGCAATTACAGCGGGCGCTAGAAAAGACATTTGACGAAAATATGTCTACACGCAATATATTTAATCTTCGTCCGCCTATAAAATAAATAACTTCATATTCAATTTTTATTATTTACCCAAATCAAATTTCATGCTCTTCTGGAAACGCTCGAAAACTTTTCGCATTCGAACGATTTCGTTTTGTGTACACAGCCCCTTTTACATTAATGCTTCAGCAGACGATCATTTTAATGAAAAAAAATTCAACTATGTTATCCGGAAAATCAATTTTAAACGAATTGGAATCGCATTTTCCATTCAATTCTGATAACCGTGATATCAGTATGACGTCATTGTCTCTTGAAACAGCTAATTTTGTCACGCAAATGATTCCCCTTTTTTAACTCTCGGTAACAAAATGGAGCTGAAAATAGCGAAAAATCGCTTTAAAATCAGGTAACGGGTGGATTTTCAGATTTTTAAAGTAGCACAGATTGTTTTCTGTATTTTTGTACATAATTATGAACATTTTCAAGCAGATCGTACAAACGGTGTAGTTGTTATTACGCTTTTTGTGCTTTTTAATCTTTTTGAACTTTTTAATCTTCTTGTAGTAATGACGGTAAAAGTTTTATCTTCGAGTGGTTACCCGAAATTGTTAGAGAGGGAGTCAGGGATCAGCATAACTATATAGTAAGATATTTTTGACGTAAGAGTTCATTATGTAAATGAAAAAAAACTGGAGGAACTTTTTCCATGTCAGAGATTTAAATTCTAAGGACAAAGATTAAAAAAAAAAAAAAACATTTTACTGTCTTTTTTATTTTAACCTGTTCGCTCCCATCTTTGCAAGGAGGCGACGGCAGTGACCCAACCTTCTGTACCCATCGTTGCTTCCGAGTTGTGTCTTTGAATGTCCCTGCTGCAGTCCTGTCTCTGCACGTGATCGCATGAGCTATAGTCGCGCCCTTGCAATAATCGGAGCGAATAGATTAACATTAAATGCTTCTTTTGTTGCGTCAGTCTCGCAACGGAAATCTGCTCCCCCTTTCATGTCACACTAATTGCTTTCAACGTTGAGCTACGCCATCTAACGACCGAATCGAACAAATGAGAAACTGGCGTGAGTATCCGTAGGCGTGTTTGGGTGACTCATAGCATCATGGCACAGTGGTTATGTCACTGAAAATGGTAGACAGCCGAAGTGTTCGGGTCCCATTACGCGGCTGTCGATCTAACGGTCTGGAGTTTTGGTAGGTTTTCTCCAGATGTAACGTGAACACGCGTTAGAACCCCTTAGGCAGATTGCCCTAGCGTCGCGTTGCCCTAATCACGCAAACATTTGGATGACTCATCGAATCACACAAACAGGCCCGTTCCTAATAGTGATTATCTCGGTTCAGCCGTCCCATTTATGTGATCTGTATCACCAATTTAAGAAAATACTCTTTAGATAAGGTATAAATGAACATCAATAAGAGACATCTTATAGATGTATCTTATAGATGTTCATGCATAGGTTCGTTGTGGCGGTTCGTGCATAGGGACTGTGGAACTGCAGTACCCACAGTTTTCAAAAAATATTACCGATAACTGCAAATGCATTTTTTCCTTTTATCCTTTTTACTTTCCGAACATGTACCATGTAAGGTAAGTATTGTGACCATGAAAAAATTCGATTCACCGGATCTTATTTTTCTTTCCGTCAGATCTTCAAGTTTCTTCAATCTCTTCTCGACGCTCTGTGCGTCTTTACCAGCACGCTCTTGGACCGTGAACGCTCTAACAGCATGCCGATCTTTTCTCACGGCCCGCTAAGCTACCTTAGCTTCATTGCGAACACAAGAGCAGACTTCAAATCTTGATAATAATCCAACATGAGTACCGTTTGTGTTTCTGAATCCCGGACGGCGTCAATAAAATGACGCATGGACGTTTATTCTCGGACATCATCAAGGTGGTCCATATACTCTAGATGACACAGCCTATCTATGTCCGAAGCCAGCTCTTGAAGGGTCTCGCCAGGTCTTTACATCCTTGACTTTAGTTATATTCTACTATACTCTCTTTCTGGCACTTCTCCCCGAACTTCAGCTCCAAGGCACTGGCAAGAGCGTCAAAATCTCTTATCTTCGTCGCTCCGATGATTTGTAGTGCGTTAATTGCGTCCCCGCTAAGAGAAGCGGCCAGTTGGTTCGCTTTCTCGGAATCGTCCCAGCCATTCGCTTTGGTGACAAGAAAAAAAAAAAAAAAAAAAAAAAAAGGGTCTTGTACGCTTCCCAGGGAGTCTTTCCGTCATAGGTCCTTAGATTCAAGCTGGGCGGCGTGACAACAACCTGATATTTTCTGATAGTTTCCCCAGCTTGACGAGAGAGTCCAGTTTTTCTTCAATTTTAGCTTCACAATCTTCACGTATTTTCGAAGCTACATTTTCTTCTAGGAGCGACACTCTTTTTTCCATTTCCTCTTGATTGTTCTCTACTTTCTCCAGCCCGGTTTTCATCTCTTCGTGTGCTTCTTTTATCTCTTCTAAACCCGTGTAGTGATGATTCATCGTTAAAGAAAGAAGATGCAGTTAGATTAAAACTTAACAATTTATTTTAGCATTTTCATACAAACATACAAATAGCTAGCGCGCGGTTCAGTGACTGACTGACTACTAACTGACTTGGAACATGTATTCGGATTTGTGTGCTTGTTCACGAGGAACCGCTTATAAATCCACGTCAAAGAAAGGACAAACACAAGGGGGGGGGTCAAATGCCTTGGGGGAGGACTTTTCTGGGTATCTAGCGCGTATTCACGTTACATCTGGAGAAAACCGCCCAAAACTCCAGACCGCTAGACCGACGGCCCCGCGAGAGGACAGAACCCTGTTCCTCCACAACTGACTTGGAGGTCGTAAAGAAAGGGAATACCTGGGAGGTAAGCTGTTGCCAATATCTAGGTGCTAAAAATTCCAGTGCTGCCAAAACATATGAATATTTCCTGGATGAAGGTAATTTTCCTATGAGCCTGCTACAGTCAGGCAGCGCCATCTCTCATTAGTATTGAGAAATATTTGAGTAGTAAACAAATCTAATTGTATAATCACAACAGTAGTATCCCCCCAGTGAAAGAGCAATGCGAAAGAACGACAATATGCAATAACTGGCTGCACCAAGCATTTAGAGCTGAAGAGAGAATTCAAAATATTAATAATTCCAAGTGTGAGATTTATAAATGTTAAAAGTCCTAAACAAAATTGTGCGAACAACATTTGAGCAGTAATACATATGAATTCAGTTTCTATGAATTGTAATTTCTACTGACATTAATCTGTCGTACTTATCAGTGGCGCAGCGACGGGAGGGGTCCAGGGGGTCTGGACCCCCCCTATGAGCTAAGGGGCCGCTATGAGCAGGGTCCGTTTATCTACAGGGCGAGTGGGCTTCCGGCAAGCACCGTCATAGAAACTCCTTAGGCAATAAATCTCCAGTCGTGTCGCTGATAGGGAATTTGTGGGGTTAGGATGGACGAATCGGACAATGTAAAGGGGAGTAATTCGCACCCTTGTAGCTCAAAGGAACGGAATATCCTCAGAAAGAATCTATTCATGCTACAATTAGCTGATAACAAAATTGTCATGAAGGAAAGCGGAAAATATATTGCCTATATTGTAGTCTTCAAGCACACCACTCTTCTTTTCTTGAGATAAACAAGCCACAGTATTCAAATAGTGAATATACACCGCACACACACACAACAAACAATAAAAAAGAGGGTCTGCTGGGAGCTTAGATGTAGTATAACTTAATTTCGAATGGTTCAGTGAATTCACTTAAGTTGGAAGCCTTTAATTTGTAAGCAGAAGTTTAAGTTTTGGGTTCTTGTTCTTTGTTTCTTACGATCATGAATTCGTCCAGTTTAAAAAGAAAGAAAACCCAAAGTGAAACGTTTTTATCTTTCTTCGAGAAGAAAAATTAAAGCCGATGATGGTGATCGTGCAGCATCAAAGACTGCTGATAGTATGGACGGGTCCGGACCCGGTGAAAACTCTGTTGCACCGAAAGAAACCTTTGAGGGTGCTGAATCTCAAGCTCATCCTCTTGATATGGGGCTCTAAATTAACAAAGAGGTAAACTTTACTTGATTAAATTTCAAAATAACTTTACACAACAGAGGAGGTGGAATCACACAGACGTGGTTCATAATTTATTATCAGTAAAAATCTTAATATAAAAAGATCTTTCAAGTATAATCTAGCAGATGGTTGAAGTGGTTTTTATTTATAATTAGCCAAGAATTTTCTAAACATAGACAATCGTACTTGCATGTATACAAGATGTAATGATCCAACTTATAAAGATTATTTAAAACTATATCATAAGCTTATTATTACTGGCAACTACAATGTAGTCAATGATAACAAATACATTAAATTACCTTTTTTTTAAATTCCACTTTGTGTCAAATATTATTACTTTTTAAACACATATTATGCTAAAATATATGAAGAGCTGCTTATTTATTTTATTAATTTCTTAGGTAATGAAGGATCGAGGTAATATAACAAATAAGGATTTTGAGACTTTACACAATCGACTCACAAGACGAGATTCACACATTTTTTTAATTTCCTTTTCATTGTTTTTTAAATAAATCATACATGATGAATCAATAAGTTCATAATTAGCCTATTGAAATTTTTTTTCCTGTCAATTGAAGAATCGACTATTGCATTTATTTTTTTACAAAACTTGAAATAGTGAACGCATGTTTTGTACTTGCAGCAGATATATTAAAAAGTAAAAGTTTTTTTTAAATTAATTTCAGTTTTTTCTGAGTAAAAAATTTTTAAACATTAAAGTTTTAAAGAATTTTAATAGGAAAATTAAAATTGCGTGAATAATGTGATAAAATATTACTTTTACAAGAGATACCATTATTTAAATAATGTCTTTAATTGTTGTCATGGAGAGTAATTTTTAAATTTACAGTTATTCTTTTATTAATTCTATTTTAAAGTGCGATAGCTAGAATAAACTACTTGAAAAACATAAGACTACTTGTTTATTATCTTCCTTTTTAAAGACCACTGGGGAAGAGTTCTCTTCAAAACAGTCCCCGTTTTAAATCACCTTTATCTCCTTTATCTCTCCCCCCCCCCCCCCGCAAAAAAAGAGCTTTATTTAGTACACGAATTTAAACGTTCGGTGTAATAAATCTTTCAAAATATGACTGTATAGTTAGGCAAGTCGGAGTGTCCAGGCTGAGTAATTTTTCTTATTTTTTACCAACTATGCGAAAAACAAATATTCAGCCAAGTATCGAATACATATGGAGAGCTGCTCTTTTGGCTCTTGGCTTTTGACTCTTTGCGGTATATTGTGTGAATTTCCTAGAAAAAGTAGGCTATATTTTTGAAATCAGGTTTGAGGTAAACAATGGACCATAAACATGGGAGAATTTCTCACGGGTGTACTGAGCCCGTTTAAAATATTTCAGCCACAGCTCCCCCAGCTCCCCTACTTTCTACGTCCCTGAATAGACCTACAATCTATGTATGTGAGCTGATGTATAATTTTGTGAATTACTTTCTTCAATAATGAATTTCTTCAATTGACATGTTTCATGTTTGTATGATAATTGTATATAAATAATATTTTACAATTTCTATTTAGTTACAATTTGAACGGGATTTATTAATTTTTCTTTTCAGTATTTTTCTTTGGATATATTTTGTATAAGAGTACACGATATGCGGAGTTTGTGCGTATTTATTAGAGCTATGTTTTATTAAAAGGGTTTTTAAAAGAGGAGAGATACTTTTTAATGAATAGAATAAATATGAACATAGGACTAGAATTAGAACACCTGAATGTATTTTATTTAGTGTTAAGAAACAAAGAACTCCACCATCTCGAAAAGCGGTCGTTAACGATTAGAGGCTTACAGTTTTCCGTGAGTTCTTTCGTTTTTCTTATAAGAATGTATAAAAGCTTATAACTAGCAATTTTATTACAATAATACATTTTTATAATGGCAAACATTATTTGATTGATTTGCATTATACCGAACAATTGAAATTTCTGCAAGACAAAAGTCTAACAGCTAACGTTAAATTTATGCCAAAGTGTCGGGGGGGGGGGAGATATCAATCCCTATATCCCCCTGGCTATACGCTGGCTTGCCAAAAGGGGGAGACAGTGGCGGATTTCCCAATAGGCGCATGAGGCGCGCGCCTCGGGCCTCATATTTCTAAGGGGCCTCCAAATTCGGTTTTCAGAAAGAAAAAAACTATATGTAAATATCTGTTCAAGAGACATTGTTCATAGTTTCAGGATTTCTTCTAGAGTAGAAAGCGTTTTTGAACAATCTTTTCTTTGGTGACTCCCTTTCCTCTTCACAGCATTGGACCATAATCTAAACTATAATACGAATACTTTTAGTTTATAAGTAATGGATGCTTTAATTCCGTATTTCACTGTAAAAATATCCAGAAACGTTCCTTGGAAATAAGGATAAGTTAGACTTACAAATACTATACAGAAAGTATACATTTCCCTTTGAAAACTTTACTGTTTCGTTCAACCCGTCACTTAACCGAATAGTGGTCTCACGACCTTAAAAAACAGGCAGTTCACTTAAAAATGACTAGAATTGTAAAAGAAAAAATAATTAAAAAAAATTCCAGTAGTGTTCCTTGAAAATAATAGGCAGCTGAGGTGCCCTAAATTCCAAGGAAAGTTGCACGAAAATACCAAGAACTTTACTGAACAATATGCAATTCAGTGGATCTTTCCTGGGCTGTTCAATAAAGTTCCTGGTATTTTCATGCAACATTCCTTGGAATTTTAGGGCCCTCAACTGTCCATTATTCCCAAGAAAAATTCCTAGATTTTTTTGCATTGTTTTAATTTGCTCACTATATTTTATCCAAAAAAATACAGGTGCAGAGGGTCCCTATGCCTTTTTCCTATCCGCAATCAATTAGTTGGGTTGGGTTGGGGGATTACGGCCAATTATCTACAAGTGGGATCTATGCCGATGGGTGTGGGTGCTCCCTTTGGGGGTCTTTCTAAGGGATTCTAACCCCTATTTACGCTAAGTTTTGGAAGAAACCACGGAAAATTCCTAACGGTTAGGTTGGCGGACGCGACCTGGTTTTGAACCAGGCATCTTCCGTCTCCCAGTTTAGAGTGCTATGCGCTCAGCCACTGGTTGGGCCGCACTGAATCAGATTGTGGCTCAGTAGCTGGTATTGCAGTAGGACATTCAAATACACCTGCTTTATAGATTGCCGCCCCCCACCCCGAAATCAAAAAAGTGTACAGTCTGATAAGAATATTTCTCATTTTAAAAGAGAAAAGATTGAACCGCTTTATTCTACAGCTTGAGATTGAAAAATTTGTCAAAAATTAAATATTTTATATTTTTCAGCCGTTCTTCATTTAAATGATTTAGGAAAGGACACTCTGTATTCAGTGAAATTTTCAAATATACCTAGAATATATAATTGTTGTTGTTTGTCACGATGTAAAAGAAATTGGAAACAATAATTTATCTTCTTTCGAAAAATCACTAAAAATTAAAAATTTAAGCTAGGGATAACCGATTTTATCTTTTTTTGGAATCAAAACTTTCCGAGTATGCAATGCTAAAAAATTGCCGACCAATAATTAAAAAGATATGAGCTCATACATGTGCGATAACACTTTTTTTGGGGGGGGATTGGGGGAAGATATTTGATAGTTAAAAAAAAATTATTGAAAAATTAAAGAAAGCAATACTTAGAGTCACCGAAATTTCACATGCGTGCAAAGTTTCAGCTCGATCGGATGATAGTGGGTTAAAATCGATAGACAAATTTTGAACTGGAATGTCATACACAGTTAATTAAAAACTTAAAAAACAAATGATGATTAATTTTTTGTTTTCAACTAGAAAATATTTATGATAACTATATTATAAATACGGCATGTATTTTATAGTCGCAGATGAAAATGATAAACATTAATAATAAACCTAGGACCGAAGCTTAGAGCATACCCATTTACCCATTATAAAGTGGAATTTATTTTTAAGTCAATAATATTTTTTGTACTTTAACTACTTAAAGTATTGTTTTTTTTTAAATTTCTCTTGTAGTTTTTTTTAATTCTATTTAAAATATAGAATAATGTGTATATATTATTCATACCTAATTACTCATTATTAATAGTCCTAAACTTATTGACAGTTTTTGAATAAACACAAAAATTAGACTAAACAGAAAGTTTACTTTTAAACTGCTTAGTTTTGCAGTTCCAAACGGGAAATTTATGAATATATTTAAATATTTATAAATATATGTTCTTGAAGGAATGTTAAATTTTTGGTTCATTTTATCCAAGTAAAGAATTCTTCTGAACTTTGTGATGTCAAAGACATGTTTCTGATCAAGTTTCCCTTGTTCTGACCTTCAAAAGTACCTGTTATGTAGTTAAAATTTTCATGACTGAAACAAGACATTTGCCAGTGGTCCACAAAAAGTAATTTGACGTAATTATTTAACAGTGAAAAATAATCAATATAAAACTGCAGTTGCTGGGTTATACTTAGACGTATGCTGGTGTTTATTTAGTGTTAATCATGAAAAGTGAAACGTAGTACAAAAATTATTGAGATAAAAAATGTTTTTTAAGATGAACAAATCTATAAACATAAAAATTATTTTAAAATTTTAATACTCCTTTTGTAGCAAGCCCTGACTATCGGACGGACACTTGGTGCTCGTGCCCTGGGCACACATGGAGAAATAAACCAAAAAATTGAGTTTAACACGATATACAGGGGCACAAAAATTGAGCCAGCTAAAGGACACAAAATCTGAAAAGTGCCCTGGGCACAAAAGTGTTATAGTGAAAGTCAGGCCCTGGTTTGTAGATATAAACCACATATAAAAGGAATTAAAGCATTTTAAAATAATTAGTAATAATGTAAAGGAGTTAGAGTTAGTGATTTTTTTTTTTTTTTTTTTTTTTTTTGGAGGAGGGAGGCCTCAAAATTGAGTTGCGCCTCGGGCCTCTCAAGAGCTAAGTCCGCCACTGGGGGGGAGAATATAGGTATTCCCACTGATTCTGCGCTTTCTGGGGGCCTGAGGGTAAAATTTCAAATGTTTTCTGTAAAGGTAAAATTCGTGAAACATTTCTTCCGGGGAAGGGATGACTGCTGAGTGCCTGTCTGAGACGACCAGTCCCCCCCCCCTCCCCTAGAAAAACTTATATGGGTGTCATGTACGGGGGCCCTGTGAACAGCAACATGATCATTTAAGGGGAGGGGGGGGGTCTGATCTCCCGAGTCCGAGTAATTTGGACCCCCCCTAAAAAAAATTTCTGGCTGCGCTACTGGTACTTATGGATCATTTGCCTTAATGAAAGTTAGCATTTTTAATCGTTAAACTGAAAAGATTGTCAGTCACTGAAGTTGCTTTACAAATACATAAATAGAGGAAGGTTTAAAATTAAGGTATATTATAATTGAAAACAAATAAAGCATGAATGATAATAATTTAAATTAGAAAATCTAGAATGTGAAAATTGAAAATATGACAAAATAGTGCAGAAGTGTTAGTTCATTTCAGTTATTAGTCTTTTACTAAATTTTACAACTCGCCCAGATCTAGTTGTTTTAGGAACGTTCATGGAACTCTCACTAGTAGTGGGTTTTAAACTTTCAATTGGATGATCAACAGTGTTCGGTTCGGTCACATCATTGCAAACAAATGCTGGCTTGACTCTGTCTAGGGACACACGGTCAATTCTGCCATTTATGTCCATTTTAATGATCTTGTCACTGCGACTGATTACTCTGTGGGGACCAGTATAAGGTTGAGTAAGGGGTGGAGTGACTTTGTCAACCCGAAGGAAGACATGCGTACAATGGGCTAGGTCTGGATGCACAAAACTTTTTGTGTTTGCACTGTGGGTTGGAGTTGGTTTCAAACACTGCATTTGTTTTTGTAGTCTCTGCACATACTCGTAGGAAGGAGTTATGTCTTTAGTGTTCTCTGAGCACAAATCTGCTGGTAATCTGAGTGACGTGCCGTATACAAGGTCAGCACTCGATGCTTGTATGTCAGATTTGACTGCTGCTCGGATACCAAGGAGAACTACTGGGAGTGATTCAGTCCATCTGGGGTGTTCGTGGGCTTTTAAAGAGTTCTTCAGAATTCTGTGCAGGCGTTCTACGATACCGTTCGATTGTGGGTGGTAGGCCGTTGTGCGAACTCTATTCGTTCCCAACATCTTCGTGAGTTCCCTGAACAGGGATGATTCAAATTGGCGTCCCTGATCAGTTGTGATGGTTGAAGGGCATCCAAAACGGGATATCCATCCCTCGAAAAGGGCTCTAGCTATTGTTGCTGCTGTCATGTCCGCAATGGGCATGGCTTCTGGTCATTTGGTAAATCTGTCGATGACAGTGAGACAATACATCTTACCTTCCGAGGGGGGCAAGGGTCCTACCACATCAATATGCACATGGGAAAACCGTGCATCTGGCAATGCGAAGGTACCTAAAGGAGTTTTGGTATGCCTGTGAACTTTCGAACGCTGACAGGCATCGCAGGACTGCACCCATGATTTAATTTCACGGTTCATGTTGGGCCACACATACCTGCTTGCAATTAATTCAATTGTAGCTCTGATGCCTGGATGTCCGAGGTTATGAAAGTGATTGAAGACTGTTCTGCGAAAGTTTTGGGGAACAAATGGTCGAGGGTTACCGGTGGATACATCACATGTCAGTTCTTGTGTGGTCACTGGACTAGGCACTTGCTTTAAGTCTAGGGAATGACTCCTGTTTTGCTGGTCTTGTAGATCAGGATCTGTTCTCTGAGCCTCGCTGAAGGCTTCGAAGTCAAGAAATGAAGAATTTGAAATGTTGTGGACTTCAATTCTTGATAATGCATCCGCCACTGTGTTGTTTGCACCACTGGTGTGTCGGATATCTGTGCTGAATTGGGAAATGAAGTCCAGTTGTCTCCACTGCCGCGGACTGCACTTATCTGGTTTTTGCTTGAAGGCATAGATGAGAGGCTTTTGGTCAGTAAAGATTACGAAATCTCGACCTTCCAGCATGTGTCGGAATCGTTTCACTGCTGTGTAGATGGCCAATAACTCTCGATCATACGTGGAGTATTTCCGTTGGCTATTTGTAAGCTTGATAGAAAAGAAGGCAATAGGTTCCCAATTGGTCATGCTAAGTTGCATCAGAGAACCACCGACAGCGACATCACTGGCATCTACCCAAACGCTAAGTTTGGCTCCTGGAATTGGATGACGAAGTAGTGTAGCATTAGCCAAAGCATTTTTGTCATCCGCAAATGCTCAGCAACCTCAGTCCATTGAAGTATTTCCTGTGGATTTTTCAGTGTGGATCGCCTTGATTTCTTATTATTTTTAATTCCCTCAAGAAAATTATTCAAGGGTGCTAATAAGTGGGCTGCTTTTGGCACAAACCGGCGATAAAAATTGAAAAGTCCTAAGAAACGCCTTAGTTGAGGGATCGTAGTGGGTTTGGGGAAGTTAATGATGCACTGTACTCTGTCTTTCAAGGGTTCAATGCCATGTTGCGAAACATTAAATCCTAAGAAATTTATGGACGAAACTCCGAATGTGCATTTTGAAGGTTTTACGCTGAGACCATACTTTTGTAATCGTTCAAATAAGTTTTTAAGATGTGTGATATGCTCTTCTGGTGATTTTGAGGCAATTAATATGTCATCGACAAATGCAAATACGCCTTCTAAACCTCTAGTAACCTCATCTATGAATCACTGAAATGTTGCGGACGCGTTGCAGAGTCCGAACTGCATACGGGTACTCTGGAACAGACCAAAGGGTGTGCAAATGGCGCTCTTGTGAATGTCATCGGGATTTATTGGTATTTGATGATAGGCTTTTATTAGATCGACGTGACTAAAGATTTTTGTTCCATGCAATGCAGCGTTAAAATCCGCTATGCAGGGAATAGGATATTTATCCTTTACTGTCTGTGCATTTAAAGCACGATATCGCCTACTTGTCTCCATTCCATGGTTCCTTTTTTAGGTACCAAATGAAGTGGAGATGCATAATTGCTGCGCGAAGGTCTCAGGTGACCTAATCTCATCATATCCTCGAATTCAGACTTTGCAACTTTTAATCCATCTGGGGCTAAGCGTCGTGGCTTTGCCATAACGGGAGGGCCTTTGGTTATGATGTGATGAACTACAGAATGCTTAACTTCCTGATCTGCACGGGGTGGTCTGGTAATTTCAGGAAAATCTGATAACAATTTATGGTAAATGCTATCTCCTGATACAACCTTAATAGAATGGATTTCAATCTCATCTACTTTACAATGGGAGCTTAAATTTGTTTCCCCATCAATTAACTTTTTTGTTGCAAGGTTGGGCATTAGCTTAAAATTGTACAGAAAATCAGCCCCTATGATTGGTACTGAAACATTTCCCACTAAAAATGTCCATGTAAAAATTCGCCTCAAACCGAGATCTAAAGAAAGGTTTTGGGTAGTAAATACTTTAATAGGAGAAGAATTAGCTGCTGATAGGGTCATTTGTACCAAATTTCGTCTTTGGAGCGATGATGCCGGGATAATACAAACGTCCGATCCTGTGTCAATTAAAAACGTTAAGTTCGTACGGCGATCGCGGACAAACAGGCGACGGGAATTCTGTGACAAGGCGGCCGTCGCCACTACGCCTCGTTTGCATCGTTTTTTGAATAATTACATGGGGGGGGGGGTACATTTGTTTGCTTTATCGCCGAATTTGAAATGGTACCAGCAACTTTCATACGTTTTTGATCGGGAATTACTGTGATTGCGATTCCTGCGATAATTACTACGACCGGGACTTCGGCTTCGGTTCCGCGCGAGACTATCTATGCGTACATGCAGTTTCTTTATTTCCGCAATTAAGCGTTCTTTAATGGAATCTGAGGAATTTACTGAGCACGTGGCACTTACCGCTACAGGCGCCGGTGAAACCTCCAACACTCGATCCGCGACTTCCTCCAGAGATAATGTGCTGATCGCTGCCAATATAGATTGCACAGCCGTCTGCAGGTGTTGCAGGAAAAGCTCTAACATCAGTTCATCCGGGACCTTGTACGATTCGGCTCGCCTCCTCATGACGCGGAGAAGTTCGGACGGGCGTCGATCTCCTAGCTGCTCGCCATCGAGAAGTTTTTATCTCTTGGTGACTGGATTCGCCGCAGCGCTTGATTAACTCGGTCTTCACGTGGGTGTAGGGGTCCGTCGCATCAGGATTCAGGATGACGTCTCTGACGATCGAGGCAGCTTCGGCAGGCAGATGGGAAATAATGTAATTAAATTTGGTGCGACTTTCTGTCACTGGCTTTGGAGTGCCCAGCTCAAAAGTTGACTCGCACATTAAAAACCACAGTGATGGGTCAGCAAAGTTATACACCGGGATCTTGACAGCTCCGATCTCCGTCATGGTTGCAGCGACGTGTTGAAGATATACGCGAAAATAAAAATATTTCTAAAATAAGCTTCAGAAGGATTTGATTTAATGCTGCTGAGTCCGGGTTACCATTTGTAGTGATGATTCATCGTTAAAGAAAGAAGATGCAGTTAGATTAAAACTTAACAATTTATTTTAGCATTTTCATACAAACATACAAATAGCTAGCGCGCGATTCAGTGACTGACTGACTACTAACTGACTTGGAGGTCGTAAAGAAAGGGAATACCTGGGAGGTAAGCTGTTGCCAATATCTAGGTGCTAAAAATTCCAGTGCTGCCAAAACATAAACTATGAATATTTCCTGGATGAAGGTAATTTTCCTATGAGCCTGCTACAGTCAGGCAGCGCCATCTCTCGTTAGTATTGAGAAATATTTGAGTAGTAAACAAATCCAATTGTATAATCACAACACCCGTTTTCACTTCGTCGTGTGCGGCTTTTAACTCTTCCAATCCGGTTTTCATCTCGTCTTGAGCAGCTTTTATATTGTCCAATCTGGTTTCTATCTTCTTCTCCAAATCGGCTTGTCCAGCTTCAATTTTCTTCTCTATATTGGCTTTCATCTGTTCTTGTCCGGATTTCATCTCATCTTGTGCGGGTTTCATCTCTTCTAATCCTGTTTCAATTTTGTCGTAGGTTGCTTTCATTTTTCCTTTTCCGGATTCTATCTCTTCTCGTGTAGTTTTCAACTCTGTTTTCATCTCTTCATGTCCGGATTTTATCTCCTTCAACATATCCATGAGCTTTTGTTGAAATTGTTCTTCCATTTTTCTGGTCCACACCATTCAATGTTCACTGGAAAATTAAACTCTTGCTTTAGAATTCCGATTCTGACACCAAATGTTGCAGAAAACTCTGCTAGTTTCCCTGGGTTCGTCGTTCTAAAGTCCAGTTGGGGTAGAAAGTTCTAGTAAAGAGTTCACTTGTGAGGATGGAACACAAACTTTATTGCTTCTAAAACTCAGTCGAACAATCAGCTGAACAAAATTCACAAGCACAATCAAACAGTAATGTGCTTTTAACAGTCTGCTTAGATCTGAAGCTCTCACAAGGCTGTATTTCTCACACAAAATAAAACACTTCCACAGGCAAAAATTCAGTGGAAATATACGAGAGGTATTGCAAGCAATCCCTCAAGACTCATAGTAATAAAGAATTTACACACAGCTCTTTAAAATCAGCTTCGAAAAGCAAGCGAAAATAATGCTTCTACAGCGTCAATACAAAGCAAAGCACCGTACACATCGGCAGCTCGATCCACACTGAACTGGGGTCTCTGACATGCTTGTATTTATAGACGACGCAGAAGCTATAAGAAGCTTTCAGAAGAATGTATTTCTCGAAGATTCCACATAAAGCGGGAATTTTGATTATGTCATAGAAGAGAAATATTAGACTATTATGCATGGTAATGCAGCAAAACTATCTTTACAAGCCCTATTGGGAAAATCGCGTCAAATGACCAAAAAGTCGTCAATATTGGCGACTTTTAGCGAAATATCGCCAAATTTGGCGCCAAAAATAAGTCCCCAAAAGTGAAGCTACCGAAGACGGCCTACGACCAATATTTCTCGAGATTTCTAGAAACTGCATACAAATGATTGGGGAAACTGAAACCTTCGTATTTCCGGTTCCAGTTGACCGATTTTGATGCAACAAAGAGCAAAATTTAACTATTTGACGCGTAGAATACGAATTTTGAACTATTTTAAACTCCAGAACAGCAGGTTGCCTCGAAAATTTGTAACATTGTCCCCTTCCCAAGGACTGCACGTACCGTGCAGTACAATCCCCAAGTTAGGAGGTCACACAAACATCTACAGTGTATAACATTTAACAAAATCTTAACAACATAATTTACGCAAGTAATCAATAAACACAATAAGCTAATAGATACTTAGAAAAACCAACACATTACAAACATATACACTGAACATGGCTAAGTACTGAGTAAAAGAGAGTTGAAGAAAGAATAGGAGAAGAGAAAGACAGGAAAGAAATGAGAGCTGAAAGAAAGGCGGAATTACGCTATAGCGACCATGGTCTAATATTCAAAAATTAATTACAACCACGGTAAATGACTAGTCGAGATTTCTAGAATCGCCATAGAAAAATCAATGGGGGAAACCAAAACCTCCCTATCTCTGGTTCTAGTTGACCGATTTTGATGCAACAAAAAGCAAAATTTAACTATTTGAAGCGTAGAATACGAATTTTGAACTATTTAAAGTCCCAGAACAACGGGCTGGCC
Source organism: Cheiracanthium punctorium (assembly GCA_038373885.1). NCBI lineage: Eukaryota > Metazoa > Arthropoda > Arachnida > Araneae > Cheiracanthiidae > Cheiracanthium > Cheiracanthium punctorium. The sequence goes on from JAWZYV010012919.1 coordinate 42,744, forward strand.
CGAGAATTCGTAACAATATCCTGTCTTAAATATTACTAAAATTGCTTAGATTGTGACAACCCTTAAATTTGCAAATTTGTCATACATTTCTTCGAAATTTTAGAGTTCTTTGTGAGTATGGCGGAAATTTTGATGTGAACTGATCATAAAAGACGACAGACTGGAGCTCTTTCATCAACAGGAATGAATAGCTGTACTATTGCAATAAAGACAGTAAGTTCGATTGAAGAAGGTAGCCAACATTTTTTTTTTTAATTTGAAGGACAAAAGAATACAGGGGAAGACCTAAAGCTTTGTTTTCGCGTGATGAAAAAAGAGTTTGTAGACTTGCATCTACTGGAAAAGACTCAACCAGGAAATTTACTCCGGCGACAGGTTTAAATGTTTGTCAAAAAATGGTGTACATAACACAATTAGCAGGTCTGTAAGTTATATTGATATAGCAAAATTGGCTTAACCTCAGTTGCTGCAGAAGCACAAAATAGATCGTTTGAACTTCAACCAACAAGTAATGACCTGGGATAATCATTCAATACAAATAATATTTTCTGATTAAAAAAGAGGAATTTAGATGGACCAGACGGATGGGAGTACTATTAGCAAGATTTAAGAAAAGAAAAAGAAGTATTCTCCAAGTGCCAATTAGGTGGAGGCTCTGTGATGATCTGGAGGTGCTTTGCTTACAATGGTGTGATTTCAATTGTTTTCTTTTCGGGTAAAATGAATTCACAAGCATAAAAAAGTATCCTAGCAAGTCATCTTTTACCAAATGCTGAATCTCTCGCAGGAGAAAATTGAAAATATCAGCAAGATAATGCACCTATCTATCCAAGTAACCATAAATGAGTTCCAAGTCAACAATGTTGAAACTTTGAAATGGCCTGCCAACTCTCTAGATCTAACCTAATAGAGAACTTATGGGGTGACATAGTAAGAAGAGTTTATGCAAATGGGAGACATTTTACATCATCAGTAGAACTGAAATCTACTATCGAAGGCGAATGGTATAAAAAGGCCCTGAACTTTGACAAAAACTAGTTTCATCCATGAAAAAAAGAATATTTGAAGTAATTTCGAGGAATGGCGCCTACGCAAGCTTTTTAAAGGTTTTTTTTTCTTTTTTGCTATTTTCTATGATGGCTTTAAAGTTTTTACTCAGGCTTAAATATTGATCTGTGTGTTGTATAATATTTTTTGATGATAAAATATTTACAAATGAATTTCGCTGCATTTTTTACTTGTATTCAAGGTTAATAATTATCAATCAAATGATATTTTAATGCTCAGTTTAAGATTTTTCCATTTTCTCAAAATTTTTACTGGCCTTAAAGGCTTTACTCTGGCTGTAAAGTTTGCATTACAATGTACTACAGTGAGATGAAATTTTGTGCAATTTGCAGCATGGTGACTCCAAAACTTTGTAAGTGTCACTCACGATCAAAAGAGAACTGCACGTTTTACAGGCAAAACTCTTCATTTTTTAAAACATCTTACTTCTACAGCATAAAATATCGTTTTTTGCGTGTAAGTTCCAGAATTAATACCTCAGAAATAGCATTACGTAAGGTGAATAACTGTTTTTATTTTTGTTTAAAACATGAGTAACAAATAAGAGCAATAATAGTGCAGATATAAATAGAAAAAAAACTGCATGAAACATTCGATCATCTCTGTACGATTTGATATTAAAAATGAAACCTTTTCCTGTATCTAGTGGGGCGCTGCTGTGAACTGGTTCGGTCGTGACGTAGCTTTACTTAAGAGCATACTACCTTTATTAAGCTCTTAATGCAATTTCAAAGTCTTTACATAAAACTGGCGTCTGATTCACTTGTAATTTGAAATTTAAATAACTAACTAAATAAAATATTATATTTTTAACGCAATAGTTAACACAATAACAGAATCTATTTTCGCCACTTAAGTTATAAAATTCAATATTCAAACTTGAATTGAGGTCATTTCTAGAGTTCTTAGAATCGAAAAGGAAAGTACTTAAATACGAAACAAATAGAACTTCAACTTAAACCATTTTTAGGTTATATTTCATCTCGTCGTGGTGGAAAATATCCAAGATATACTATAACTGCTACAATGGCATAATTTATAAAATATATGCTAAAAAAACCTATCTCTATAATCTATATTATAAAATATATATTCCAAAACGGATGCTAAATACTCAAGCTGAACCTAAAAAGCATTAATCTAGTTTTCATTCATTTTCATTAGTTTAGATAATCGGCCGTTATCCAACAAACAAACAAGATACTGGGAATACAAGCGTTTATAGATACACTCTGCTTGGGATGGTAGCCTGGTGTCAGATCGTCCCTGGTGCCAAAATGGTTCTTTTTAAATGTTAGACATAGTTACAATTAATTGTCTAGTATTGGAAAAAAAAGAGATTTTACGAACAATTTGAAAATTGTGAGCTTTAATTAACACGCTTTGACTGCGGCCGCATTCGTAAACGACATACCAGTTACACTTGTGTTACGAGTTTCCACCACCCTATAGATACGGGGAAAGACATACACATCCATTTTATGGAAGTAAAATAGCATCTTTTACATTAATTTCTTCTTCCTCGGGGGGTGGGGTCGCCCCCTCCACCCACCCCCTTTAATCCGCCCTAGGGGTGCGGATTAAAGGGGTGGTTCTCTCCTTTGCTCAGTTTACTTAGTTTGAAACTAACCGCTCTCAGCTTTGTACATAAACGCTCATAAAAAAGTATCAAGTATCCTAGCAGTTTATGAACTGAATGAAGGGTCCCAGTTTGGTTTACGAACACTTTAGATGGAAACTCCACATGTGAATCACACAATATGGGGATATTGTCCCCCAATTCTTTCTTCAAAAATAATCTTATTATTTACATTAATTTTTTTTTCTTAAATGTACAAGACATTAGATAAATTAAAAATGTGTTTGTGTGCTAAGTAATGATAATTTAGAATATTTATTTCCTTTTGATATGCATTACTATAAAAAAGGATGACCCATATTGCCATATGTGACCCATAATCATGGGTGCCGGCAGCATAGGGCAAGGGGGAGGCACTTCCCCTCCCTGGATTTTTGTATGCAATGTTTTCCCTTGCTTTTTTGTCCTTTCCAACATGGTAACCATACGTTTAAGTAGTCTTTGCCCCCCCCCCCTCCCTAGGAAATATTCTGTCGGCGCCCATGCCCATAATTGCCCAAATTCCGGGCACACACACAATTTATGGTCACTCAATAATTTAAATAAAATAAATAATGATTTAATTTTAGGTAAAGTGGTTATTTGAATAATTTCTAAATTACTTAAGCTTACTTCATGCCAAATTAAATCATCTTATCTTACATACTTTGGAAAATATTAAGACGTTGTGGTTTTTTGACCCTTAATTTCCCATATGACCCTATAATGGGGACGACTGACCAGCTCCGTCGCCACATTCACTTGACTGACTGTCATAACTTTCTTTTATATACAACAAACAATTTGTTTAACGATTTCCAGCCTTGCTCAATTCATTTTATTACCCCACTCTCAATTCATTTTAATCCCCCTCTTTTTTTTGTTCGCGGCGGCTTGCTTTTTTCATTATTACTGTTTAACGAACTAGATTGAATTGGCATGTGTTAATTATAATTTAATAATATTGAACCTATATTTTATATGTACAGAATATACATTACAAATAATATGAGAACAATTTACTCATTATTAAACAGTATTTAAAGAATATTTCTCCCTATAGATACAATGACCGCCAGCTACTGTGTACATAAATTCGCTCGCTTACCTACTAGTATACCTGAGCTCTTTCCTACACTTATTCGCATCCATTTTACTTTCCGACGCCTGAAACGCCGAGCACGTGCGAGCTTTTTATTTCTGTTTTTGCTGAGTGGTGAGCGTTGCCCTGCAAAATAGTTGGCTGACCATTTTTTTTTTTTAAAGATTGATATAACAATTAATACCCTGAAAAAAATTGAACTTTGCTCAACATGTTGCACAGTATTTATTTTGTACGTACAATGGGGCCGATTAACCAGCTCTGTCCCCTCATTCAGCTGACTGACTGTCATAACTTTCATTTATATGCAATATTCAATTTTTATAACTATTTTCAGCCTTGCTCAATTCATTTTATTACCTCCCCAAAAATTACAGCTTTGACAGTGCATCAGTTCTCAGTTTCACTTGACTGACCGCAGTATATTTGTACATAACGATTGTAAGCTATAAAAATCTAGGCTTGCTCAATTCATTGATTTTTTTGGCGCAGGCTCTCCGACTATTTCCGGATAGTTTGTAAATGCTTCCCCACTAAGAAAAGCAGCCAGTTGGTTTGCTTTCTGAAGGTCGTCCCATCCTTTACGTTGGCGTCAATTAAAAATTAGGTAAAAGCTCCCTAAAGAGTTCATCTATTATAAGTCATTAGTTTTATGGAATAACGGCTTGATGACATCTTGATATTTTCAGGTAGTTTTCTCAGTTTGATCAAACTATCCAGTCTTTAATTTATTTTACTTTCACATACTTCGCGTATCTTGCAGATTAAGTTTTCTTGTAATTCTTTCACATTTTCATGAATTTTTGTTTCGATCTGTTGATCGATTATTTCATCATATTTTTCTCTAAAATAGACCTTCTCTTCTCCATTTCCTCCTTCATAACCTCCACTTGCTATTGGCTTTGCTTAATTTTCTTCTGCAATTTTTCTTGATCTTCTGTAATTCGGATTTCATTTCTTCTTTTCCATCTTCTATTTTCTTCCCCAGTCCGGCTTTCATCGCTTCTAATCCGGAATTTTTCATTCCGGCATCCGGCATCTTTCATCTCTTCCAATTATTCCAGTTCTTTCAATTTCTCTTCCAATTATTACAATTTTTCCCATTTTTTCGCTCTTCCGGCATTCATCTGTTCTTGTTCATCTTTCATCTCGTCTTACATCTCTTCTTGTCTGGCTATTATGATGTACTAAGCTGATAAAACTGCACTTAAAGAGAAAATACTCTCATATAATTATGAAAACAAATTTATTAAACTTTTACAAGCGAACTTAGATCTCGTTTCATGCACATGTCGTACATAAACAAACCTACTACATGAAGTGTTGGTGGTGTTGAGTTGTGTATAGAATTCATTAATCTTACAGTTAAGCATAAAGATCAATATTAGGAAATTGAACTATTGGATTAAATATTTAAGATGTTACAATATCCCCTTTTTTAAGGAGTTCAAATACTTAAGTAAATAGCCTAAAGTAATGAAGTAAGGTTAATAAATTTAAGTATGGTAAAGTAAATAAATTTAACTAAAGTAATAAATTACAAGTCCAGTCTATTCGTTTTTTTTTTTATCCTTGTTGGATAGCGTCTTGGAACGTCTGCGGCTATTGGGACATTAGGCATATTATTAGGTTCTCCATTACGAATATCTGCAGGCTGCAGGGTTTCCACGGTAGAAGACTGATCGTGATCATGTGGTTCTGAATCTGTAGTTACAGCTTCAGACGTGGCACGAGGATCATCAGGAATGAAAATGTCCTGAGGTGTGTGGATGTCAGAACTCGAAGGATGGATCTGATCAATGTGGGCAAGATATCTTTTGTTATCTATTTCACTCAGCCATGTTTTGGATCCTTTTGGCTTTATCTGTCTTCTTAGAACCCATTTGTTAGAATGACCTTCGTGGGATTTTATCCACACCTCAAAATCACTTGACAAACTCTTGTTCCTGGTGTGGGATCTGTCAAAGTACAGTTTTTGCAAACTTTGTTTCTTCTCCACATGCCTTGCAGTACACGGATGCAATAACTCCAAGATCGTCCTAATAGGACGACCAAGAGACAGCTCTGCTGGAGTTGAACGTGTTGAATAGTGAGGTGAGGATCTGTATTTAAACAGAAATCTGTTCACCTTGTCAGTCACTGTACTACCATCACTGGAATCTAACTGCATCCTACTAAGTGACCTTTTAAAAGTGTGAATAGTACGTTCCGCTTGTCCATTCGACTGAGGTGATAAGCTGGAATGAGCTTTTGTAAGATACCCAGAGATTTTAGGAAAGTTTTTAATTCCTTGGAAATGAATTGGGTTCCATTGTCAGGCGCGACTTCTAACGGTAAGCCATACTTACTGAATAACTGATTTAACTCATCTATTGTACTTGTTGCTGACATCGACGTCATCTTTGTCACTTCTAGCCATTTAGAACAGCTGTCCACTACTATTAAGTACTCAGTTCCATCCTTCTGAGCAAATTCCAAGTGAATACGATCCCAATTTGCCTTGGGCCATACCCATGATTGCAGTGGTGTAACTGGAGGAGATCTGGCTACAAGTTGACAATCTCCGCAATTTGCAGACAAGCTTTCAATATCTTGGTCTAGGCGTGGCCACCAGAAATGACTTCTAGCCACTGCTTTCATCTTTACAATTCCAGGATGAGTATCATGAAGTAATTCGAGCAAATGCTTCCTGTAGACATTGGGAATAACCACTCTCATGCCCCATAATAAGCAACTTCTGTCGAGAGATAATTCATCTTTTTTGCTCAAAAATGACTTCAGATCAGGATCATCAGTCTTGGATGGAAAGCCACTCTGAACATATTTAATTACAATTCATTGAACTTTATCAGTTCTTGATGAACTGGCAATGTCATCAGAAGCCATTGGCAATTCCAACAGATAGGAAATCTTGTAAATGTCTGAAGGGCACATGTCCATATTTGGGTCCTCATTGGGCATTCCAGAGAACCAGCATTCTGGCATCTCACCTTTTTTATACTTGATGGTGTAATTGTGTGAAGATAGGATCAATGCCCATCTCTGTAAACGAGCAACAGCCATAGTTGGCATAGCCTTAGTGGGAGAAAAGATGATAACTAAGGGTTGGTGATCAGTGTAAAGCACAAAATTCCTTCCAAACAGATAATGATGAAATTTTTTGCAAGCGCAAAAATTATTGCCAGGGCTTCTTTTTTAGTCTGTGAGTAGTTGACTTCAGCCTTTGCAATGTTCGAGAAGCATAGGCTACTGAATTTTCTAGACCATTTACAATGTGTGATAAAACAGCACCTAAACTCACTGGCGAAGCATCACAAAGATACTTGTAAGCGAAGATTTTCATCATAGTGAGTCAACACAACATCAGATGTCAAAAGTTGTTTCCACTGTTCGAATTCACTATTGCATTCTTCAGACCATGTCCAGGGAACATTTTTGTTTAGAAGGTTGTATAAAGGTGGCAATAATGTTGATGAGTTTTTTATGAACTTAGAATAATAGTTCAGTAAACCCAAAAAGGATTTAAGTTGAGAAACATTTACTCGGATTTCGATTTTTCTAATTGCATCCAGTTTCTCTTGGGTGGGATGAATACCAGTTTCATCTACAATATGACCTAAGAATTCAACACTGCTTTTGAAAAATTGTCACTTTTCTGAATTTAGTTTAGCATTATACTTCTGTAATCTAATCATCACAGCCTTTAATGTGGCAAAATGCTCCTCAACAGTGGCAGATGAAATTAATATATCATCTTGGAGACAAATAACTCTTCGTATACCCGGCAGAATTTGCTCCTTGTCAGATTGGAAAATAACTGCTACTGCGGATATTATACCATACATTAATCTGCTTGGGCGAACGAACCCCATGAGTGTATTAAGAGTCAGTAACTCTTACGAGTTAGCATCCAACTCAATCTGTTGACATGCTTGAGATAGGTCCAGCTTACTGAAATATTTGTTTACCCTCAACGTTGCGAACAGATCTTATTGAGTAGGAAGAGGATACTGGATTGGGTCAAGGTACTTGTTTACAGTGACCTAAAAATCACCACACAACCTCACAGCATTGTTTTTCTTTGGTACAACAACAATAGGTGTTGCCAATTTAGACTGTTCAACAAATTGCCAAATATTATTATTTACTAATTTTTCGATTTCGTCACAGACAGAATTTTTTAAAGCATGTGAAACAGTCCTAGCTTTGCAAAATACAGGTTGGCAGTTATCTTTCATTTTTAGAACAGCTTTAAAATGCTTAATTGGTTGATCACTTACTTGAAAAGTTGGGTGAACTTTTTCTTGAGTGCCTCAACACTGTTAACACACTTTACAGATACTGAAAAAATTTCATTCCAATTTAACTTGATGACAGATAGCCAATTTTTACCAAAGAGAGCAAGCAGGTCGATCACCTTTCATTATGATCAAGGGTAACTTGAAGCATTGGTTGTCACACTACACATCAGCATTGATTTCACCTACCACTGGAATTTCTTTTTCATTATAATCTTTCAGCTTGGTAGATGATGGCACAACTTCGGTTCTAGGTAAATTGTTCTTTACCCACAATTCTGATGCTATAGAAACATCAGCTGCAGCGTCCAGTTCCATATCTAATTGCTTGTCATTGATGATAACACTGATGTACCTTTTATGTAAAACTCGATTGATGGATTTCACCGCATAAAGAGACTCTTCAAAGTCATTGTCCACTACTTCCACCTTTTTTGTAGATAAGCCTTTGTTTTTTGCTAATACAGACAGGAGATATGTGTCCAACTTTATCACAGGAATGGCATTTTGCTGATTTATATTTGCATTTACCTGGATCATGAGCAGCTCCACATAGGAAACACTTTGAATTTTTTTTTTACTCTGCGTATTTGCAGATGTGATTTTAGACGGCTAGTATTGTTTTCTTGAGTTAGCTGAAGAACTCTGATGAACTTTAGGTGTGAAATTCTTCTTATTCGCAGCATCGTTTGCCGCTATTTGAATAGCGATAGCTGTGTCCATTGCATATGATAAATTCAGATCTTTCTTTGTCGGGAGTCTTTTCTGGGTGATTTTGTTGTTTAATCTACAAACGAAGCTTCTTCCTCAGAGCTTCATCGAGGAATGTCCCCAAATCATACGTGGATGCTAATCTACTAAATACTAAGAAACAGATTCTCCGGTTGTTTCATTCCGCTGATGGAATCGGAAGCGCTCTGCGATAATTATTGGAGCAGATTTAAAATGCTATGGCATCGCCTTCTTCAGCTCTTCATACGAACATTCGCTCGGCCCTTTTGGAAGCAACAAATTCCGCAACAGTTTAGAGGTTTTTGGCTCAATCGCTGATATAAACACTGGAACTTTTTCTACTTTCTTCCACATGATTGGAAAGAAAATAATGTTCTAATTGTTCAATGTACAAGTTAAAATCATCCGCTTCAACATCGAACGAATTCAACGTACCGATGAGGCCTAACTTACACATGGCAGTACGCAATAGATTACGGCAATTACTGCAGAAACAAAAATACGTGAGTTCAATTTCTTCGCCAATATGATGTACTAAGAGCAGATCAAACTGCACTTACTCTAATACTCTAATATAATTATGAAAACACATTTATTAAACTTTTACAAGCGAACTTAGATCTCTTTGAACGTTGAAATTTGAAGATACCCCACTGGAGGGACGAGGTTTCGGAGATTTATGGTGAAAAGCCGTTATTTCACTTGTTCTGGAGTAAATGAACCATTTTTTCTAAACTCTTGGAAGTTCGGAGGAGCGATCCGACATTAGACAGAGCCAAAGGGAGGCGCGATAGCCTGGCCAGAGGGCCGTCAGAAGGAACAAGAAGTCACAGGGATTGAAACGGAAAATACCATCGGAGCAACCTAAGGAGAGAGATATTATACTGTGTAGAGATTGAAGGGAGAGCGCGTGGGGCGAGAGCTGGGTTTGAACCCAGGGACTTATGGATGGTAGAATGAGGCGCAATCCGGCTCGGCCAAAAGGTACCTATTCCACCGGCCTTCAATTGCATGGTGTTCTGTGCGCGGAGGTGATCTCGTGCCGTCACAAGATCAAGCAAATGTTAGGAAATGAAGTACAGCTCTGAGCGCAGACATAGAGGCAGTGGCATGTCGTATGAAAGCGGGGAAAGGGCCGGAGAAGGAAAGCGGCTGCGCCAAGGTATTAGTAGTCGGCAACGAGAGGTACTATATTTCTTGCATGAGAAGTGAATGTGCTCGGTAGATTCAGGGATGCTGCAAGTATCGCAGAGACCACTTGGGGAGATGTTAAACCGGTGATATAAGACCCTGCTTGGAACCATTCGGCAGACCAGCCGAGTGAAGAGAACATCGTCGTGTCTGTTATTGAACCAGAGTAAAGTGTTGTTGGCAAACGGGATCTCACCATGGGTTGCCTTATATTTGCTATCATTGTGTCGGGATGGGACTATACGGCGCGGCCGATTCGGCGCGAAACTCATTTTAACGCGGCCTTCTCGGTGAAAATCTATGTTTCTCATGCATGAACAAAAAAATTGTGATGAATAAAAATTTGGATAATTGAAAGTGCTTCAACTTCTAGGGGCCAACCTTAGGGTGCTATAACGGAGAGGATGCAGTGGTCCAGTGGAGAATTTAATTCCGGTCCTTTAAACTTCTAGGATATTTATTTGCTTCTAAGTACATGACACACATATATATATATTTACATATTTACATAAAATGATTTCCAATATTAGGCCTTAGCCTTCCGTTTAACATTTGTAAGGCTCGCGGCCTCCGTCCGTCCGTTCAGTCCAAAGGCCTGCCACGCTAAGTGCGTAGTTACAATTACAAATTAATCGCCGCTATAGGCGGCGCCCTCTGCAGGAGGGGAAGATCTGTTACACTCCCCACCTGAACTCGTAAGAGTTCACTTACCAAGATTCAAACAACAATTCAAAATCAAACATTATATCATCAAATTTAGAAAATAACATATAATAAGTACGAGACATTACTAGATTAACTACATAAAATAAGACAAAGATATATTCTAAAAATACTGATAATCACATCAACTAAATTTCTTATGGATTTATCTCCAAATTATGCACTAACTGGACTGAGCGTCGTAAGTCCCCTTTAGGGATCCTGAGAAGAAGAGAGCGAACATTTCCATCTCTACCTGGATAGAGCTCAATGACTCTTCCCATTACCCACATGTTACGGGGGTAGCGCTCATCGTTAAGCAAAACAACATCGTTTACCTTGAATGAAGGAATCTTACCTGGTTGAGGAAATATATAAGCAGACCTTAAGTTTAGTAAATATTCTTTCCACCACCGATTCCAAAAATGGTTTAGAAGGGTTTGCTGATACTTATATCGTTTTACCAAAGAATTTCTATTTACAGTTAATTCGTCAGGTTTTTTGTTTAGAAACGGGTAAAGACATTAACCGTTTGCCAACAAGAAAATGAGAAGGAGTGAGTGGAGAAGGTTCTGAGGTTTCATTGTACAGATACGTTATCGGTCTACTGTTAATTATGGCTTCAATTTCTGTTAATATGGTTTCCAATTCTTTAAATGAGAGAGAAGATTTACCAATAATTTTCTTTAGGCAAGTTTTGACCGTGCGTATCTGTCTTTCCCAGAACCCTCCCCACCATGGACTTCTTTCAACTATAAACTTCCATTGAATGCCCTTTGAGGAAAACATGGTTTTTACATCGGGATTGTCGATTTGCTTCCATAATTTTTTCAATTCACAATTTGCTCTTTTAAAACTCTTAGCATTATCAGAATACAAAACTGAGCATAAACCTCTACGAGAAATAAATTTCCTAAATCCTAACGAAAAAGACTCTGTGCTCATATCAACTACTAGCTCTAAATGAATAGCTCTGGTCACAGTACAAGTAAAAATCAGTAAATAAGATTTAAATTTAGAGTCATTAGTAAAAAAGGGTCCGGCGAAGTCCACACCGGAAATGTCAAAAGGAGGATGTTCTTGGATTCTGTCAGAAGGAAGGGGAGCAACCACTTGAGTTCCAGCCTTAGCTGTAAATCGTCTGCAAATCATACACTGTTTTAAAACCTTTTTTACGAACTGCCTCCCCTTTATAATCCAAAACTGCTGCCTTAAATGGGTAAGTGTTGCATCAACACCTAAATGACCCATTTTAATGTGGGCACCGAGTATGATCAATTCAACTAATTTATCGTTGGGTGGGAGCAGTAAGGGATGTTTTTCTTCTTCATCACCGCTAAAAAACTGCAGGCGTCCCTGTAAAGATAAGAAATTATTATTATTCAATTTACAGTTCAGATTGAAAATTCGGGAAGTTTTGTTTATGTGTCCCTGGGAAAGTAGCTGGTTTATTTCGCTTTCATAATGGTGGTGCTGAACAGCCTTGATCCAAGCGTAGAGGGCCTCCTGGAGTTCTGAAGCAGAGACGGGGCCACTCAGTTTTTGACCCCTTTTGGCGTTGTGGGCAAACCTTTTTACCCACGCTATGACTCGTAACAGTTTGTTTAGATTACTGAAATTCTCGTTGTTAAGGCACTTAAAAATTGAGTTGTCAGCACTGTCGATAGTGACTGAGTTCACTGCTACTGCTCGACGTTCTTTGGCAATCACCTGGTCATCTTGATTCATTGACTGGTTCTTAAAGCTTTGAGCAGGCCACAATTGAGTCGGTTGGGACAGCCAATCAGGGCCCGACCACCACAAGGTACTAGAAACTGTCTTTTTCGCTGATTCTCCTCTAGTGGTAAGGTCAGCAGGATTATCTGAGCTACTGCAATGGTTCCAGCACTCTGGACGAGAAAAGCACTGCACCTGAGAAACTCGGTTGGACACGAAAGGCTTCCACAGTTTTGATAGACCTTTTACCCAGTGGAGGACAATTGTCGAGTCAGTCCAAAAATTTATTTGTTGGGTAAAGGAGGGGAAAATGTTCTGAACATATTTCCCTAAACGAGCTCCGAAAACGGCACCCATTAGTTCCAACCGTGGTAGTGTCAAAGTTTTCAGTGGAGCGACCTTACTTTTAGCTATCACAAAGGAAGTTTTAATTTTTCCTTCGCTCGTCGAGTATATTAAGTACACCACTGATCCGTACGCTTTGGTACTGGCGTCCGTAAACACTTGAAGAGATACTTCGCTTACATTTGCAACTGAAAATAGTTTTCGGTCGATACTTAAACTGTATAGATCCGGAATTTCTTTACACCAATTTTTCCATATTTTTTGCAAGTTCTCTGGTAGAATTTCATCCCATGTTAGTCCTGTGAGCCATATTTCTTGCATAAGTATTTTGATTCTAATCACAAATGGACTAATTAATCCGCAAGGATCGAATATTTTCGAGATTATTCTCAGTACATGCCGCTTGGTGATTCCAGATTCCAAATAATCCCTAATGTCTCCTAAATCTAACATAATCTTATCTTAAATTGAATCCCACTTCAATCCCAAAAAACCTGTCCCTTGTCCAAAATCTGTGTTTTTCTCGTATCCGTTTCCGCGCCAAAGTTCATTTAATTCCACGCAGTTAGTTTTTAATTTTCTTAAATTAAATCCTGCATCCCGCAATATTTTTACTGTTGAAGAGGTTAAGTGATAGGCTTCCTGGGCGGTTTTGGCCCCATAATACAGATCATCGACATAGAGTGAGTTTAATATTTCGTAACAATTTGGATAGTCAAATTTAAATTTCTTTATATGAAATTTCAAAACGCAAGCCAGTACAAACGGCGAAGACGTCAACCCAAACGGTAGACGGTTTCATTGAAGCGTTTCTGTTAAATCAAAATTTTCGTCCGAGTACCACAAAAATTTCAAATATTTTCTGTCCTCCTCCGCGATTTCTATCATAAGGAAGGCCTTTTCAAGGTCTCCACAAAACGCAACTTGATTTTCCCGAAATTTAAGGATTATATCCAATAAATTTGGATAAAGATTAACTCCTGATTCAAGTGAATCATTTAAGGACTTTTTATTTTCATTCTCCTTACTGCTACAGTCGTACACAATACGAACGCGTGTTGTCTCTTTATCATCTATAATAACAGCTCTGTGAGGCATATAATAGCCTGAATTTATATCCTCATCAACACATTTCTCTACAATATTGCATTCCAATTGATCAGTTCTGTTTATATTCGTCAGAAATTTCTGGATTTTTACTTAATTTATTTTTTAATAGTTAAAACGCCTTCTTGCAACCTCATAATTAGAGTTTAAATCTGAAGGGGGTCCGATGTTGTCCTTCCACATTAATTTACAAACATAACGCTCTCCATTAAATTTTAATGAATTCTCGAAATCTCTAATTATCTGTTCGTCCCTTTCAGAAAGGTTTTTTATTTCATTCGGAAACTCCCCAATTTCCCAAAAATTATTTAGGTCAAATAAAATACAGCACGAGTTTAAAGTTAATAAACAATTATCCTGACCAGACCCAACACTGTTTATCTTATCAGTTCCCGCTATTAGCCAGCCGAAGCGCGAATTTATTAACCACATGTGCTCATTAAGTTTGACTCTCTCGTTATAAACAATTTGCCAGAAGTCTCCACTTCCAATTAATAAATCAGCATGATTGTTTTCAAATGTATAAGCCAGTATGTAGCCCTTGCGCTTTATTTCTTCCAAAGTTGCGGAATCCGGGGAGTTCAAGGCCAAATGAGATATGCACTCTACCACTAACGCTTCCATGGAGAAGGGGGAATCAGACATGTTAAATCTGTCATAAATTTTCACACAAACGACCGGGTAATGTTTTCTACAAGCTGAAGTTTGACCGAAAGAATAAATTGCTAGCTCTTCAAAACGTATAGGTTTGAGATTCAACTGTTTAACTAACGTTGCGCTAATAAAACTCCTGTGCGGCGCATTATCTAATATCGCGTTAGTAATGACCGTTTTTTCTTTCGAGTAAGCAAATACAGAACAAGTTTGTAAAAAGGTCTTATTTTTACAACAGATATTATTGTGTGATACAGAGATATTTTCCTCATTTATTTTAGGGGTTAACTTATCCATATTATTTCCGTTTTCAGTTTGCTTATCAGTATTTCTAATTATGGAATTTACAGGATTATATTTTTTCCTGCAAACGGACTCATAGTGGTACCTAGAGGAACAGAATTTACAAATAATACCTGATACACAGGACCTGCTTACGTGTTTTCTTTTAAAACACAACCAGCACCTACCGTCTGATTTAAGTTTACTGATTTTTTGTTCAACATCTAATTTTTTGCAATTTACAGAATCACAAAATATACAATTATTTTTTACCTGTGTATGTAATGTTGCAGCGGTCGGTACATTTTTAGGCTTTGAATAATTACTTTGAAAGGTTTGTCCGAATCCGCTTTGAAAATTTGGAAAAGGGTTACGTTTAGTTTCGTTACCTTTGTGGGAGCTCATTATAGCTTCGCAATTTTCTCTCGATTCAACTTCATTTCTCAAAAATTTCATTATTTCCGAAACCTCACAATTCACGTCCTTATCTCTATTTCTGTGGAATTCCAAGACTAAATCTGGAGGGAGTAATTTTAAAAGTAAGGGGTTTAATAAATGACCGTATGATCCCTCGGTAACATTTAACGAGCGTAAGTTTCTTATGTTTACCTCTATTTCATCGTACAGTTTACGCAAGCCTTTTACGTACGAAGAATTTCTCACTGGTTCCAAATTTAGTAGTTTTGTCATATAGGAATTAATAATAAAATCAGTACGTCCATAACGCTGTTTTAAGAGTTCAAGGCATGAATCATAGTTTTTCTCGTTTAATTCAAATCCAGCGACAACATTATAAGCAGGGGGAGAAAGGAGGGACTTTAAGTATTGAAATTTTTCAATTTTAGTGAGAGAATCATTTTCACCTATTGCGCAGTTGAAACAGTTAAGGAATTCAGTGAAATTGGAATCACCTGAAAAACGCGGAAACTCGAGGAGGGGAAGCTTCATGGCAGTAAAGGTATTTTCTGAAACATTGGATGTGTTATGGCTTGTGTGGGTTCTTTGCGTAGTTTCTTTATCTTGTTCCTTAATTTTATTTTTCAATTTACTTTTAGCAGCGATAATTTTATCTTCATATTCTTCCGATGCCTTAATTTCGGTTTTGAACTTTTCTGGGTCCGTAATTAGCTTTTCGACTTCCGAATCAAAAATTTTTAAAGCTTTTTCCTTGGTTTCTAATAATTCCAGTATTTCTAATAAGGATTCATGAGTTTCATTTTGATCGTCAGCTGCCTGGACTCTTTTTACCAGTTTAGTAACGCTGGTTCGAGTAAAGCTTCGCTTTTCGATAATTTTAGCGAGATTATCCATATTCCAAATTTCAAATGAGCAATATTAAGAGACCTTACCTTTCAGGTAGAGGTATTCCGATAGATGTATCCTAGACCTTGTGGTGGCTTAAACCAATTTTTCCCGGACGAGTCGCACCATATAACGGAGAGGATGCAGTGGTCCAGTGGAGAATTTAATTCCGGTCCTTTAAACTTCTAGGATATTTATTTGCTTCTAAGTACATGACACATATATATATATTTACATATTTACATAAAATGATTTCCAATATTAGGCCTTAGCCTTCCGTTTAACATTTGTAAGGCTCGCGGCCTCCGTCCGTCCGTTCAGTCCAAAGGCCTGCCACGCTAAGTGCGTAGTTACAATTACAAATTAATCGCCGCTATAGGCGGCGCCCTCTGCAGGAGGGGAAGATCTGTTACAGGTGCTTTAAAGGAGCCAGCGTTAGCATATTTTCGAGGGGGCCCCCTGAAGCGATGGCCGGACCCACTGATGTTTTTTTTTTGGTCTCGCAAAGGGGCCAGCGTTAGCATATTTTCGAGGGGGCCCTCTGAAGCGATGGCCGGACCCACTGATGTTTCTTTAGGTCTGGTAAAGGGGCCAGCGTTAGCATATTTCCGAGGGGGCCCCTTGAGGCGATGGCCGGAACCACTGATGTTTTTTGGGGTCTCGCAAAGCAGCCAGCGTAAGCATATTTTCAAGGGGGCCCTCAGAAGCGTTGGCCGGACCCACTGATTTTTTTTGGGTCTCGCAAAGGGGCCAGCACTGATTATATTGTATTATACGGAATTAAAATAGTTTAAAAAAAAACTTTATAATAAAGGCAATCTTTATTTTTGTACATTATTTAAAGTAAAATTGAGTTTTTTTAAAAATGAGTTTGGTACTATTCGGCGCGCCGAATAGTACCAAACCGTCATTGTGCAGTGTTGCGGTATTTTGGCGAAGAATTCTTGTTATGTTTGCATTGACGTCTTTGGAAACCACCCACTCTAGATGAATGGCAGAGGGGAAGGTCACTCTAGCGGCTTCGTCCGCTCGTTCATTTAATAGAATGCCCCGGTGTCCAGGAGTCTAGTAGATTTGAAGACTGGGAACCATCTGTTAAGTCACAGTAAGCTTTTTGTACAGGCGCTGGATAATATGAGGGGATTTATGATTGCAGGAAGACAGAGATTTTAGAAGCGACAGGCAATCGGTAAGGATGATTGTGGAGATGTTGCAGCAGAGAAGCTCATCCTGTGCAGTACACAGTGCTAGGACTTCCGCAGTGACAATGGAATTTCTGGTTTAAGGTGCAACCACCAATGTCGGTGATGTCGTTTGTTTTGCTTGCATCAGTAGCTATAAAATTGTGAGTTAGTCGGAGCGGCTCGAAAAAATCGTTGAAAAGGTTCGAAATCGCAGAGGAACAGAGGTTTTTGTTTTGGAAGGCCAGTCCATCAGTAATGACGGCCACGGCACCGGAGAGAGGAAGGAGGAGGGGCAGCCGGGATGAGATGATCGATGTTACAGTCATAGTCGGACAAGATACTGTTAATGTTTAGGAGGAGGGGGAAACGAGACTTCGGAGATTGGTATCCATAGCTAGAAAGGGAAGGCCACAGAGGCGACAGCGTCCCTAAGGAGAGGTGTTTGATCCAAAATTTAGTCGTAAGAACTCGGATCCTGTCGCTGACACTTAGGGAGTTGGCGTGCTTTGTCAAGACGATGTTGGGGACCCACCTAGGGAGACCTAGCGCAACACGTAGTTCAGAAGCTTGAATTACTTCCAGACTCTTAATCAGAGAGGGACACTGAGAGTAGAGAGCTGGGGCACCGCAGTCCAAAAGGCTTCGGATGGTGCGGAGTTGGCAAGTTTCACTAGGTGTGCTGAGCGGGCCCCGTAGTGGCAAGAGGACAGCACTTTTAGGAGATTTATACGCTTGAACGCAATTTTCTTTATATAGTTTGTGTGATTACGGAGACCACAGAAATATGAAAGTCGAGATATTTTACAGAATTCGGCCACTCACTGGTACCCCCCTGTAAAGAAAAATTCACATGACTTTCCCAATTTCTTCGAGAGAGATTAAAAGTGCGACATTTTTCAGGGCTAACAGAAAGTTTCCAAAAGCGGCACCACTGACCGATCCGCAACAGCTTCTGTTGAAGTTTTCTTTCACGGGTAGAGAGATTGTGATGGGAACAGTATAAAAAGATGTCGTCCGCATATACAATACAATTAACATCCTGTTCCAGGATCTCGAAAAAATCATACACATATATCGTGAACAGGAGGGGGGGGGAGATGATACTATCCTGAAGGAAACCCTTGGAGAGGGGTTGCAAACTTGAAACAGTGGCCTTCCAAGAAACCTGAGTGTGCCTCGCAAGAAGGAAGTTATGAATTCAGCGAAGGATCCGCCTGTGGATGTTCAGCTGAGCACATTTTGATATTAAGCCGTCAATATAAACAGACTCGTAGGCCGCATGAGTATCCAGTGAGACGCCTGTAAAAATACTCTTTGTTGTTACGGGCCATGTTGAGATTAAGATTTAGCCAGGTCATCGCGGTCTGACTGTCCCTGTACTGCAGGAATCCAAAGTGTCTGGGATCAATTGAAGGATGCGAAGAAGGAAATTATTAACCCATTTGTGCCCAGGTATTTTTGCGACTTTCTTCGATTTTTACCAATGCTAACAATAACAGATAAATTTCTGATATCAACTTCTGAAACAAGGGATGACTTTTTAAAAAATCATTGTGTATAAAAAGCAAAATACCAACATCTTACTTGATCAAGTTAAAATATTTTGTGGAGTTGAGGTTCAATACTCGTGAATAAAGCCTAGGAAAAATAAATAATGTTTTCAACTGATAGCCAGAATGCCGTCCCAAAAAAGGGACACTAGGCATAAATGGGTTAAGACGCTGGCAAACGTTCCTGAGACTAAAGCCGGATTCATACTGGCCGTACCGCCCCGCTAAGATGCCGCAATGACGTCACGTGGCGGAGCAACACGGCGCCCGCGCGGCGAGCGCCGAGGGTTTGCGCATTATCTGGCGAGAACAGATATTCCGCAGCGACCGCAAAGCTACAGCCAATTACAGAAGAGCTTTAACAGCTACAGCCAATTACAGAAGAGCATTGGTGTATTTACTTGCGGCACCGCAAGCTCGCCGCGCGGACAGCCAACGGTCCAAAACGGCGAAACAGTACGGCATGGTTGCGGTGCGGCGCGGCAGATATGAATCCACCTTTACACATCACCGCCGTCAGGGCGATGGGACGATAAGACTTAGCGGCATCAGCAGGCTTCTCCGGTTTGAGGATCGGCAAAATACGAGAGGTTCGCCAGTCAGTGGGGATATCCTCAGTGTCCCTGTTTAAATTGTATATCTGTAGAACGAGCTTTAGAGAATGAGAATCCAATTCCTTGAAAAAGCGAGCGGATATATTATCCGCACCCGGCGTGGTGACTTTAGTGGAGTGTACCGCGTATTTCAGTTATTTAATAATAACACGTTGATTAAAGGGGTCGATTCCAGGCCACCGTAGTCTATAGGCAGAGGTTCATGCCTATCTGAGTAACTGAAGTGATGTGCCAGAAGTTCTGCTTGGGCCTGAGAGGAAGCAATGAAATTAACACCATCTTTTAAAAGAAAATGGGAGGAAGGGATGGAAGTAGGACGAGAACAGAACTTGCCTGAAATTCTACTTAGATCTCGTTGTATGCACATGTCGTACATAAACAAATCTACTACATGAAGTGTTGGTGGAGTTGAGCTGTATATAGAATTCATTAATCTTACAGTTAAGCATAAAGATCAATATTAGGAAATTAAACTATTGTATTAAATATTTAAGATGTTACAGCTATCATCTTTTTAAGTTCCTTCATTTTTGCTCTCATCAAAACCATATATTGGAAATTAGTCTTACTTCAGATCCTTACTCTTGACACAACTGTTATGGAAACTCTGTTTAGTTTTCGGGTTCATAGCTTAAAAGTCCAGTGTGTATAGATAGTTCTAGTAAACAGTCCAGTTGATCAAGACGGAACATAAATATTATTCGTTCTATAAATTCGAAGTACAATGTTTGTTTGAAGAGAATTTTTTCTTGCGATCTCGAACATGGTCTTATACCCCTGAATATCCGTTCGACACTTATTATTTCCATATAACATTTATTAATAACATAGAACTTAACAGAAGTACAAACACAGAAGAAGGGGGAAATGACAACCATGGGTTAACGGGATTCGAACCCGAGACCTTACCGCTCGCAGGCGGCTGGCGGTGATGGGTGCGCAAACCCACACAGCCATGAGATCCCCAAGTACAATCTTCAATAAACAATTCGCAGAAAGCAAACAAACAATCGAGAAGAAGCTATAACTAACTCTCTGCTCGAACTTAGTGTAAATTCTCGAGCGGGACTTGTAAGTGCTCCTCAATACACAACACTAAAGAATTAACAAACACCCCTCAAAAATGTTCTACTCAAAACAAGTCGCTTATTAGTTGCAGCAGTTCAACGAAAAATAGCTTCTCAGCGGAACTAACGTTTCTATACTAGCGAAAGCTGACAACTCCATGGAGTCAAGGGCTATCTGCCCTTATATAATTTACTGTCACTTGTTTTGCGAACGTTTTTCTAATCACTACAACATTCCAGACCTATGACATTTCCTATCGGTCGCGCATAATGATTACGTAATACTAATGCTATTGCATAATACCAGTACAGGGAAGCAAACATTGCAAGTCCCATTAATAAAATCGCACCAATTTTGCGCGATTTGTCCATAAGCTTGCTGACTTTTTTGCCTTGAATATTTCCGAATTTGGCGCCAAAAGTAAGTTTCCAAAACTGCAGTCAGCTAAGCGATATCGCCAACATTTGGCTAGAAACCTCCAACCCAGGTAGCACACATACGTTGGGGCAACGTATGAATGCATACGTTGGGGCAACGTTGAAATGACACGTTGGCTTACGGTTATCCAACGGTTGGCAACTGGTTATTTCTTACGTTGGGCCAACGTATGCTCTAACGTTTTGCCAACATATTTCCAACCGTTGGGCTAACGTATGAATGCATACGTTGGGCTAACGTATAAATACATACGTTGGGCTAACGTATTAATGCATACGTTGGGCTAATGTATTAATGCATACGTTATGTTAATGCATAAATGCATACGTTGGGTTAACATGTAAATGTATACATTGGGACACCGTAAAATCTCTATGTTGTCACTCTATTATCCAACTGTTGGAAATTGGTTATTTTTAACATTTAGCTATCATAATTGTTAACCGTTACATTTATAAGTTAGTTTCATATTTTAGGCCAATGCAGAAACCTAATGTTGGATAATTATATTTGACGAATATTTGACAAATTGATGTGCTACTTCATAACATTTCTATAGATATATGAAAAACTGTCAAATTTGAAATTAAAGTTTTTAATTATTTTACTAACAGCAAATGCAGTGACAGATTCAGATAAGTTTTAAGGGACGGTAGATATGTAGAACGAAGCATATTATCAAATAGTCACATTTTTTCTTTCATCAAATATGGTTCCACCTCAACAGTGGGTTTCTGTGCGCTTAGGAGGAGGGCGAGCGGACACCCCACCCCCCCTAAAAAATACTTTTGTCGACAAAATTGTCAGTTGCCAAAGGACTGTCAGCAAATTTTAGCTTTGATCACCAATCTGTAAAATGCTCAGTGTATAAATTACCAGTTCTGCCGAATGTTTATTATAAGTTATACTATATCATGAACATAGTCTTGTTACGATTTTCCTTTTAGTGAGTTTTGTGCCAGTAAACAAGTCCCTTTTGTCCCCTCAAGCCAACTTCATTCTAGATCATGTAATGCAGTGTGTATTTAAGGCAAACATGCACATTAAGTATCTGCCTGGGGTGGAGAGTGCCTCGGGCGAAGGACTTTTAGGGGATTTAATGCGTATTCAAGCTATATCTGGAGGAAACCGCCCAAGAGGCCAGATATTCGGTGTATATTTTTGAAAGCATATTGGTATATATCGTCAGAAAATTTTGTCTTTACACCCACCCTCCCAACATTTTTGCTTAAAACCGGCTCTAGTCCCGTCACTTACAGAAATGTGTTATTTTCAAATAGTAAACGATCTGTCAAGTTACAAACATATATTACTCTGTAGAAAACTAACCTATTTTGCACTATGAGGAAAATTAATATTGCAGGTGCAACTTATGAACTGTTTAAAAAAAAGGAGGGGGGAGAGATCGGAAGCAGGAAAATATTTAGAAGGTCCTTTCAGAAGCTATCCTTTACAGTTTTAGAGAACCAGGACGGCAGGCAAACCAAAATCATAAAAACTTTTCGAATTAATTAAAAGAAAAACATATAACGTTAAAGGAAAGAATGCTAATTTTTTGAAATATGATTCATATACCTCCTTGTCCTTTGACAGTTAATTTTGTAAAGTGTCTCTCAAAACATCTGAAAATTTACTCTTGAAACTTTTGTAAGGAGGCTTAATCTTTTTTTTTTTTTTTTTTTTTTTTTTAAATATTCATGTGGAGAAATCCAATAGGAATATAAAGTCACTGAAGAATGTCACTGAAATCATTCTTTACTAAAATATCTATTTATTATTTTTTACATTTATTTCAATTTACGTAATTTTTTAGGTTCTTAATTTTTAGTTTGCCCGAATAAAATTGGTATGGAATACAATGCCATTTCGTAGTTCTATTTTTATTTTCAGTTAACTGTAGATATTGACTGCAAAGTAAAAGAAAAAAAAAATTGCATGCATAATGCATATGCATTACGCATGCAAGTATCGCAAGGACGCATGCAAGTATCAACACACGGGTGCATCTATATTATCTGACTATGAGAAAGATATGAGTACAACAGAATGTATTAGTGATGTTGCTTACACGCTATAGCACATAAAATGAAAACTCTCAGTCACCGCGTATTACTTAAAGAGCTACTGATATTTTTCATTCAACTAAAATACGCAGTAGAAGAGACTTGTCAAAGCAATAAAAATGCTTTTTCTTCCAGTACTCTCAGAGAGTATTTGATTGCATATAGATTATGTATTTTTCTCCATAAAATTTGAGTCCTGTAGCATATAACAGGTGTAGATACAAAAATCTCTTCTAAAATAATAAATAAATAACAAAATGAAGTTGGTAAATATAGATATATATATATATGAACTGTAAAGTACTATAACACATTTGTAAAATATTTAAATAACTGAATTCTTAAAACTGTAAAATATTTTATACATACCTTTAACAACAAAACAATTTTGATGCACAAATTTAAATCCTTGTTGTTGATTAACCACTGTGAACCAACGAGATTTCAAAATTGAAGTAGTGTTAGTTTAATAACTACTTCTAAATCTGAAATCTCATTAGTCATTATAATCTTGTAAAATATAAGCACGGCTCAAGTTGATTTTATTTCAGAATAAACTTATTAGGAGAAAACAATTGTGTCCAATTTTACCTTCCCGACTGTTGTACAACTATCAGCAAATAAAACTTTATTATTAAGCTGTCTAGCATTGTTTAGTAATCCAAAACGCATCTTTTAATAAGCACTGTGCAATTATACATTTATTACCATAGCTCCATAGTAAGTTGTTTGTTTACATACTTTGAAGATCGTTAGGCTTATGGACAATCGAACTATAATCAATGCATCAATAATAATAGTTATCGTGATTCAAGTTACTACGAACCTATGCAACGAATAAAATTCACAGAAATATAGCTGAAAAGATAAATATTCGTTTCAGATTTCAACTATCAATCACTTTATAAAAGTGTATCAACACATCATAACAAGCAATGGCGGAAACGGAACGGCGAACGGACATGAATCTATCGCTTCCCGGTTTCCTGAATGTGTGTCTCTGCGCATGCGCAATGGTACGGTTGCCCAACACAACATTCAGCCATCCGATGGCCAACGGTTGTTTTACCTACGGTTGCCCAACACAACATTCAGCCATCCGATGGCCAACGGTTGTTTTACCTACGGTTGCCCAACACAACATTCAGCCATCCGATGGCCAACGGTTGTTTACCAACGGTTGCCCAACACAACATTCAGCCAACCGATGGCCAACGGTTGTTTACCAACGGTTGCCCAACACAACCTTTAGCCAACAGAATACCGACATTTCCATATGGACATCCAACGTTTGCCCAACGTAACAACCTTGTGCCAACCACCTGCCAGCAATAACCCAACGTATGTGTGCTAGTTGGGAAGCCTTATGTGAAAGATGAGGGAAATTCAAAAACCTGTATCTCGTGTTCTAGTTAACCCATTTACATTGAAAAAAATACGAATTTAAATTATTTGAAGCGTAGAATACGATTTTTAACCTAAATTTAACCCTTGAAGAAAAGATCACCCCAAGAATTCTGAACAATATTTATGCGAAGCAGTATTTAAATGAAAGATAACTTTCTTCCGAAGAGAACGATATAAGATATGAAATTCTAAGATAATTCTGAAAGAAAATACAGCCATTTACATCATATGTGAGAAATGGCTGACCGCAATTTTTAAGAGTCCGTAACTAATGAAGCTGGAGACCGATCTAAAAATAATATTTTATTTTCGTAATCCGCATCAAAAGTCCTATAAATGTATAAAATTTCATCAAAATTGGAAATGATGGGTGTCATGACCTGGATGAATTGACATTGAAGGTCCTACAAACAAAGCAAATTTTAACATGAGAGTTGGATCACCCTTACGCTCACCCAAACCTTCCCGTTAGAGGTCTTATTTAATTTGAAAAACAAACTTTTTAAAATGTTTTTTTTTCTAGTTCTCGGTATGATAGAGAGATTAAATTTTAAGAGCAAAACAAAAATATATCATTAAACAATCAACTGTACTAAAAGGAAAACTTTTGAAAGCAAAAGCATCATAAAGCACGCACTACAACAGGAAGTTTTTGTGTACATACTCCATGGTCTGCAGGTTACATCCGTGGTGTGTTGACATTTCAGGAACGCCAAACGGGGAAATTCTTGAGAATAAGCTGCTTGTCTGGCTAAATGCAACTCAACAAGTCGGTATTTGTTTCGCTTTTCCTCGTCTGCTTTGTCTGTTATTAAGCTGAATATTTATCAGGTTTTTTACGCAGATCTTTCACGTCTTTGTTGTAATATTTAACATCTCTTATTGCGTGAGAGCATTATAAATATTACGATGGCTGATTTATTTGATCTAGAACTTCATGAAAGTGATAATGTTGAAGAAGAGTATGATGAGGATGATGCTATCGAAGTTGATGCTCAAGTAAGCCTAAACCAACCAATTTTATATTTAATTTTGTACATTTCTTATACTTTCTTATTAAAAAAAAAAAAAAAAAAAAAAAAAAAAAAAAAAAAAAAAACTGTTTAAATTTTCTGATATTGCGCATAGTTTATTTTCTTAACTTTATTGATATTGCTGCACGTACTATTTACGTTGTTGATGTTTCTCTAGCTGTTTATTGTCCTATTTCCGTTTGATGATAGTAGCAGATATTTTCTGATATATTTCAGTTATCAGAAGCGTAGTAAACTTTCGCTGTATTACTTGACCCAATGGCAGTGGACTTAAAACAAAGCGACCTTGCTCTAATTATATGTAGGTCGTCGTGCCATGTGGACGGATTCGTTTTCATCCATATGTTGTTAAACACTACTTCCAATTCACTTTCAGAATGGATCAAAAGTTATTTTAAATAGAATTTATACTTAATTCAGTGCAATTATAATATTCTTCTACCTATAGGGCTAAACTTATTTTTCTGATACATCTAGGAAAACCAGATCATATTTAAATATGTTGATTAAATTCAAATGCGACTGTTTGTACTAAATGATCTTCATGTATTTACTTTCTCCCTTTAATAAAAACTATTTTTTACACATTGAACGCTATGGTTAATATATATGTATATTTCTAAACGTAATATTTTATCAGTGTGTGTGTAGTTTATCTGTTAAAGATTTAGTCTCACCAATGATCGATGGAGACGAAATTTGGATCCGTTTTGCTGCCCCTTTACAAAATTACAATCAATTAAAATGACATCTTTACAAAACTACATTAAAAATGATTAAAATGGGCCTTTCATTGGTAATTTTCATATTTGAAATTGTTTTGTAAATTCACAAAAATAGATATTAAAATTCACAAAAATAAACAGTTTTCACAAAAATGCATCTCTGGAAAAAATTCCTGGATTACCCTGCTCACAGTGATGAAGATTATCTCTTTAGTTTATTGGACTCAATTTTATCGTCCAATTTCTCTCTAACTAAAGAAAGAAAAAGTTGAATAAAATAAAATGCAATGTATTTAGGACCCAACATCTTAACTTGATTAAGGTATCCTGAAATATTTATGACATTGTTACTGATATTTTTTGTAAGGAACTAATGAAATAGTAAATTAAACAACACAAAACCATAACTGATATGGAGACACTGGCATATCAACTATATGCTGTACTGATTCTCCACTCTTTATTCCTTTCAGTTTGATAAATCTTTGGGACTACTGTTGTCCCAAATCCGACAGTGATCTGACAGATTGGTAGTTCATTTCTAATAAAAGGTTAATTTATTTTTATTTCCTTCTACAAAATGAAGGAAGTACTCTAATTGCAGAATATTTTGGTATGAAAATTCCGACAAAGATTGATTTTGACCATTTATAAATTTACTTATGATAATTATTAGCATTTTACTTTTTTGCACTCTTTTTGGTTAAGATCTTTTGAGGTCAAGCTATCTGCCTGATCTTCAGGTCCAACTGATGCTTAAATTCAGCTTATTTTCCTACTCCTCTGTCCTGCTCAGCTAGGCATGTCTTGTTCTCTTCTGAGCATTTGGCTCCATCTAGTAGTGTGTGTCCTCGTGCTTCTAAGGGCCTCGCATCACACAGTTTTCATGAATGGATCTTGGCATGGTCTTGAACCTAAATATTTTTACCTAAGGTTAAGAACTTAGAATCGGAAAACTAGACATTTGAAATAAGATTTCACCATAGTAGCATGTGAATGTTCCTTAACACGAAAAATCATAAAGGTCGCCCCTCCACGAAGAAACAAAACCTGACTCACAGTCATTGTACAAAAATTAAAATAAACTTTGGACCCCCCCCCCCCTAAAAAATTGAATGGGTCTTCATAAGCTGCATTACACACTATAATAAATGAAAAAATTATGCCTTTTATGAAACATTTAGAAAAAAATTCTTAATCATGGAATTGTACAGCAAAATTTTTTCGAAAAGTGGCACATTTTGCAAAATGTTTGGCATTTAGTAGTACTTTACTTTAACAATCACAATCAGACATTCATGGAAAATAGTGCATTTTTGTATAAAAAAAATGATCAATTACATTATTGTTTTACAGCAAAACACAGTAGTAAATTGTAATGACATGAGAGCAGAAACTAATTCTCTTAAGATCTTATTTAAATCAAAATTTCAGTATTAATAGGCTTTATTTTTTTATACTACGTGAGTAATTTAATATTCTTCTGGTGCGTGGTACAGCCTTCCTTCCCCATTAAAAAAAAAAAAAAAAAAAAAAAAAACACGACTTTTAAACTGAAATTTTGTTTGCTTTTATTTCTTTAATAGTTATTTTGAGTTATATTGTCGATCACTTAAAAGGTAGTGCAAATGAAAATGAATTAAAGAGCAATCTCATATTTTATAATTTTACAAGTTAATGATGTGAAACATTAAATAAACTTATTTTTAAATTCTGTTTAAAGCAGTCAGTCTTGTTGCTTGATTACAGTTTAATTGACCACCGGATCAATGTTCTGTGTACCGAATAAGAACGACCTGCGATTGAGGAAGAAAATATATGTCTATTTTATATTTAAAACTCTCATTCAAAAAATAAAATTTCACTAATGATTTTTAAATTTTCATTTCTCAAGCTGAAGAATATGGCTTTTTGCTGGGTAATTCTGAACTTTTATAAAAACAGGTAATTGATAGTATAAGGAACGAAGATGGTTCAAAATTTCACAGCAATGTCGTTTTAATGTATCTGTTAATATTCCCTTTATAATAATAAGTGAACTTTCCGATCATGATTTGTCAAAAACTAATGGATCTTCCACAGAAAGCACTTGACTAAAATTGATTAGTAACAGGATTGATTATTGAAGTATTGATTACAGGATTGATCATTCAAGCATGGATTACATATTGATTACAGGATTGATTATTAATATCACAAAACTTGCCTTCGCCATTGCTAATATTTGTTTTACCCC
The DNA here is from genome assembly GCA_038373885.1 of Cheiracanthium punctorium. Taxonomy (NCBI): domain Eukaryota; kingdom Metazoa; phylum Arthropoda; class Arachnida; order Araneae; family Cheiracanthiidae; genus Cheiracanthium; species Cheiracanthium punctorium. The sequence continues at coordinate 71,180 of JAWZYV010012919.1, forward strand.
TCCACCGTTTAATACATTAAAAGACAATGATGAATCATCATTTCAGGGCTCTCATGGGTCTTAAAAAAAGCCTTTAAAGTGGTTTTATTTTCTTGTCGAGTCATCTCATGGATGTAAAATATATTTTTCAATCAAATAATTTTTGCCACTAAGCTAAAAATAATTGTTGATCTAAGCTAAAATTGTTAAAAAGTTAGACTATCATTTTGTAACCTCTTTACTATCTATACATTAATTTGAAACCTGTTTTTTCCTGTATCTACTAAATTGAAAGAATGGCAGGGTGTAAAAACTCGATTGAGGATGAAAATAGGTCTCGGGCCTGTAGATGTGCTATCAAAAGAGAAAATTAGAAAAAGTTGAATGGTTCAGGCATAGCAGAATGACGAAGGTGCAATATCAATACATCTCTATGTTAATTTGAAATGCGTTTTTCTTTCGTAAACTAAATTGAGAGAGCGGCCGGGTGTAGAAATTTGGTTGAGGTGTCTTAAGAAAGGTCTTGGTCTGTAGATGTGCCATCAAAAGAGAAAATCAGAAAAGTCGAATGGTTTAGGCATGCTGGAATAACAAAGGTGCAAATTTTCGTCATAGAAATTACATTGTGGTTTATTAACCCCATTGTTGGCAGTTTTAAACGTCTTCTTTATTTTGCCGCCTTATCGCTTATTTCTTTAACTTTTCAGTTGTATTTGATATTGGATATTTATCAGCAGCACGAGAAAATGCAAATAAATCAGGAAGCGCTTAAGCCCTTTGGTGGATTAATTATTTGTCCCTCGAAGAATACAGGTCAAGTCACCCCTGTTTTCAAATTCTGCTGATTTTTTACAACTTTCTTTGATGAATAAACCATTTTGTCATTCGATATTTTGCATTTATATTAATAAACTTATCAGGTATATTCTGATTAGAATAAGAGCAAATATGATTTTGAAAAAAGAAATTAAAACCGACTTCGAATTACTTCACCATAAAGAAAAATTATTCTCAATCTAAATTGAAAGGCTTTGGACAAATTCTCGTGAAATATTGCAGATATTGCCAAATTGAGTTCAGTCTTGGAGACTTATTTTTTTACGACAAACTTGGCGATAACTCACCAAAACTGGCAATTTTTCGCCATAGAAATAACATTGTGGTTTTTTAAACTCATTGTTAACAGTTATAAACACCTTCTTTATTTTAGGGCTTTATCGCTTATCTGCTAATTTGGAACGTGTTTTGACTGTATCCAGGCCTGTCGAGAGGGGGGGGGGGAAAGAAGGGTATTCCCCCCTGGCCCGTGTTTTCTGGGGGCCCGGGCTAAACTAAAAAAAAATCAAAAAATCTGTAGAGACAGAAATAAAATTCGCAAAAACCATGTAACAGTATGATCTTTTACATTTAGCACACTATTAATTTTGCACAAGAGCCAAGTGAAACTGTTTGGAGTATTTATTTTGCATATTTGTAATAGCTCATTAAATTTAATTAAAGCAGCGGTTCCCAACCTTTTAACGTCGCGCCTTCCACCCCCCCTCTCCATATTTTTGAGCATATATTCAATTTTTTATTTTTCAACAATGAACCTTTAGTCGCCTGTTTTAAAAAATGACATCAGTAAAGTTTGAACAAACATTTTAAGCGAAAGTGGGTATGTTTTTGAGTAAAAATGCGAATGAATAAGATGATAACTTTTTTTTGGCACGGGGGGAGGGGGGGGGGGGGCGCGGAGGGCCCGGCAGATATACACCCCCCGAGTTTGTCTCTCGACAGGCCTGACTGTATTCACTAATTTAGAGAAGGCTAGGTGTAAAAAAATATTTGAAGTGTCTAAAAAAGGCCTTAATCTGTCAATGTGGGATTAAAAGAGAAAAATAGAAAAAGTCAAACAGATCAAGCATGGCAGAATGGCAAATGTGCAATTTTTCGCCATTAAAGTAACATTGTGGTTTATTAAATACTAGCTGCGTGCCCGTTCTTCGCACGGTAGGAAACGAAAAATTTACTTATATGTGTAATTCGAAATTATTCGTGATGTGGAATTAAAAAAAAAAAAAAAAAGAGCAAAATTATTTGACTCTTGATGTAAAGTTTGTGTAATGAGTACTAACCTGATCATTGCACTATAATGACTCAAAAAACTACGTCAGTGTCATTCACTATCAAAAAAGTGGAAAGCTTAATGGTTTGCAGAGAACTCCTGGCTTTCAAAATGTCTTATTTCTACATCATACTGTTTTTTAGGCTTAAGTTGTTGCATTAAATACCTAAGGCACTACATGAAATGGGCAACCATTTATTTCTTTCCGAACATGTACCATATAAGGAAAGTATTGTCATCATGAAAAATTCGACTTCGAGATTTTGGTGTATTTACACTTTTTGAGGTCTTCTGAATTCATTTATGCTATTTTCAAGAGATGTTTTTAAAATAGCTGCGCACCCGCTCTTCATACGGGAAGAAGCGAATATTTTACTACTAAGATCATATCTGCATGTGACAAAACAGAATTTCATTTTTAAAAAGTTCAAGTAATCTCTGTTGAAATTACTGCGGGATATATTAAGGCAAATTAGAATTACTTTTCGTTTAGTTGGTTGTAAGACAACCGTTGGAAAAGAATAACCATTTTTAATTTCATGAAATATTTATTAAAGTGGTACATTGTGATTTATTCATATTATCTTTACAAATCTAATAATACTACCTATTACGTACATTAATACTATCTATATTCGCTTCTCCCTCTTCAAGACTCCCTTAAAAGAAACAGCTTACATTATTTGGCACAAATGGGATCTTTTGATTCTGTGGCGATTCTTTGCAATTTACGCGTTAGCATAAATAATAATCATTTCACATAATGGTTGCCATTAAGGAAACTCTCCATATATATTTAATTTATACATAGTTTTATAAGATTGGCGTATTTAGCGCCGCAAACCATTTCATCTTACTGTGAGGAGAAAATATCCAACGGGTGCCTTTTAAATATCCAGGTATCTAATATAGCGATATCTTTTATATTCTCCATAGTCCTGTCTCCTGAAAAACATCAAACTGTGTAATCTCGAGAAGCTACTTATTCCCACTTTAATTGTGACAGGGCGTTAGAGTTGCAGAGTTTACAAATTTAACGCATTTTTTTAAATTTATGACGTCACTGTTTGACTGCCGTAAAGATACCCCGGTAGGTTGAGGGAGTTAATTTCGATATTTCGCATAGTAGTTTTCAAACGGTATCATTAAAACTTTGCGTTATGTACACGCTTAAACCCAAAAAGCGAAAAAAACGATACATCGCAGAGCGATCAGTTTCCATGGAAACCGACAGGTTTTTCTGCGAAAGTGCTCATTAAGTAGTCTTTTTTCTGAGAACTTCTTTCTTCCCTTCCTGTTTTTCGGGGAACTTCCGTCCTCGCTTATTGTTATATTCCGCCCCCGTAGCAGAAACACCGCGACACGTCGACAATGTCACGGACACAGAAATCTGCTTGCGGACAGTTTTTGCCGGCATATTAAAAAAAAAAGTTTTTAATTGTCTGCCGTAAAAAAAAAAAAAAAAAAAAATTTTTAACTGTCCGCAACATTCGGGAACATTTTTCCGCGGCTCGTTACGCTGTCTCCGCTCTGCGATGACGTCACTAACGTGAAAAACGCACGAAAAGGAATGGCCAAATTTAGCTTTTACACACCTCTGAATCCTCCTGGTTTCCTATTTTTATTATTTGCCAACAATCATCATTTTTTATTTCCCTTGCACTATTTTGGATTCGTTTTGCGGCCCATCACAAAAATGCATTTATTTAAAATGGTGTGCGGAAAAAATGCGAACGGAAAAAACGCGAACGGTAAAAACGCCCACGGAAAAAACGCGAACGGAAAAAACGCCAAATGGAAAAAACGCGAATGGTAAAAACGCCAACATGATTCATTTAACATATGAACTATAGGCGTATCGTCGGTTGGGGGGGGGCAAAGGGGGTCACATGTCCCCCTTTGCCCCCCCCCGAACAATTTCGTCAATTTTTAAAAAAATAAATATGTTTGAAATTTTAAAGAAACTTTTCTTTTCTGCTCTAAAATTTCGATATGACCCCCTCAAATGTTTCCTGTGCACCCCCAAAATTTCAGTAGGTCTGGAGCAGTGATGAGCCTTCCTTAGGAAGCTATTGTTAATAGGTTTTCCTAAGAGTGCAATACATATGAAGGGGGGGCTTGCCCCCCCTGAACAATTTCGTCAATTTCTTAAAAAATAAACATGTTTGAAATTTTAAAGAAACTTTTCTTTTCTGCTCTAAAATTTCGATATGACCCCCTCAAATGTTTCCTGTGCACCCCCAAAATTTCAGTAGGTCTGGAGCAGTGATGAGCCTTCCTTAGGAAGCTATTGTTAATAGGTTTTCCTAAGAGTACAATACATTCGAACCATAGGCGTAGGTTCGAAGAGGGGGGGGGGGTTGTCCCCCTTTCCTCCCACTTCGTCAAAAAATTTTAAACGGACATTTGTTTTAAAATTTAAAAGAAATTTCCTTTTCTGCTCTTAAATTCGACATGTGACCCACTCAAATCTTCATGTGACCCTCCAAATTTTCAGTTGGTCTGGGAGTGGGGATAATCCTTGTCTAAAAAAGCTATTGTTATCAAGTTTTCTAAACATATTGTACATATGAACTATCGCAATCGGGAGAGGGGGTTACAGGGGGAGTGTCCCCTCTGTCCCCAAATCTTTTTATTTTAAACATTTGTTTGAAGGGTCGTTTTAACCGTTCCACTTAAAAATGCAAAAAGAAACTCCAGCCTGTGACTTGAGAGAATATTTGTTTAAAAAAAAAAAAAAAACTACTTTTCACTTTCAGACTAGCTTAATTTAAACAAGGTTATTTTTTAAGCGATTCGTTTAAACAATTTTTCTCATTCCCAATAGGTTGTGGTTTTAAATTCTTTCTAAATACTAGGTTTTCTTTAAAATATTTATTTATTTATTTTTATTTTTAATGCAATGCAAAGTATTTTATGCAAAAATGTTTTATTCGTTGAGCGAAAGTGAATAGTATTTTCCCTTTTCTTAATAATACTCTCACAGTTTTACATCAAGTTATATTAATTGTAATAATAGATTTATTGCATCTTTTTTTTTCTTGCTGTATTTTATTCATATATGAATAGTTCAACATTTGATAAGTTATCCTTTTAAATATTTATACTTTATCAGTCTTGCGTATTTCAGCAAGTTTTTTTTCAGTTTATCTTAAAAGTTTAATAAGCTGTAAGTTTTATAAAGAAGAGAGCTTTATAAGATATAAATTTATCTAATAAAAATTTTTAAAAAATTTAATCAAGTACCTTTCACATTGTAGAATAAATGATTTTTACTAATTTCATCACAATTAGTAAAAGACTAATGTATAGGTATAGGGTTCTGGCTTACCGCGCGGCCACTTTCTCCATCTGTAATGTGAATTCGGGTTGGGACCCTTCAAAAAGTCCTCCACCCAAGGCATGTCTAAATTAAGCAGTCAATCCTTGTGTAGAAGGGGCCGTGGTAGCCCAGCGGTTAAGGCGTTGGACTCGTAACCGGAAGGTTGTGGGTTCGATACCGGCGTACCACTAAAGACCACTGTGTACATGTGGCGTACGTGCACGTTAAATCCGTGGTTCCGAAAGTCCTCTCGGCGGTCGCTAGCAGTTTCCGAGGGGTGCCAATATTCAGAAGTCCCCCACCTTCTGATGAGGTTCCAAATTCTGGCGGGAAATTACGGGAAGGACGTATATGTAGCTCTAAGCGACACATTCAGTGACGCGAGCTGACCTCTCCTGGCAAACAATCCTTGTGTAGATCTGCCACAAAACATAAATAACTTTCATGATAATTTACAGTGAAAGTAAAAAGTTTAATATATTTAATATTAAATAAAAATCATAATCACTTCCAAACACTGTTATCGAGGTTGTCTTAAAAACCCTAACCTATAGAGTTTCCTTCTTTAAATGTTGATCATAGACATATAGAATAAATTACATAGTTATTTTATGGTATCAAATAAAATTTTCTGAATATTAAATGTAAATAAATAGAAACATGCATTTTTTATACAGCCCTCTTTCTTCTAAGAAGGCTTTCAGATATGTTTAATCAAAGTTGGTGAGGGGGCAATAAGCTTTGCTATATCAATAATAGCAAAAATATAATTATTAAAACTATTCTAAGAAAACAAATTAATCATTAATTTTAATCAGTGTTATAAATAGCCAATATTTTATATTTTAAGAAATAAGTTTTAAATCATTTTTAAAAAGTTTCCTGTAAAAAGGGGTTTTTAGCATTTAGAAATGAAAATTTGTTTGAAAAGTTACAATTACACTAACATTTAATTTGAAGAGTTTATTTTAAGTTGTTTTTATTAGTTGTTGACTTATTAATACCATGACTTAATTAAAAAAAGCATTTTTAAAATAAGAGTATTCATGCTTAAAATGAATATTTTAAAAAACAAAAATATGTATACATAAATATATACTGATATATCATTCATTATTCTAATAATTTAAAACTGAAAAGCTAACAAGATGAATCAGAATGAATTATGATGAATCAAAATAAAATCTTGCACTTATAAAAAGAAAGCCAGTTACATTAGTCATGGTTGGTAAGGAATAAACTGAAGGTCAGAATTTATTACAGAGAACGTGCCTGTTAAAACGGTGTGATAGGATATTCTTTTTTAGGGTGATCTTGGTAGGTGAGAGATGGTACTTAAAATTTTCGCAACTGCTATAATTTGTTGCGGAATGACTAGTTCTGGTCCTTGTCCTAAGAATACAAACAAATTGAACATTCAGTTTGTTAAATTAGTAATTAATTAATTAAACATGGTAAATTAATAATTCATTAATTAAACTATTTCTCTATTTTATTATGTTCAGGAGAATTTTTAAATCTCGTGCATTTTTAAAGTCTCCACTTTTAAAGGTGAGAAGGTGTAAAGGCAAACACTCCCCACCCCCCCTCATTCTTTAAAAAAAAATTGTGATCAATTTCAGTTAATTAAAGGCACATAGCTCTAATCTACTAAATATTTTGATTTTAATTTGTATATGTTTTAATGCCATTTATATAATTCATTACTGTTTAGATCACATAAAACTAGGAAATAAAAATGATTTAAATACTCTAGCGGAGAAAAATCAAATGATTACGAGTTTAAATTTCATTCAAATTTAAATAAATCGTTTGAAATCAATTGAGTTTCTATTTAACACTAAAAATACCCTTTTAAATAATTTTGAATATTTTGTTTTTAAAAAAATCTCAATACAATGATTGTATCTTTCTCAACAGAATAATTGATATAAAAATTAATTTTTTAAACTGTGATAAAATATATTTATTACCGCACACAGTGGCGCACTCAGGATTTTGGTTTAGGATGGGGACTGGGGTTATAAATACTGCCAAACTCGGTTATAAGTGACCTCGATTATAGCTATAACTCCATTATAACTTCAAAATATACGTTACCACTTGTCCATAGAACACAAGCCCAATCTTTTCATAGTCTTTTTTTCAACCAATATCTAATCTTTCCAGTTCTAACTTTAAAAGTTGGTAATTTATGCACTAACTGTAAGTATTTATTTAAAAACCAACATTCCCCCACTTTTAATTAATCCCCCCCCCCCACAAAAAATTAGAAATAATTTGAAGACAATTTTTTAAGGTAAAATATTATAATTCGTTAGTGACAATTTTCAAAGTTTTTCACATCTAACACTCCAGGTTTAGGGGGGGGGGGCTTTAGCCCCCATAGCCCCCTCCGTGGGTGCGCCCATGACCGCACAGCTTTTAAATGTTTTTCTGGATATAATATTCTTGAATGTAAAATCTGTGCAGTGCAAACCTCAACCTAAAAAAAAAACCTGTTTGTTCATCTTGCCTTAGGCGTTTTTCGGTACGTTATCTCCCATAGACCCCGGTCCCCATTGTCCGGGGAATCTCCCCTATTTTTTTCTTGGAAGGGACACGGCTTTCATGACCTTGACAAGTAGCTTGACTAGCTAAAAGCAATTATTTCCTTTTTATTTAATGTTGTAAATTTCCCTGATTAATATGAAGATATATGCTCTCAAAATATAAAAAGTGGCTCCTTTACTTCAAAAACAAAAGAATTTTGAGGCAGTCCAATATTTTATTAAATACCATTATCGTATTTACTACAAAACAAAATAAGTTCATGTCAATATTTAAATAAAAATTATTATTCTGAGGGGGGGGGGGATATTCTTTTTTTTCTGGTTCGCGTTTTTTCCGGTTCACGTTTTTACCGTTCGCGTTTTTTCCGTTTGGCGTTTTTTCCGTTCGCGTTTTTTCCGTTTGGCGTTTTTTCCGTTCGCGTTTTTACCGTTCGCGTTTTTTCCTACATTCATTTAAAATGGCCCCTTCAGATAAATACGATTAAATACAATAACCCCATCATAAAAATATGAATGACTGATTGAAAACGGCCCTTCTACAAAGTTACCTTCTAAATCGAACCTTTCTCACAGATATAACTCCTTAAAATGTCTTTTACAAATGTTCTATTTCTTTTCAGATCGAAATATTTTTATTATTGCTTTTTTCATCTTATGTTTTCATTTGCACGAGCTGATTACCCTGAAAGTGCCCCTACTGCAATGCTTTGTTTTTTGCTGACTCAAGTGAGAACTCCATCGACAGAACTACGTGCGTATTTCGCTTAGGAATTGAGGGAAGAGGGAAGAAAATATAGTTGAAAATACAAAATTGTTTTAAGTCATCTAAGAATTTAATTTCCTCAAATATCGTAGTTACGTTTGATAAATACGTAGTTACGAATTATTAACAATTATTATTCGAGAGTTCGTCGCCAGTTGTTTAGTTATTCCTCTTCTCTGTTTTAAATGTTTTGCACACTTGCAAGCTTTTTCGCTTTTTTTTTTTTTTTTCCTGAACGATTTACTTTATTTAACCGGCTTTCTTATTACGCTTATTCATAATTATTACAGATATTTACTAACCATAAATAACTACAAATGATATAAAAAGTGTCTTAGCAAAACTACGTTTTGCGATTCTGAAATTAAGTGGGACTTCCAGAAATTGATCTGAAAATTGAGCGATTTGAGACATTTTGCGAATGCAGCACTTGAAATATATTATGTTTTGCTAAAATTAAGCATAGGTGTAGCTGGGGTTATTTTCGCCCGGTGCAGTCCTTTCGTTTTCTGTCACATTCTACTAAAGTTCAAAGCAGACTTCAGTGCTTTCCGTACGCTAGAATGGGTACTCAATGTATTTTTCCGTATCTTCAAGACGGATTACGGAGAAAAGTATCCCCATTGTATGTTTGGTGGGTTTTTGTGGTTTCACGGGTTATCCTTTGTTGGCGAATCCCGACTGGTTATTAAAAGCCTATAAATTTTTCGACCCTGAACTGTTTCCCCCCTTTTACAAAGCGTGCGCGTGCAAATTGGCCTTTAAAAAACTCCCCTCATATCGTGCAGCGTACGGCAATCGCACGCGAGTCTGCGCTCGGTGTCAGTATTCTCCGGTCGCTTATCTTTGCTTTTATCTTGCCGCCTTCGCGGACCGCCACCCCCCCTCCCCTCTTATTACGCCACTCTTTTGCTTATAAAAAAGGTGGAGTAATTTCAGAATTAGGTAATTCAAACTATTGATAAGATTTGGTTTTCTAAATTTACAAATCATATACATCTTCTGAAATTTTGAAAACTTTCAACATTTTACTAAAAAGAAAAAAAAAAATTAAAGCAAAGGTAAAGTAATTCTGGAAAAGTAAGCCTTCAGAAAACAAATAATTGTCATAGTCTAACAGTTAGGTTATTCTTTAGACTAAACTATTATCAATTTAAGCTTATTTTGCTCTCAAAAACTAAAAAAAAAAAAAAAAAAAAAAAAACAATTTTTTTATAAATAATTCCGGAAGTTGTTTTCCTTATGAAATTGTTAAAATACTTTCTGTAACAGAATGTTATTTATTTTAATCAACCAGTTACCAAACTTGCTGCTTAAAATAAAATGTAAACTAAAATAACTTTTTTTTTTTTTTTTACATTACGAAATTGAAGTTTAAGAAAGAAGATTTATTGCTTTTAAGGGAACAGTTTACACCAAAGGTCAAAGAATCAATTTTCTTTCTGCTTGCTAAATTAAAAAAATTTTGACACCTTATTTTTAATCATATGCCAATAATATCACAAGATACTGCAACTTTTTTTCATACACTCAGCGCAATTTCATTGGCAAACAAACTCTTTAGATGGCTTTTTCTCCATGTTCATATTTTCTTTAATTACATGTTTTAAGCATGCTAAGGCCTTTTTTTTTTTTTTTTTTTTTTTTTTTTTTTTTTTGTATTTGAGATAAAGATTTAACTTTTTTTTTTTGTACATGTTCTTTATTACTGCTCTTATCTGATAAATCTGTGCATGGAATTAGCCTTCAGTTTCTTTTTCTTTTATATTTTACAGAAATCATATGAAGATATGTTACATTTTATTGTTTTACACTGTATCGTATATTAGCAGAAAAACTATATTAGATGCTGTGATGGAGATCACATATCTAATTTAATAACCATTTAATTTGGCCTTCTTTAATGTAATCTATCCAAAATCAAGAATTCTAAATCACTTCTGTTTTCATTTTTCTGCCATTTCGGCTTTTAAATCTGTATTTTCGCTTTTCCCGTATGCATTATTCTTACTTGTTTATTCGTCTCTTCAGACGGGTGTGCTAAAAATAGATTATATTTGCGTCCATTTGCAAAATCAACTTTTTCTTTCCCCTCCTTTGGCATAGCGTTGGCGTTAAGTTATTTTTGTTGCCCTGCCTCGTCTTCAAAATTATTTGCTCGCGATTATGTCATTTTTAATTTTATTGGATTAACTGTTAGGGTTGCTCTGGAATTGGCGTTATTGATTTCAGCCAAGTGTTTGTTCTCGCCAATGTGTAATTCTGTGCTGGCGTAATTTTTAAGTGATTCCATATAGGACGTCATTTTATTTTCGCTGAGCCACCACCGCCTGTTATAATAATGTTTCAATAGTATATGTTTAATAAAATAGTTTCAAGTATTTAACGTCTCTTTTTTGATTGCAACTAAGTGTATATCGTACCTGGTTTATTCATGTCACAACGCAACTTAATAATTTAAAAGAGCCAAACTAATTAACTTCTTTACAGATGCAATATCAGATGTATCTGAAAATCCATGCACAGCCTTGTGTAATATATATTTAAAATCTTTTATTCTTTTTTTTAATTGGACAAAATTGTTTATTTTTTTAAGTAGTATTTTTTTTAAATCAGTTTTCTAAACTTTTTAAATAATTTTACTTAAATGTGCAGTTTTTAAAGAGATTTATTTTTTCAAAATGTACTATTAGTTGAACATAGAAAGGTATCCAGTTCATCATTTGTACTATAGTTTAAAAAAATGCCGAAATGGTAAACTATTTCCTTAAAGGGACTTAGCATGGCAAAACAAAATGAAAATTATTTAAAATATTTTTAACATTATTTCTTACATATCTTATTTATAATAATAATTTTTATTGATATATTTTAAGAATAAAAGAATAGTGTTTTTTTAAAAACTTATATTCACATTTCAAGAATGAGCAAGCATCAAATTAGAAAAGTGTGTGTAAGAGGAAGAAGAAATACATTTCAGTAACTTAAATGGTGCTGTACATCCAACAGTTGGATGCAATACAAAATTTGTATGACTCTGAAAAAGGGGGCGAAAAAAGGAACTAACTATATGCACTGTAAGTCAAAGCACACATTACAACCCTACAAAATTTGTGGATAAGCCCTAGTCCTTTTCGGATTATTTCAAACCAGTTTTCTGTAATATGCTAACTATACTTTATCACAGAACTCAAGTACCCTTTTTGAAAACAGGCTGTCCTTTTTTAGTCTTTTCCCTGTGGCCTTTTTTTTTCTCTCTCTCTCTAGAGTCAACACTATTTAACAGCAGTGGTTAAAAATTGTTGGTTTTATGTATGAATTATCCTCTAAAATTACACGCAAAATTTTACAGACTGATAATGAAACTCTGAAAGTTTGCCGCAGACAGCTACAAAACTTTCTGCCACTGGGTATTCCGCTCCGCTCTTGTGATCGAAAAACGCTCCTAAAGGAGAAGCTCACTTTTGAAAACTGGCTCACTTTTTGCTCCGACTGATCGAATTTCGCTCGTTTGATTTAAGCGTGTAGGACCTTTATGGAGGAACATAATTCAATATTAAAATAAAACTATACTCACAACCTGCATGCATATGTTACGCAACGCCTGCGCCATAATTAAATGCCAAAAATAAAAATAGTAAATAGAAAAATTTAATATATCGCGCTTTGTAACTTTTAAAATGAACATTTTCAGCACCGTGAAGACATTTCAATTTTTAAATAAGCACCGGATTAAAATACCACTTCTAATAATAATAATCGTGAATTCCTTAGTTTATTTCTACAGTAAATTTTAATCAAAATATTGTCTCCCTGTGTTGAAAATAGAGCTGGAATAAATGAGTTAAAATTATGGCGTAATTTTTACGTATCTTAAAGCATTTGACGCCATAGATCCTCACTTGCGAATTGAAATTCTGATATCCCATTTAAAAACTCGATTGGTTGAAAAAAACCTTTTTTCTAATCCTTTCTGTGGCAACAACCGAACATAAATTCTCGTGCCGTGATCGCAATGTAATGAATGGCGTAAGATCGCGTTGATGCTATTAAATTCTAAACATTAGGCTGCATTAAAATTCGTAAAAAATCATCTAATTTACATAATTTTTTCGTTTTTATTTTAAAAGAGGGAGAAAAGAATGTTTCACGATTTGTCAAAATATCTAAAAGTTATGACGGATAGAATTCAAGATGCGACAGTTTTAAAATTATTTTATGAAAAAATTTGCGAAGCAGATGCTTAGTAAAAAAATTCCTAAAAATCGGTAAATCATGTTACGTATTCAGAACAAACTGTTTTTAAAAGAAAATTTCCTCCTCTATCCGATGATACAAATGCCGTTTTGCTGCGAGCGTAATTTCCACCGTTATTATGAATTAGGTGAGAAAAACTCCAAAAATCGCATAAAACATAAAATTAAAAAAATTCTAGGTCGAATTGTGAAAAAATCGCTTCGAGGTGCACTACTACATATTTACATCTTCCCGAGTACCAAATTTGGTCTTTCTAGGTGTAGCCATTTATCCGTAACGCGGCCGACAGACACACCCACAGACACCTTCTTTTATAATAAGTAATAGACTATACATTTGGCAGTCATAAAAGCTTTCTTTATTTTGGCACTTTATCGCTTATTTCCTTAATTTTTTCTATATAGTAATTTAAAACATGTTTTTCTGGTATCCACTCTTTTGAAAGAACAGCTATGTGTAAAAATTTGGTTGAGGGTCTAAAAAAAGGTCTTGGTCTGTAGATGTGTCATCTAAAGAGAAAAATTTTTATTTAAAGTTGAAGGGATCAGGCGTGGCGTAACTTCAAATGTGCAATTTTTCGCCATAGAAATAACATTGTGGTTTATTAAATACATTTCGTAGTCATAAAAAGCCTTCTTTATTTTGGCCCTTTATCGCTTATTAGCACTAGGGTGCTATTTCGTTCACGCCCAGACTTTGTCTACTCGATTCTGTCAACATGATTTGTAGAGATGAACTGTCACGGTGAAAATCTTTTTAAATGTGTTTGCCACATAATGCGGTGGGGTGTGTGTGTGTGTGAATAGTTCTGACAAGGTTTGTGATTTTTGATAATTGATCGTCAAGTTTGCTGTGAAAAAAAAACTTAAAAACTTAAAAACTGAACTATGCCTGGCGATGGTTGTTAAATAGTTCTAGTAGGCATTAATTTGAAACGTATTTTTCCTGTATCCACAAAATTGAGAGAACGGCTTGGTACGGCTTGAGATTTCTTAATATACATACTTATGCAATTACCTTTTAGTTCTTTAATTATCTGATCTATTAACCTTTTCTGGCTCAAGCATTTTTATAACATATTTCTTCGTTTGCTGATTCCTGAAATGATGGTTAAATTTCCGACATAAATTTATTGGAACACTGAACTTTGAACTATCTCTCATTGGTGAAAAATTGCCATAACTTTTTGTCACTGTTTATCATCTTATGTAAATCTCATTATCATCTGGTGAATAGGCATAAGAAAATTGACTAATGATTTTGAATTTTCAAAATCAGCAACATAAGCGTTACAATTATGTGGCTGGAATGTCTAGCCTTTGTGCACGAAAGGGTTAATGAATTCTTGAGAATATTAGACTTTGTAATTTTTTTTTAATGCACAGTGCACACACCCCCCCCCCTTGTTTGTAATTGTTTTAACAGTATATAACTGTAATACTATTGGAATTTTCTAGACTTGTTGCATATACTTAATATTCAGCATGTGTAAGAGAAAGTTGTGCAGTAGCAATTGTATGATGTAATCTATCCACAATTATTTATTAGATTAGCCTAGCATGTAACATAAAGTATCTGCTGTGTAGAGTCCAGTGTGCACATGGAAAGACAAACTTATTAAAGTCAGAAATTCTAAGTCTTGATGTATGTTGTAATTTGTCAAAATATGTTTTAGTAAATTGGTCTTGTTTCATTAAAATTTATTTATTTATTTCAGTTTTTTTTTTTTTCTTTTCAGAAATTATCAGATGAGATACCATTATCTATTGAGTAAGTATTTTTGTAAATATGCACATTTCATTTTCTGAGTTGTTTACTTTTTGTAATTTGCTTCTTCAAATTAATAAAACTTTCTAAAATAACATATACATAAGTAAAGTGTATACACAAGATGACCATTTTCGGATGACAGAAAAAGTCCACTCTTATTTTTATGTTTTATTAGTTTTATCCATTAAGCACTGAAATAAGCACTATGTTTGCAGTTTAGACAACATATGTTGTCTAAACTGCAAACATAGTGTAAACAATTGGAGTTAATGCTGACCGATGGAGAATCAGGAAACATAAACACGCTTGATCTAGTAAATGAAATAGTGTTAGTTATGGCCTTAATAGGCAAAAAGGAAAGCCCAACTGAAATTTTAAAGCTAATTTGGACTCGTCATTTTACACCAAATCTTGCAATTGCTTCGAGAATTTCGCTTTCTTTGCTGATAATTGTGGTAAGTGCAGAGAAGAGTTTCTCAAAATTAAAGTTAACTAAAAATTTCTTACGTTCCACAACTCTTCAAGATAGGTTAAATAATTGGTACTTACGTATTATACCAGCAGTCTGCCAAGATAATCGATTTTTTGCCACGATAAATGCCAGATGCATGAAATTATTAATGGTTTGGAATAAGATTGGCAACAGTTTGCCAGCACATTTGACGAAAAAATAGTTTGGCTGAAATGACTGCTGGGATAATACGCAAGTACCAAATAATTTAACTACATTGGCTATTGAACATGAATTAGTTGAAAAATTGATTTAAGAGAAAAAGTCAGGAATTTTGCAGAATTAAAAGTAAAAAAAAAAGCAAAAAAACTGTTGATTTCTCTTGGTTTTTAGCTTAATGTGTGGTGTTTTTAATAAATATGGTTTTTCATATGCTGTGTTATGTTCAAAGAGCTGTTCAAGTTTTATAGGCATGAAAACAGTATGTCAACAGTTTATTTCTTTTAATAGCAATTTTACTGTAGGGGGGGAGGTGGCACTTTATATTTTTCTCCGACTACATTGGCTATTGAACATGAATTAGTTGAAAAATTGATTTAAGAGAAAAAGTCAGGAATTTTGCAGAATTAAAAGTAAAAAAAAAACAAAAAAACTGTTGATTTCTCTTGGTTTTTAGCTTAATGTGTGGTGTTTTTAATAAATATGGTTTTTCATATGCTGTGTTATGTTCAAAGAGCTGTTCAAGTTTTATAGGCATGAAAACAGTATGTCAACAGTTTATTTCTTTTAATAGCAATTTTACTGTAGGGGGGCAGGTGGCACTTTATATTTTTCTCCGGGGTGGCAAAACTGTTAGAGCCGGCCCTAAAGCTACTCCCTTTCATTTGTCAAGTATAGCAACCAAAATAAGAGTGAACTAATAAACGGGCTAAAGAACTTCTGTAGAGATTAAAATGAAAAAAAAAAAAAAAAACTTCGTGGGCAAAAGAGGGTGTCTAGTTTTTCTATCATCAGGGCAGTGACGTGAATCAAAAGGCAACAGGGCGGAATTTTTTTTTCGAGTCCCACTGACCCCACTTAGAATGAGCTCTGGGGTCTGGTAGACAGTGTCTTTTAATGTGACCCACAGAAATTAGTCTCAAGTAGTCAGATCTGGAGAATATAGAAGCCAATCTGTTATTGAGGCCTGCGATTACGGCACCATTTGTTAATGGTTTGTGTAACTGCAATCTCAAAATGTCTATGAAATTTCTATAGATTACACAAAAAACATACCATATTCTGCAGTCTTCTATTGATCATTGTTATTGAGATCTTTAATTTCTGGGTGTTATTTGCTGGACACCTTGTAAATAGCACTTTAAATTGATCTGGGTACTTATTCAGATGGATTTAGTAGCTACTAAACCTATTGTTCAGTTACTAAGCTAGTAACCCAGACACCACAGCAAACTTGCAGCAAGCTTGATTTATCAAGTCAATAAGCTTGAATTAAGCTTGAAAATTTCAAGCGTGTAAGCTTAATGCAAGCTTGAATCAAGTGTTCTAGTTTACACTTGCCCAGCTTGCATTAAGCTTGATAGCAAGCTTAATTTCAAGCTTAAAAAATTTCCTAAATACACGGGGTGCCGGTCGGCAAACTCGCCCCACATATTTTACTTTGCCATGCATTTTCCCCTCTACGCTGAAATTTCAATTTAATTTAATCTGTTTCCATCGAGTGTCCATGGCTGGAATAGAACCTGGGACCTTTCGGTTCGTAGGCGAGCGCGTTATCCATTCAGCTACCAAGCTTCGGGCAGTTATGACTAAAGTTTGAAGTGAATTATCAAGCCATTTTCTGGCCAGATTGATAAGTGGGCGATATGTTATTTGTTTTTTTTTTTTTAATTTTTCCATGGGATGCATCAAAATTAAAATAATGTTATGTGTGATTTAGAGACTCTACTAATAGGGAAATAAACATAATATAAACTTAAGAGCAGCACACGTTTTAAAACTTTCGCAACACTCATGAGCAATACTGCTGGCCAAAATTGAGACAAACGACTGATTTTGAAATCAATTTCGTAGTATAATTGTATTTTATTTTGAAGAATTTCCATATTTGGAAATATAGAATGGGTTTACTTACTTAACACAAATTTTGTGTTAAGTAATCTGAAATCAAAGAAACAGATAGTTAAACGTTACTTCGAAATGCTATATCACACTTGCTAACATGTATGGAATACAAACACTTTAGTCATTTTTGTAAATATTTCTTAAAATAACAAATAATTGAAAAATTTTGCTATTTTTTAACGCTAAAAATTCTCTTTACAAATGTGGTTAGTTATTTTCCTACATATTGGTATGCTATATCGATATAGAGCATTTCGAAAAATTAAAAATAAGTTTAAATTAATTTATACAAATGTAAATTTGAATTATTTTTATTGTTCATACTCTATAATTAAAAAAATTATTTAACTTCTGAATTTCTTTTTTATCCTTTGTAATTTTATTTTAAAACTACAAAAGTGTAAGATGTAAGATTTTTGGGCCCTAAAATCTGTAGGCCCTGGGCAGTTGCCCCGTTTATCCTGCCGGTAATATGGCACTGGTAATAAAATAAAACACATCTTTTACGAAATTTCAGCAAATTTGAGGACGTTAGACAATTAATGTCCATTCTCTTTCACAGATGGCGCCATCAACGCTCCTTTAAAAAGAAAAATCAAGCGAGTATCAATTGTCAAGCTTAAATCAAGCTGTATTTAAGCTTGACAATTCAACTTGACTCCTGCCAGCTTGCTGCCAGCTTAAAATGAGTTCAACTGTCAAGCTTGCATTAATACGTCAAATTCAAGGAAATGTCAAGCTTGATTTAAGCTTATGTGCTGTCTGGGAAGTGGGCGGGTTTACTAAATGTTAGTAAATAGGAATTGAGATACATTTAGTTCTAAACACGTGACTGACACCAAAGAAAAAATGAGGGAGAACTTAACAGGGAAGTTAGTAGACCAATCAGAGCACTTCTTCCAGGTGTACGTTTGTTTAATCCCGTGATTTAGGAGCCTGTTTGGTCATGTGATTTTAACAGATTGTTTTGGTCACGTGTTTAGTATCTCCGCCTCCAAATTCTATCTGAATCAACTTTATTAAATTTAGTAAATAATGAATTGGTGTAGTAGCTACTAAGTCTACCTAAATATAGACCTTGGACAGGTAAAACAGCCATGTACATTCAGACCAGTTGGACAAACTGGCCTAAATTGAAGATAAATGAGAAGTTTTAATGACCGAATATCGGGTATCATAAACATCATAGAGATTATTATAGTTATTGAAGCGAGTTGGGTGTAAATCTATTCAAATTGCGGTTAAATGCAGAAGTTGCCAATAAGAGTTGAGTGCATGTGTAGATTCATGAGGCCGATCTCTGGAGCCATAAAACTTCATTAAGTCGAGATGGTTTGTCAGACAAATTGTTAAGTGTGTGGGCTGGTGCGCCTAAGGTAAGTGTGAGTATTTTTTTTAATTCCTCGTGCATTTTTATTTTACCGGGAAATTTTACTCTTAATATTTTTTACTTCTTTTACTATGAAACCAAAAAGTTGCAAATGTGCATAGATATATAATTGTACCTTATACAGTCGAACTTGCTTATAACAAATGCAAAGGGACTGCGACAGTTGCTTTCTATAACTGAGTGCTTGTAAAAAAAACGGATTCGTGAAGTAATCATAAATATTCATGCATACTTATTGCATTGTTCTTTTTATTTCTGTACAGTACAAAACAAGTTAACTAATTTGCTTTGACTGTTTTTCTTGTATTATGCTAGAGAAGACTTGCCATGGACCTAAAACATTTTCAATTGCATGCCCAAAATCGAAAAAAGTTTAAAAGTTTTTTTGCACACCCAAAAGCCATTGAGTGTGTTGCGGTCAGTTCAGATTGAAATTCAACATACTTGTCGTCATTGTCGTCAAATTCACAGAATTTGAAATGTTGAAGGAATTTTTTCCAAGAAAGGATTAGGTGAACTGGGGAGGTGGAGTTTAATAGAAATATTATGAGTATGCAAAAACATTCCTCGCTACAACCGGGGTTTACTTGTTAAAAGCAATTTATGTTCCCATAGACTTAACATTGTACCAAGCAACTATTTCCGATTTCCTCATTAAATCCAGGTTCTCGTTAAATCAGGGCTTGTTATAAATGAGTTCAACTGTATTACAACAATGAAGAAAATCTATCAGTAATGAGAACAAAACAGTGTTCTTATGAATCCATTTGAGACTGACAAAAAAGACCATTTGAGACTGGCAGAACTACAGTTATTGCACCAACAATAATTTTGCAGATTATACTGCTATTTCTGTGTGAAAAACTGATGAAATAGACAGTAATACTGAATGCTGAGAAGGGTTGTTCGAAGCATCTGTGTAAATAACATGTATTAATGCTATTGATAGTAATGTTTAAAAAGGATGCCTCCATGAAATACAAATTGTTATGGTGCATCAAAAATTCATAATTTATGAATCAAGTTAATTTATATTTATTAGTGTAGTGAATTTATTTGAAATTGATTTAATTTGAAAATTGTTTTCAGTAGAAACTAATTAGTGGGCATAACCAACAAAAATTTGTAAATTGAAAGCTTCCAATCCAATAGTAATGTAAATACATTGGACTCCCTTTTAACTAGCCTCCATTTAACTGGATCTCTGCTTTAACCGGTTGTATTTGATTTAAACACAAATAAATAAAAAGGGTGTCTACCATCATGCAAAGGTCACGAAAGTCACGGAAAAGTCAAGAAATGGGGAAAAGGTCACGAAAGTCAAGAATAAGTCAAGAAATGAAGCACTAGGTCACGATTTGCGACTCAACTACGTTTTTTCCATTTCATTCAAATTCTTAGTTTCTAATTTTTTCTGTTAAGTTCAGCCAGAAATTTTTTTTTATGTATCTTTATTATGCATCCTTATGTATCTCCTCAAAGAAAGGTTAAAATTGTTGGATTTAAGAGTAATTTTTTTTTTCTCCCTTCATTCCCTGTTAAATTCAGTGTTTTGATTATTTTCCACATTTTCATTTTTAAAAACAATAACTTGGATTCCAATTATAATTATCACTGATCCCCATGTGTTTCATAGCTAATAACTTCAATTTCCCCAAAGTTTTATGATATATTATAGACTTCCATAAGTTCTTTGTTACCGTAGATGTAAAAAGATTTGCAATGTACAAGCTACATTGCAAATCTTTTTACGGCGATCAATGGTAAATCTTCTTTTTTTTTTTAAAATAGCAGTTGGTCCAAATTAACTGAAAGCAAACGGCTGATCAGTGAAAAAGTTGAAAAAAATCGCTCTAAAAATGGACAGGGAAAAGTAAAACTCTAAGAACTTTTTAATTCATTGTTAAAATCAAAATCAGTTGTATATTTTTCTGCAAAATTTTCCTAGATGGCTAAAATTTCCTCCAATCGTAGATCGCCGGATAGAAAATATTCTGCATCATTGGCACGATGTATTTTTTATATGAGTTTCGTATTTGTTATGGTCAGGAAAAGGTCAAGAAATCAAGCTTACTTTTTGTGGTAGACACCCTGATAAATGAGTTTAAAAAATACAAAAAATTGAAAATTTCCTACATGCCTGACAACAATCTCCATCATATCACATACACAGACGGAGCAAAAGCAATGAAAAAGGCCTTATGCTATGCAAGGGCAGCTCCAGGCTGAATTTTCGGAGGGGGCCATTGAACTTTTTAGATAGTCTATAAATTGTTTAAAATGCCAATTTAACGTGAGGAATCGTAAAGTATACGAATCTAAAGTTCAAAAACAAAAAGTTCGGAGGGGGCTATGGCCCCTATGGCCCCCTCGCTGGAGCCGCCCTTGATGCTATGTAGCCTACAACAAACATTGGCTTCCTTCATCAATGTGATGCTTGAAAAAGAAAAGAAAGGAAAAGGCTTAACTGCAGTAAATTGCTGAACTTTCAGTCTTCATCAGAAAAAAAAAAAAAAAAAAAAAAAAAGACTCGTGTTTAAAACTCCTTCTTTTTTATAATACATAAAACTTTTGTAATAAATGGATGCATTTATTATAGTGCAGCTCCATCAGTTAACTTTATATATTTTTTTTCATTCTCTGCTCAAACCGTAATTTTGCTAAACCAGCTCACTCCCATTCTCATTTAAGCTGGTTAAGAGGAGTTCTATTGTACCTTATTACTTGGCAAATTCGTGAGACATGCATGAAGACCAGTAAAAATTTGCTGGAAGATTTACATGTGAAAAAGTGTTCACATTGTTAATTCTGTTGAAACTTGCTAGATAAGAAAAAGGAGTTATTGTTTAGTTAGTTGTAAGGCACCCATTAAAGAAACTATTGAAGTGCTAAAATATGCATTTATATTATCAAGAATAATATTAGGATAGAGAACAGATTAAGTTAAATTATTTATCATTATCATATTGATTAAAAGCTTTCAAATAATCTGTTATGAAGTTAAAATTTGTTATGTTAACACATGTTTTAAATATTTAGATGTTTTAATACAAACTTTATTGATTTAACTTTTTTAATTGCAGGTCTGAGGAAGTTGAAAGTGTTTCTATCACAGATATTGAATTTAATGTTGGAATGGCAAAAACAGGGCCAAAGGATTTTGAACTTCTGAAGGTCTTGGGAAAAGGTGGCTATGGAAAGGTAAGCATTATTATGATAAATAAGTTTATGAACATAATTTGATATAT
This sequence comes from Cheiracanthium punctorium, assembly GCA_038373885.1. NCBI lineage: Eukaryota > Metazoa > Arthropoda > Arachnida > Araneae > Cheiracanthiidae > Cheiracanthium > Cheiracanthium punctorium. Next base: position 93,143 of record JAWZYV010012919.1, read on the forward strand.
TTTATGTAGTATTTAAAGAGTTCAGTGAGATGTAATGCTATTGCTTTACATATTAGTTTTCTTTTTATGAAATAGTTAGATTTATTGATGCAAGAATAATGTAGTCATATCTATGTATTTTTTGAATTTTCTATCGTTTAAAATGCTTCCTTGCATTATGTTATGTGTATCCCTTTTGTTCATAATTGCATTCCAGTGAACCCTAGTTAATTTTATTTTTGCTTATCTGAAATCATTTTTTATAATAAAGTTTGAATTCAAGATCATTTTTATGACTCATAATTAACCCACTGTGCACCTTGAAATTCTCGTTAACAAACAACCATAACTTGTACATGTGTACGTTATTCAGTGTTTTCATTAGAGCACGAGAACATGAGAATCCAGGGGCGTAGGAGCTGGGGGAGCTCGGGCTCCCCCTGGAATATTTTAGACGGGCTCAGCTCCCCCGGCGAAATTCCACAGACGCATGAGGTCTGTGAGAAATTCTCGCACCACATCTATTTACCATACAATATTTGCCTCAAACATGATTTCAAAAATGTAGTCCTCTTTTTTAAGGAAATTGACACAATGACCAACAGAGAGAGAGTGTGGTGGCGTAAAACAATGTCTTAATTAAAGGGGCAAATCTCAAGGGAACAGATGTTAATTTTAGGAGTACAAGCAAGGTAGGTTTTTTTTCGGTATTCACAACACACTATGCTCAGCTTTCCACTATATGGTTAAGAACTTAAACTAACCACGGGCCACCACCACAGTGAGCACATTTGGTTGTGCCTTCACCCTTTTTCTTATTTACAACCCTCTTGAGTCTCGTCTGATTCCCGTAAAAAAAGCGTATGCTTGCTAGGGAAGGGATTACCTGCACAGATAGGGGTGTTTCCGTCCTTTCACGCCTGGAGCTCGAGATTGACTCCGTTCATAAATAAAAACTCAAAGTATTGGAAACTACAAAAAATTTCAGTTGGTAAACTTAATAAAGTCAGTGCGTTTCTGAACAGCTTACACGAAAACTCGTTGTACACGTATATATCGTTTGCCATGGAGCCTTAGTGTCCCTTGACGTTTCTTAGAGAAGTATGTGATCTTGTATGTGTTTCTCAAGTGGCAACTATCAACAGAGTACAGCTCATGTATGTAGTTCGCACATCATTTTTTAAATTTCTAATGGCAAGCAGACAAAAAAGAAAAATACAGAACACACAAAAAAATTAAGAACAAAGTAGGGATCAGCTGCTCATGCTTCCTCTTGCCTCCCAATATCGACTGCAGAGGTCCTGACCAGAGAGCGCAGCACAAGTCTGCAGGTGGCGAATGTCCATTTCCTGTTGTAGGTTACAAAGAGGGCAATTAGGGTCTTGGGGACAAGTCTTGGCAAACGAATAAAGTTATTTTAAGTTAGTATATTATTTTTTAAAAATGGTTGAAAATCTCTTGTTCATAGTTTGAAAAAGCACTTTACAGCATACATAAAATTTCAAAGCCATTCTGATTTATTTATATTTCTTATGTAATATAATCTTATTACTTTTAAACTTTTAGGTATTTCAAGTCCGAAAATTAACTGGTAAAGATGCTGGGAAAATCTTTGCAATGAAGGTTTTACGAAAGGTACTTTCATATCCATCAATGTGTTATATATTTTATATAAAGGCTCATAGTTATAAAACAGTTGTGTTATTTTTTTTTCTGTCATTCTTTTCCTTTTCAAAATTCCAAGTTAGTATGTTGGCTGCATTGCATATTGCATTGAAATTTTATGGGCTTTCAGTTTTTGTATAATATTGAATTTTATTGGTAGTATTGCTTCTAAATACAGTGAAACCCCAATCTATCCTTCCCGCATTCATCGTTTTACCGTATTGATTGTTTTATTTCTATGGTCCCTGTACAAATTATATTTGAGTTACATTAAAGTAACCCCCGTGTTTTTCGGTTAGATTTTACTTTTACATTTATTACCTGGTTGATTTACGTACAGAAGTTTAAAAAAAAAAAATTGTTTTAGCTGCTGCTGCATTCAAGCCAAGTGTTAGGCTTTTAGCCTAAGTCTGTGGCTGCTTATTGGCTAATTTTGGACCTTGTGATTTTTGTTCATTTTCTTAGACATTTTTGATTCAGAAATTGACTCAGAAACTCATTCAGAAATTGCCACTTGTGCAGTTTGTTCTGCAGGCTCGCGTGGATGAATTCTCTCTCTGGATAAACTTTAATAGAAATCCTATTTAGTTTTAAAGACATGTTTGACGATAAATAGTATTTCATGGTAACCTTTGGGGAAAAGGCTGGTTTGGCATTCTAAGAGCCTCTTGTGATACAAATATCATCTGAAATTCTATTAAATCAAAACTTGTTATCTCTGTTTAAAAGAGTATGTAAAAAAGCATTAAAAAATTAACAACCAAAGTTACAAAGTGAGTATTGTCTCTGTGGAATTTGATGATCATTAAAATTGAAATTACTTGCATTTTATGTACTTTCATGCAGTTTGATTATTTCCAATCATCAAACCTCTCAAAAACCAGTGATTTGGGTGCCATTTTTTATTGGAAAAACTTGCCAAGGGAAGGCTTATATGAAAGCTGTGCTAATCTCATTCCTTTCAAATAGATCAGTGATGACAAACTGAGCATTTGTTTTTAAATAATGCATCTGAAATTGCTTACGAAATTGAATTAAAAAAATGAATGTTTATTGTGTAATGTGTTCATGTATTATAGATATTTAAATGATGTTTCTTTCTTAATCCAGAAAAATAAGTTAGAAATTTTAAAGCTGTATCAATAAACGAAGTATTTTTTATTAAAAAATTAGGTATTATTTCAACTTGTGATATTATCAGTTATTTTTGTAGTATAAATAGTTCATTATATACTTTGATTAGTGTTTTATATTTTATAAATTTATTTTTATTACAACTCAATAAAAGTGCAAAAGTACTTGTTTTAAGTTTATATGTTTACACATAGCATTTGAGAAAAGTTATAAATGATTATAACTTTAGTGATATGGTAAAAATATGTACAAGTAAGAAATCTCAAGCTTTCTTATTTTGGAAATTGGAAGATCTCAATTGTTTTTCCTTTTGGAAACTCAACAAGTCTGTAGCTGATATGAATTTTTGCTGAAAAATTTTAACTTAAAAATGTCGGTGAAGAAAATTTTCTTTTTGTTATGTTTGTTTTTACTGAAGATTCTTTTTATAGGCAGACATTTACTGTATAATTATATAATGGAAGTATATATAAAGTGTTAAAGAGAGAGCAGTGTTATTATTTGAATGATAACAAAAATGACAACTTTAAAGCCTCTATTTAAGAAATATTGCTTTAATTTTATTTCTCTGAAAATGCTTCAAATATGATTCACATAAAAGTCTTGAATGTTTTTCTGTTATCTGTCTGATTTAATACTTATTACATAAAACTTTTTTCAAGGCCTCTATAGTGAAAAATAAAAAAGATACTGCTCACACAAAAGCTGAACGGAATATTCTTGAAGCAGTGAAAGTAAGTTCATTTTTCCCTCTTTCTAAATAACTTGAAAATTTTGAACTTGGCTTAGTAGCAGTTAATTATTTAAAATTTAACTTAGTAGTGGAATTTAGAGGAGAAATACAATATATTTAAGGTAATTGAATCTTTATGAATGAAATTCTCCATTCAATTTGTACATTACTAGAGATTTTGTCTAAATGCCATTGTTTTTACTGACTGCTGTACATGCAATCTGATGCACACTAAACTGTTATTTCAAGGTAATATGTGCTTAGAAATACATATTGTTTGCAAGATTATCTTCTGTTACATTATATTATCTAATAAAAAAATATATATATGCTAATACTAGCTGCTTATAGCTACCAGCTGGTTTGACATCTTCATGAATCTTTTTCTGCGTGAATCAAGTTTTACTTTACACACCACCTTCAGGCACTAAAATCTCTCAATTCTATATTTTTCTTGCTGTTGCCAACAGCAACTTAAAAATAAATGATTTTGGGAGAGATATGTTTTTTTTTTTTTTCTCTCCCCCTTCCAGTGCCATTTATCATGAATAACAAGAAAACTATGATACAATGCCCTGTTTGTAATTTTGTTAACCCTATTTTATTTGTGTTTACCAACAGTAACTTAGAAATAAGCTTTTCTGTGCAATTTACCATAAAAATAAAATAGAATTATTACCTGTTTCACAATTTTTTGTTTTGCTAACTTTAATTCTATTGCTGCTGCTAATAGCAATTTAAAATAAAATTTTTATGAGTATGGTTTGTAACAGTTATATGTATTCGATTTCATTAGAAAAATCATTCTCTCTTAAAGAAATCTGAAATTTCAATTTTAAGATCTTTATATGTTTAATGTGGTGCAGTTCACATGAAATTCTTTTATATATACACTGAAGAGCAATTGAATTAGGTACACATATCTGATAGCTCATAGCACTACCTTTCCTTTGATGACGTCTACGATTTGTGATTGCATGGATTCTAGAAGAACTGGAAGCGGTGGGAAGCCATACTTATCCACAACTTCTGAACTACCTTCCACAATTCATTAAGTTTTGATGGCAGGTTGATGGAGCCTTGAAAATCTGTCTCAATTACATCTCAGATGTGCTCTGTGGGATTGAAGTCAGGTGACTTTAATGTTTAGGAAAGTTTGTGCAAGGTCTGTAGCATGTTCATCCAAACATCTTGATAAAATTAGGAAGTGATGGCATGGTGCATTGTCTTGTTGAAAGGCAATCTTTGTTGTGGTCATTCAAAGACTTTTGAGGGGATCATCATCAATTTGGAAAGATAGTCATCAAAGTATCCCGCTATATTCACCTGTGAGAGACTATGTCACACATATTAGATGTGCTATTTTAGTTCATGTGAACATACCCTTGACAATAATTCCACCTCTGCCAGCTTAAAAAGTCCTCTGCTAGCAGAAATGATTCCAATGCTTCATATTTACACTGTACATATACTGTGCCATTGACATATACCTAAGAGAATCACGACTTATCACTCTGGACAACATTTTCCACATCTTAACAGTCCATTGATGATGTTCTCCATACCCATGCTAATCATTGTGCTCTGTTTTGTGCAGTCAGGAGAGGAACTCTCTTAGGTTTATAACACTTATACTCCATTGAGTGGAGATGGTTTTGTAAAGTGTGGCAGCTTACACTTATGGATCTAAGTGCATCACCCTTAAATTGGTGGGTGATCAGTTGCACTGTGGCCGGTATATCCACTGTTGCAGTATGAACTAACCAACGCTGCCCTCAGTCTTTCATTCACTGTGGATGTTGACCCTGGCAAGAGTGGTTTTGTGAGATTCAACATACTCACTAGATATTCTTGACACAGTGTTGTATGAAAATCCTAGTTCCTGCACTACTTCAGAAATGGAGTGACCCATTCTTTGGGATCCAACAATTTGTCCTTTATTAAATGCACTTAGATCCATATTCTTAACCAGTATTCCTTTGAATACAACTGATACCGTGAGCAGCAATCTTTATCACTTCAAACTGCTGTTTACATCATTTGCAAGTCAATTCTAGGCTGGCCCACATCTCAAAATTTGTATAATACCAGGTGTACCTAATTCAACTGCTCTCAAGTGTATATGTATTTGCCTATTTGAATAAATAATAAAATATTTTCTTATATATATATATATTTTTTTTTTTTAACAGCATCCTTTTATTGTGGATCTTCACTATGCTTTTCAAACTGGCCGAAAGTTATATCTTATTTTAGAATTTTTAAGTGGTGGGGAACTATTTACACATTTGGAGCGAGAAATAATGCTTATGGAAGAAACAGCTTGGTAACTATTCAACTTTTAAAAATTCTCTTATTTTTTGTTCTTTTGAGTAATAAGATTAAAAAGGATGTTTATTCTTAATACAAAGGCTAACTGTTAACTATTTGAGGTCTCATATATTTCAACCTCATATCTTCCTGTAAACTGAGTTTTTAAATGATTTTTAAAAAATTTTTTGATTAAATTTTTTTTAATATGAACTTCAAAGTTTTTATTTATAGTGAAAAACCTATTTAAATGTACTAAAAATGAATATTTAATGAGAAACAATTGGAAGAAGCATAATTTAAGGTATTAAAAAGGAAAAAAAAAAGAATGTTAAGAAAACATTCTTTTTAATTTAAAATTTTATAGACTTCCCCATAAAAACTTACCTAAAATTGTTGACCTAAAAAGATGTAAAAAGGCATAAAAATAATGTGAAGTATGTCTAAGGATTAAGTATGTATAGTGGAGAATTGTCTTATTTTTTAGTTAAATTTAAAGAAAATTGTCCTAGAAATGTACAATTCAATTATTTATTAATATTTCTAGTTCTACATTTTAAAGCATTACCTGAACATGATAAAGGAAAACGAATTTCTTGTGTTTTAACTAGTAACTAATTATTACTATTCAACCTTCTTTTATTAATATTGACTTAGATTGCATGCACTATTAAAATTATTTCTAGTCAATTAAGATTAGTAAATGAAATTAGTCCTTACTAATTTAAGAAGGATCAGCTTTAGTTAAAAAACAAATGCATTGTCTATTATAATAAAATACAGTACAATATTGTGATGCATTAATGAAAAGTTGTTGAAAGTGTTTCATAGTTCAATTGATAGAAAAAACACCATTTTAATTCTTGAGTATGTTCTTTGGTGCTTTACTTAAAAAAAAAATTGCTTGGTAATTGATTGTTACTTTTGTGAAAATTGATTCATTTTTTAATGTGTGTGCTGTAATATATTAATATTTAAATACCCTTTTTTCCTTTTAGTTTTTATTTAAGTGAAATATTATTGGCATTACAACATTTACACAAGGAAGGCATCATTTACAGAGATCTGAAACCAGAAAACATTTTACTAGATTCTGAAGGTATAATTTTATCAATTAATACTATCAACAAAATTATTTTTTTAAACCGTTTTATCTTTTTGAAAATATGCTTTGTACTCAATACTGATGTAACTTTTGTCTACTGATTGTAAGAAGAAAATAGCACATTGTATGTGGCTATTTAGTGTATGGTTAATTTTTTAACACCAGTTTTAAAGAATCTGTTCATCTCATGATTAAATTACTCTATTTTTATTTCTTATTTATCATTACTTTGTATATGTACTGTATTTAACTTATATAATCTGACTGAACTTTTCCTTTTTTCTAAAGGACATGTAAAGTTAACTGACTTTGGTCTGTGCAAAGAGTCTATCACAGATGGCACAATCACTCATACATTTTGTGGAACTATAGAGTACATGTAAGTTATAAATATAAAATTTATGAACACCTTAATAACTAACTTGTCATTCTCACTCTCATGTGAGTATGTCATGATTTTTTCTTCTATGAGCTTGGAGTTTTTGTGAAGGTTTTAATAGTCATGAAATAGTAAGCTTCCAGATAATGTGAGCCCTGCTGTTGCCTTAAGATAGACAGTTAGACTGCCTTTTAGACTGCCTTTTTTAACCTACAATGTTTTTATTATTGTACATTTAAAGATACCATGAAACATACAATGTTTTACTGTATGTAACGTATGTGTTTGTGCTGTGTTAATAAATGCTACTATTCAATTGCATGAATGGTTTTACATTGCCATATATGCAATGCAGCTTGTTAAGTTAAACGACCTCTCTTTTTTAATATCTCTAATTAGGAGCAAACTTTTGTTGTATTTTCATCCAAAAAAATTCTTTTTAAAAAGTTGAAGATAAATAATTGGAACTGTGCCTATGCCAATATAACTTAAATATACTTATATTTTAAACCTTCAAGCAGCTGTGGCATGAAATTCTGTCCCCTTCATACCCGTCTTCAGAATGCAGCTATAATTTAAATTATTAATAACTCTCAGATATCACATAAAATATGGTTTGATATTAAAGCTTAGAAGTAATGTAAGAGATTTTTTTTTTTTTTTTAAGTTACAAATCTTCCTATATAAGTATTTTCATTTTTATAATTTTAAAGCTGCATGAAAATTTTGTCATGAAAATAACTTTACATTATTTGCCCATTTTGAAAACACCCAGAGAATTAAGATTCTACTCCATTCAGTGGTCAACTTTTAATTGCAGACTAATTTTAATTACAGAAAAATCTTATTTATTTTGAAAGAAGTGTTAAAGTAGTAGTCATCTTTCTGGTGATGTCATAAAAAATTAATTGAACTTTAACAGAAAAAAGGGTGATTAAAATGGACATTTTAAAAACTCCATTTACTGGGTAAAATTCTTGTTTTGATATAAGTCATGTTTAAATGATTGCATGATTAATATAAGGGGGATCAAATGAAAACGGAACAGTGATCATAATTTGGTGCGTGTTTAAAAACCTGTTTAGAAATAGATTGGGAAGTAAAAGAAGAGAAACCTTATTGAAGAATGGGGTTGCACCCTTTTTAAGCATGCTCAGTCACCTGATACAAGTTGGTAGTCAGCCAGGTGTGTTGCCCAGGGAGAGGGTCAAAATCATATTGATGTCTTTTGCTTGATTTTCTGGACCGTCATCAACAATCAACAGTGTTGACTAAAATCGCTTTACACTAAGCTTATTATGAGTATTGCACTACCCTTGCATGTGCTGCAATCAAAGTCATGCTTTCTGGCCTTCTGTCTTCTTGTGTGGTTTTGCTTCACGACAAGACATGGCCGCATACGGCCACTCGCACACTCAGCATGCTGGAGCAGTTTTGGTGGAGTGTGTTGGAATACCCACCGTACAGCTCTGACCTTTCACCATATGATTTTCACATCTTTGGTCCTCTAAAAAAGACGTGGAAGGGTCAACGTTTTCACTTGGATAGTGAAGTCATGGATAATGTTTGAAACTGGTTTCAATTTTATCCAAACTCTTTCTAAGAACGAGGTATTCGCCACTTGGTACAGCAGTGGGACAAGTGCTTCTGTAATTTTTATGATTACATTTGAAAATAAGTAATACCTTTTAATTTTGTGGCTGCTGTCCTGTTTTCATTTGATCCACCCTTATATGTTAACTAGCTGTGTTGCCTGGGGGCATTAGATATTGACTTAACTTGGCAAAAAAAGTTTCTGCTGATATTTGCTAATTTAGTAGTTGTGGCTTACTTGCATAACCATTATTGCAAAGCGGGAATATGAAATTTGAAAGCATTACCTTGCATTTATGTTCAATTCTACAAATACTGTATGTGATGCAGCTACCAAAAGTTCGTTTGACTGCTAATAAAAAAATAATAAAAATGAAAAATACTAAATTTTTTAGCAAAATAAATAAATAAATATATTAGTCAAGTTCCATTCTTTAAAATTAAAATAATATTTTTTTTTTTCAACTTTCACCGTGTAAAAATAACAATTAAAAAATCATAACGCAATTTCTAATCTATAAATAATAGTAATAATAAAAAAAAAAGAGTTACAAAATGACTTACTGAAAACTGTCACCAATCTGTTTTTCTTAAATCGACCTATAAAATTTCACATCTATCTTTAAATATCTTCAACCAATAAATTTAACTGTCAAATTTTGGTATCATTATTCTTAAAGTGTAAATTTCTGAATTGTTTTTTGAAAACTGCTTGCAGTTTGTCAATATGCATTAAAAAGTTTTTATCTAAACTTTCCATAGTCATATAGAAATAAAATAACTTTAAATGAATTGAATGTTTGTGAATTTTTTGGTTATGATGCTTCAATGGAATTTGTATATATAGGGCACCTGAAATTTTAACTCAAAGTGGACATAATAGAGCAGTGGATTGGTGGAGTTATGGTGCTTTGATGTATGATATGCTGACAGGCTCTGTAAGTTTCTTAATATTTAATATTACTACTACTACTGCTGTTACTATTGTTTTATATAAATTACTATTGGTATTTCTCTAGCTGCATAGTTACTTTATTGAAAATGTTGAAAAATATTCTTATGTGTTGCAGTTACTCCTGAAAAGGTTGAATTATGGAGCATCTGCAAAGAATAAGTTTGAACATGCTTTCTTTTAAACTGAATTTACCTTCCTCTATTGATCTATTTCCATCAGTACTGTTTTTTCAATTTAAAGTTTTCTTGATTTTTCACAGGATTGTCTTTGATTGTGGAACTCTCTTTTGTGTGGCAAAAGATGTTCTACATTAAGGTTTATTTTATGAAGGTATCACTTGTGAAATTGCTTAAATGTGTACAAATCAGTAGCAATATATGACTTTTAATTTTTATATTCTCGACTATATTGTTTATGACTGATTAGTATTTTGATGAAAGACAATTTTTGTGTTTTACCTTTACTTTTCTTTCAGCTGTACTGATAGTTTAAAATATTCTTGTTTTCACCTAGTTATTACTCTTACAGGTTTGTTTAAGTAATTTTTAGCTTTTATTTCAGTATTCCCGCCCGCTCACCTCATTTTTTTCTAAGCTATGCCATATCTGATATTATCTCCTGTGTTACAGATGCTACACAATTTAAGAATTAATTATTTATGCAGTTAACTTAATCTAAGGTTTTTCTAGCATTAAGAGTACCCTGAGAAGTCTCAGTATTCATATGGAGTCACCTTCACAGGTTATGTCAGACAGAAAGTACATTAACAAGACAGCTGATTAGTGTTTTGTTTTAACTCATGATTTTCCAAATCTATTTGCTTACAGTGGATTGCCAAATTATTAGGGACAGTCACACCAAAAATTGTATTTCTGTGTTTTGGTTATGGAGAAAGAATTAGATAAATGCTGGTAGTATAGGATAAATAATTTTACTTTTTGTAGATTCCTTCATTATTTTCTGGTTGAAAAATAAAAAAATAATTATGTAGTATGAAAAACAGAGTTAACAAAGGTCAATCAGTATATGGTGGCATTCCCTTTGGCATGTATAAAGACTTCAATATGCTTAGGTATATTTTCCATGCATTTATTGCATTTTCTTTGACTGCTGAATTTTGATGCCAAACATATATTAATTTTTAATTAGTTGCCATCTATTTGTGATCATTTCCTTGACAATTTCTCTCTTTATCTCCAACAAATTTTTTAAAAGGTTAATATTCATAGAGTTGCACTCTGCAGGTAAAAACTGGCCTACTATAGCTTTCCATGAATCTGTAACATTCTTAGAATTATGTCAAGGAGCAGAATAATGCATAAAAGTGAATAATTCATTTTTAGGGAACCATTCTTGAAACCTTCATATCAGTCAAATATGTAAGACTTACATGTTTTGATGTTTCATTGTTCCTTGTTCAATGTAAAGATGCCCAACCCTTTCAGCACTTAAGACAAACCACACTATTATTTTATCCAGTCCACAGTGCAGTCAGTCCTCTGTAAGTTGGGTTTTTTCACTGAGATGAGTTATTTTATTAAAAAAATTTTAATAATCCTTGAAAATATGCACATCCAAATTTAACAAACTTGAATTGTAAACAAAACAAAAACACAGCTAAATAGGTTGATAATACCTTAAATATATATAAATCAGTACATATACTGAACATTATTGGCATGATTTGCTAAATCCACATTTATCAAATCTATTTTTATTCAACAGTATTTCATTAATAATAATATAGGAAGATAACTAAATTAGATTATTTATAAAAACTTACCTCTCTTCTTTCTGCCTCTTTTTGAGGTTGATAAATATACCTGGGTTGTAATTTGGCCTGGGCTACTGCTACAGTGCACACCGGTTATAATGGACCTGGGATATAATGCACTATCCATTATAACGTACCTAGAAGCTAGGTCCTGATTAAAATCCTATATTTATAATGTTATTTTACTTCGGTAAAAACATACTTAACAAAAGTACGTACTTCTGCTATAATGTAATTTTTATACCAAAGCCAAGAATGAAATTTTGCTTTTCTTAAGCATTATATCTCCCTTTTCTTGTAAATATCAGTATGCTCAAAAACACTCGTTGTCAGTTTTCAGATTCTCTAGCGAGATGAATTGTGTATGAATGAAGGGAGCGATCTTTTATCTTTTTCCACTGCTAGGCAGTGCTAAGAACAAGATCAAGTTTTTTCTTGATCAGTGCTAAGAACAAGATCAAGTTCATTCATCAATGTAAATGCCTTCTGAAAAGCCCTATCTATAATGATTCTGATGATAGTGAAGAAGAAACAGAGGAGCCTATACCAAGCATACCTGACACATCAAATGCTGCAAAAACAGCATCACAATTTTTTGAATGCCACAGTGATGATGCAGAGACTCTACGGAAGTCTATTATGGATGTAAAAGCAGTATTTTTAAAGTAGATCTGCTCATTTAAAACAAAAGATAATTACAATTTTTATTGAGATAAATAATCTGTAAATGATAAAGAATTTTCTCTGTTTTTTTTTTAATTTAATTTAAATTTAAAAAAATCAGACTGTTTAAAACACATATTACAGTGAAATTATGAGCCCACTTTCTTTTTTGTGTAATATTGAATCTTACTAGCGGTATTTCTTATAACGTACTACTTTTTTAGGTCCTGTGAGGGTACGTTATAACCGGTGTCTACTGTACTTCATTTATCACTCGGCTTGCTGATCTGATGCATGTCACCAATATTAATTTGATGACTACGAAATGAAAAAAAAAAAAAAAAAAAATTAATCCAATCAATACTTTCTTGGTTGGAGAAAGGGCCTGATTTCTAATCGTTTGGGCAGACAACTCATCGCTCAAAATATGTATAAGCTCTTTGATGGTACTTTTATGGAATCTATATCTTCTATGAAAATCTATGTCATCCATTTAAAATTCTTCTCCTTTCAATAAATTCTAACAGCTCTAAATCTTCTAATGCTTAAACATCGTATTGAGCAGCCATTTTGTTTGTTTATGAAACCGCGAACTACCTTCAGATAATACTCTCCCAGAGGAAGGTTGAATCCTGTATCAAGCCAGAGTAGAATTTAAGAACAAGAGTGGGTAACTCCCTATTGTGATTAAGGATAATTCGCCATTCTGCACTTTTTACACTATCCATAGACAACTCTTAGATTATCTTGTATTGAGAATACGGCCATTAGCGTCTTGTCATAATCCTGGGAGAGTTGTGGCATTCTTGGCAGACCATATTATACTAGTTTTATCCTGACCTGACAACTAACCTGATATGAACTTTATTGAACATTTATGAGAGATAAGAAAGAGATAAGTCATAAAAGAAATGAAAATGATTACAATTAAAGAAGTGCATAGAAAGTATGCCTAAAATGTACATCCCATTATAGAGGCTAAAGGAAATATCACAAAGTATTAACTTTCTTATACCTTCTATGTTTTTTTATATTATGTTCTCTAATTTTATATATATTTTCAGTTAAAAATATTGAAAGAATGTGCCATAAATGTAAATAAATTCATTTATTTATTCAGCCTGTGTTTTTCTAATTCTTCTTTGAAATTAAATTACTGAAATACCATTTATTGTGACTGTCTCTAATAATTTGGCCACCACTGTAGTTCGACTCTTCCTCAATATAAAATTAGTTTTTTGTTACCTAATTTTTGTGTGTTGGATCATTCTAAGTAACCTTTGATTTCGTTTTACAGCCTCCTTTTCAAGCTGAAAATAGGAAAAAGACAATTGAAAAAGTAAGATATGTTTTAATTAATTAATCTGTATGGCATCGTGCGACAATAAAAAATTTAACTAAATGTTATTCAATGCAGTTTCATATGTCCCATGCTCTACTCATGAATGGACATTATGTGTAATCTAAAAAACTACTGTAGCCTATGTGAATGGACTAAATTTCAGTTTGAATCTTGTATTACTTAATAGATAAAAATACATTTAAAAATGCATGGAATCACTACCACTGTTAAACAACAACTTAATAATCATTTTTGTGTAATAAAAGTTTGTGTTTAGTACACCTTAAGTCTTTGTTTAACCCTCTCGTCACCGAATTATGAAAAATCAGAGAAAAAAAAATCTGTCTAGCATTTAATGCATCTGAAATACTATTATAAATCATGCAAAAATATTTTTTTCTAATGTCTATTAATATTAGATTTTTCTAATATTAATTTCTGCATTTTCAAAGCATTTTGTTATGCTAAAATTAATTTAAAAGGATGCACATAATAGGTACAGGTTGAGGAATAAGAAAAAAACTATACATACTGTCACGTTGACACAACGTGCATATTTTCTTATGAAAAATTATTAATACAAATCCTAACTACTATTGTCTAAATTTAAACTAATAGTCTATTCTAAATTTAATTAATTATAAGTTTTTAACAGTAACTCTTTTTAAAGCTTTCAAATTTCCTTTCAGCCATTTTATTTGTAAGGCAATAACGCACTTTTAATCATTTCGATTTCCTGCCTTCTGCTATGCTAATCAAACTTGCAGCTGCAATCTGTTTTATTTATGTTTTTTTCTCCCCATCCTCTTTTCACACTTATTCATATGAAAGCCTAACTTGCAGTATTGCACTGCTCCCAGACCGCAGTGTTTTGTTTTTCTTTTTGCTTTTCTGTGTGCAGCTGCATGCATTGAATGTTCTAGAAAAGTCTTTCGTGTTCCTTTTTTTTTCTCGTACATATTTAATAGCTTAACGGCAAAAGTTGACCTCGTGACATACCCCCCCCCCTGTACATCTTTGAATATGGGCAGTGAGTTGTAAGTTAGCGACCAGAGTAGAGCTGTGTTGGAGGTTCGGGCAAGCACTTGCCCTTCGGGGCTTGTGCCTCTGTCCGTGTCCGTAATATATTCTAATTTTATGTGAAAATATGTAATTGTTTCTATATTCAATATTTATTGTGTGCAACTTAACCAAGAAGCTTATATTGTGCTCTCCTGAAAATAAAAAAAATGCTTATTATCGTCATTTATCCTTTTTATTCTTTGATTCAAGAAAGAGTGCCATTTTTATGTGTCTTCATCTATAGAATTCGGAAGTGATGTCTTGTTTAGTGCAAGGAATTATTCATATCTGGCATGTTGATGATCGTTTTCTTTTCCTTCGATAAAGATGTTTACTGCATGCTCAAGTATTCTAGATGTGTTTGTGTGTGTGTGTGTTTAAAAAAAAATGGAAGGAAAATACGTAAATCGGGGGAAAAACCCTGTGTTCAACCAATTCATCAAATACTAACCACTATCATCGATCACATGCGCCACAATTTTTAATTCTCTACGGTTTTGCTTCTATATTTATTTTACAAATACTACCATCATCACCAAATATGTTAAAATTCTTTTCACAATAATATTTCCTTCCGTACACTTACCTTTAAAAAAATGGTAAAAAAGCAGCATAAATATTTTCTTAATTTTTCTCTTGAAACAATGAAGCGAAAACTGTAAAAAAATGATCTAAATTGACTAGTACTGCAATCTAAACACGATTTATGCATCTAGTTAAGAGCCTCATATACTTTCTACATGAATTAATGATATTGATATCACTGAAAGAAAAAAATACTAAATTCAGTTGTTTTCTCCTAAATATTGCTATTTGAAGTAGGAGCCTCAAATGAGGTTCAGGGTGACGAGAGGGTTAAAACAACAAAATAGAAATTCATAAACAGAAAAATAAAAATAAATAATGCCAAGTGTCATCAGAGGGAGATTCGCTCAGTAATACTATAGGTTTCTTGTTTGGTGCCAGAAGATTCATCTATAAAAAATTTATTATTTTCATTTTGAAGTTCAGTAATAAAGTGTTATTATAACACCAATATTGTTTCTACACTAAAAATTGCTTAGATATAATTAAATCGAATGCAATGGGGACAGATTCTCCCTGACCTACAGTGACAAAATAAATACAATTAAAAAATGATTAATAGCATGTTAATCCAAATGAAATACTATGCCACTCATAAACTAAAAAAACCTAGGAAATATTGTGCCACACATGAACTCAGAAACCTTGTCTTATATCCAAAAATCAGAGCCTTTTTCTGTCTAATCAGCATACAACAAAGTTATTACCAACCATTCACATACAAACATCCAAATACTGTATATGCAGTTGTCAACTTAGTAAATATGCATCATTGTGCAACTGATTATTGATGAACAAACAAAAGAAACCAAATATACCAAAACAGGTGTTTAATCATATGTATAGGATTTCCATTGATTTAGGCTGTTTTGTATGTGTTTTATGTAGAAACTAATAAAGTTTGCTGGAAATCCATTATTGTAAAATAACTTAGGAAAGAGGTATAGATGATATATTAAAAAATAGTTATTGCTGCACTCATGAAAAAAATCTAATGAGTTAGCCTATTATAGCATTAATAATAAAAAAATAATAATTTAGACCAATGAGGTAATGTTATTGTATTAAAATTAAATTCTTATCTTTTATCAAAAATAATGATATGTAACAATCGCAGTGACTTTGTTCAGATTTAAGTCTAGAAACAGCAGTATCATAATGATCATTTGCAGAATTGAATGTTAGACAAGTAAAGTAAATGTGTTATATCATTACAATCACCATTAAAAACTAATATATTATTCACACATCTGAAAAATATATAATCTATTGGACTATTTGAAATCCTACTATATAGTTATGCTGATCACTGACTCACTCTCTAATAATTTCCGGGCAACTCATCTGAGATATAATACTTCTACCACCATTACTCCAAAAAGATTAAAAAGCAATAACATCTACACTGTTTGTAGGAACCGCTTGAAAATTTTCATAATCATGCATAAAAATATAGTAAACAATCTGCGCTACTTCCACCCGTTCCCTCAATTTTAAGCAAATTTTTGCTCTTTTCAGCTCCATTTTATTTCTGAGAGTAAAAAAAGTGAATCAATTGCATGACAAAATTAGCTGTTTCAAGTGAAAATGATGTCATACAATCGGGATTCAAATTTATTTAAAATAGTTTTTCCAGATTACATTGTTTAATTTTTTTTTCACAAATAAATTGTCTGCATGGATACAAGAAAGGCTTTGTATACAAAACAAAATCTTTCAAATGTGAAAAGTTTCCTCTTGTTTCCAGAAGAGCATGAAATTTGATTTTCATATGTAATTAAATTGGATATGAACTTATTTATTTTAGGTGGATGAAGATTAAATATATTGAGTGTAGACATATTTTCGTCAAATGTTTTTTCTAGCGCCTGTTGTAATTGTCTCCGCAACAGGCTTTGACTTCTAGTAAATTTACATTCATAGTAAAGATATAAATTGTCCACAGTACTTGAGTAACAAGTGCCCATACCAATAACTTTAATTTGTTTGAAAATTTCAGAGTTAAAAAGAATGTAATTGTGTTATAGATGCAAAAGTTAGATACTGTAACAAAATATTATCTGTTTATACAGAGTTCTGTATTAATATTAAAATCATCAATGTCCATAATTTTATTATACAAATCTGTGATAATAATGTTGGTAAATAAATTCTCAAAAATCAAGAACTTTTAGATTTAAAATTATTGTATTTAAATTTCATTTTGAATGAGTGAGTTACTATTTTTGATAGCACAGAAGAAAGCAGTTGAAATAAATTTACTTTCTAAAAGTTCTAAATCTTATGAAGTAAATTTTGAAAAATTTGATTGGCAGTATTGTTGATAGTGTTTTTGGTATTGCAATTAAATCTGAATTTAATAAGATTTTTGTGAAATTTGGGAATGACAAAAAGATTGGCTGGTCTATTAAATTTTTTATGTCAAATTTCAGTTTTTTAGGAAAATCGGAGAATTTTTTAATTAAAATAGCATTTTTATTGTTATATTTTATATAAACATCACTATTATGTTTCTTCTAGAATGGTATTAAAATAAAAAACTTCACAAATAACAGCAAAATTGTTGGAGACTTTGTCAACGGACAGAAAAACCAGAAAACCTACACTACTACACACGTGTTCATGCACACTGTATTCTGTTATCATGAGCTATTATGAGTTAGCAGATAGCTTTAGATTATGTGTTCAGATAGTTTATTTTTTTTATCTGACTATGATAATGGCTTTTCTTAAAATATTAGTTTTATTCACTACGTCTTAAATTTATTTTAAAGAATCTTAAATTTGTTGTTGTTCTGCAGTTTTACAAAAGTTTTTGCTAATATATATATATATATATATTTGTTTTAGATCTTAAAACACAAGCTATCATTTCCCCACTATGTTACACCAGATTCACGGGATTTAATTAGAAAGGTAATATTTTTTTTAGATATGCTTTTTTTTCTTGCCTACTTTTAGATTTTAAAATACTAGGTATTGATACTGGGCACAGTTACAGTAACCCCTTTTGCAGGTGATTTAATTCTTGAGTTTGTAGTTTTTCTTAGTTTTATATAATTTACATATTTTCACTTACAGTTTGTTTTAATAATGTTTAACCATAATTTTTATTCTAAAGTTTGTTTTTTTAAAGCTTTTAAGACGACCTGTCAACCAAAGACTTGGCAGTGGGCCAGAAGATGCTGAAGCTATCAAATGTCATCCATTTTTCCGTTCTATTAATTTTGAGGATATTTTGGCTCGCAGAGTTGAACCTCCTTTTATACCACCATTGGTATGTTAAAAATTATGCAAATTTAATTATTTTCAGCAAAATAGTTGCCTGACTCTGCAAATTTTATGAAACATTGCAGTTTTGTAATATTATATATTTTTCACCTTGAGAACAATGGTGTATCTGGATGAGACTAAATCCACCGTAGAATAAATTTAGGATACTCTAGAAAAAAATAGATTTTTCTAAAGTGCAAGAATAAGAGTTGAAGCATTCTAGTGTGCTAAAGCTCTCCTAGGGGCTTGTGTGTGTGTGTATATATATATATATATACAGACTTGCAAACTTTTACGCTTTACACGTAAAATTTACGCATTTCGGCTGCTGTTTACGCTTTTACGCATCAGTGCTTTTTTTACGCATTTCCGGATATTTTCTTCCTAACTTGTGTTTATTTCTTTAAAACTGAAATTAATATTAAAAAGAAATGTATTAGGTTTTAAATTGAAATGATGTTCTATGCTGGGCCTTTTTGCCTTTTCAATATGGATATAAGTGCACATCATCAGCACCATGATCCACATCACGCATCCATGTTGACATAATGCGCATCAAAATATTCTTTTTAGTTGCCACTGAGGCAAAGGAAAAAAAATCTTTTTGCAGATGGGACACCGAGTATTTCTTAATTGGTTTACCCAGTCATGACTTCATAGAGTAAAGCGAATGGGAGAATCGCTTACTAGGGAGTATGTCTTTCTCCTGTGACTTGTGTGTCTCACGTGGTGTTCTTCCGTTCTTCGTTATCAGCCATCAGTGCACGCTCGCATTGTGGTTAAGAGACAGGGGTAAGCAGTAGTATGAGCATACTTCGATTGATTTTCTGAGGATTATTTTCGATAAATGACCTGTAATGGCCACTAGAACAGCATAACTTATAAACAAAGTTATAGCAAAAAATGGGCATGTATAGTATGTCAAAGAAGCGAAATTTGCTTATTGTAACGTGTACCGGAGTGATTTCAGGATTTCTCACGGTGGAAACTATGACATTTCTCGCCACGTGAGTTCGTCAAAACACAGTGAAAATGTGAAACGTGCTAACAGCAGCAAAAGTCCACAAACATTTTTCAAAGAGGACGGACAGTCCAGTGGCAGATTAATGCAAGTTTCTCGGGGGGGCGGTTAGTTAGAAGATGACATATACATCCATTTTATGGAAGCAATTTAGGATCTTTTACATTAATTTCTTTTTTTCTCGGGGGGCGGTCACCTCCTTTTATCCACCCTTGGGACAGTCTGACGTTATTCATGCAGAACTGTTATTTACATCTTTCTTGATCGAACATAATGTTCCTATTTTAGCAGCTGACCATGCTGAATGTGAGAGGGTTTTCAGTATTATATTCGGAAAAATGGAAATGAATTCAGGTGCAACTTGTCTAATAAGATTTTGGAAAACCTTCTTATTATGAAAGCCGAAAAAGCTACTGCTGCTTCTTTGAAGTCAGCACAGTCAAAATGAGTTTTTTCAAGTCAGTTAAGTGATTATAATTAATAAATTGTTACCAGAAATCTGAAAGATGGTGTATTGATTTGCCTTTTATTCAACAACTTCATTTTCTTTTATTGTTCTTAGCTTTATTTAATGCTTAAACTTCAAACAAATAATTGTGATATAAAATGCATTAAACATAATACTCGTGCATTCTATGGTGAAAGGTAAAAAATAACGCTCACGCGTTGTATAGCAAAAAGTGTCGAAATTTCTGTTCGTGCGCAGTTTTACACATTTTGATTTTCCCAGGTTGGCAAGTCTGTATATATATATATATATATATATATATAGTAGCTTGAAATTTTATGCATAGATTGCTGCTTAGATTTCTTATTACTTAAGATTGGTTATTCATATTATATTTAGTGGGTCTATGATAGTACTTAATTAGGTGGTACTGTTGAACTACACACGTGTTCATGCACACACGGTGTATTCTGCTATGAGCTATTATGAATTACCAGATAGTTTTAGATTATGTGTTCAGATAGTTTTTTTTTTTTTTATCTGACTATGATAATGGCTTTTCTTAAAATATTATTTTTATTTTACTGCGGCTTAAATTTATTTGAAAGAGCCTTAAATTTGTTGTTGTATCACAGTTTTTCAGAATTTTTAGCTAATATATACATATTTTAGATTGTAAAACAAAGATTGCTGCTTGGATTTCTTATTACCAAAGTTTGGCTATTCATATTATATTCAATGGATCTATGATAGTACTTAATTGGGAGGTATTGTTGAATAAAAGTAAGCATTAAATTAAATACATATATACCAATTTTTGAAAATTCTACTTTTAGTTTTTCAGACGAAATTGCAAGAATTAAGAATTTTATTTAAATAAAATACTCATAAGATTTAAAATTGAGGCATTTTTACTTTCCGAACATGTGTGTGTGTGTTAGCAAGTGGGTATGTATAGTATAGGTCACAATCACATACCCTCTCCTGACCTGTATAGAGTTTACTGTTTGTAGACACAGTAGTTAGTTCCTAGGATTACGTAAACATTTCTTATACATTATGGTCTACGGACGCAAATCATTTAAAGTCTGATTGTGTCTAAAGTGGTGCATTCAAATAAATTCCAATTGGGTATTTATATTATAGATCACTCTCACGCAACCTGTATAGATTTTGGCGTGTGTGTAGAACTTACAATTTTTGTACAGGGCTACAAAAATGTACTAATGCATGACAGCGGAAATTCTTGCAAGTGTGCTAGTGTCTATATCGTGCTAATTAAGTATGCATATTATAGGTCACTGTCTTACGTAAAGATTTTGGTGTGTAGGACTTAACAGTTTTTTTTAAAGGGCTACAAAAACTATTCTTATTTGTTGCAGCCTATAGACTAAAATTATTTGAAGTGCACTAGTGTCTGACCACCATATCCTATTATTTAAATGCTTGGTAAAGATCAAGTGTTTGGAAAGTCAAGTGAAGTCACTCCAAATTTTTTGTTTCAACAAAACAACTTAACAACTTAGATTAAAAACTTTTTATTGATTTTTGTAAAAAGTCTGCTAAGGGGAGATACCTTCAAATCAACAGTTGTCATTTCTGTGGCTGTTGGCCTTTCTATGAAAGGTTTTTTGCATTCAGAATCTAAAAATTCAGACTACATGACTGTAATTTTTTAAAAATTTATCTTATGCATCAAAAAAGTGTTTAAAATGGCATTACCACATCAACAAATAAGAAGGATTGTGTTATGAATTTTGTAACAAACCCAGTGTGACTGAATGTCTCTAAAAAAATGTGTGAAAGTTTAGGCATTAGTACCATTTCTTATGATACAGTCAAAGTTTGGATTTGGAAGTTTAAAGCTGAAAATTTCGTCATTGAAGGTGAACCACTTCTGGCTGCCTTATGGTAGTGGATTGTCAGCAGTTAAAATTGAGCAAGAAAAAAATGTTTTAACTCTAACTATTGTGTTTGAGCTTTGTAAAAAAAACAATAGTTAAAGTTCTGAAACACATAAATATAATGTTGAAGTTCAACTGCTTGATGCCTCATGAATTAACTGATGAATAGAAGTACAAGAGAAAAGTGGCCTGTTTGGCTCTGATAAGAAATTAAAGGAAAGAAAAATTTCTGGTTAGAATTATGATCGGTGATAAAAAAACGGGTCTACTACAATATAAGTTGTAAAAAAGAGTGGTCAGCACCTGGAAGAATCAATAGGCTGCAAGAAGAGTAGTGACTGAAGGTGCTTCTCTGTATCAAGTGATATTTTTGCTGTATTATGTACAAGAGTCCCTTAAAAGAAATCAGACTATCAATAATGCAATATACAGCAACTTGCTAATCAAAGTTTGTGATGCCATTTTCGAAAAAGGCAGAAACAAGTGGTTCTCTCATCAAGATAACACCCAACCGCATGCTAGTATGATGACCAGCTGGATGCTCTACAAGCTGGTGTGGAAATTGATGCAACAACCACTATACAAATCAGACCTAGCTCTTTCGGATTTCCATCTGTTTTCACATCTACAGCTGCATCTTGATAGTGCAACCTTCATTTCTTATGATGGGGTCATAATTGAGGTCATTCTCTTGTTGGGATGAAAAATAATGTTGATAAATTTGTATATTAATATTTAACTTCATTTTTTGTAAATTAGTATTTAAAATTCTTTAACCGTTTCTAAAAGAGGTGCCATAAAATAAACCATTTTTTTAAATTTCTAAAATACAAGTAATTTAGATAGAGCAACTAAAGTAATCATCTTAAAGCTTAGTGATCGTATAGATTAAGAAAAAGCTGTACATAACCGTTGCTGTTATATCTAAATTTCTGCAAAAACCCTATGAAGTTCGAATGAAAAAGAAAATGCACTTCAAGAAACACACTTAAATAGTGGAAACAATTCATTTATTAACATTAAACAACTATATTAGATTAAAACACCTGAAGCAACTCATCTACAACTCAACAATATATTTACAAGCGATCTTAAAAATTTACGAATCTTTTTCCATCTGCACAATTTTTTCAATTTTAGCTAATTCTCGATTATAATGTACTAACATAACATTTAGCTTAACAAATTTTACTAAATTACAATTATCTTCCAACATAAACTTACTACTGAACATACCTAAACAATTTACATGAGGCACTCTAGAACCTAATTTCTAATCCTTAAACATCTATTTCATTTAGTCCAAAGACTACAAAAATTTATTTTGATTGATCTTACGAACTCCCATATTAATCAAATTAAACAATATTACCAGAAAATATCACATATTAATGCCTCTTATTACACTTTAAAAATTTAGCTTACATTTCAGGCTTAACACCACATGTCACACAAAAAAAAATTAAAGTGGCTGACAAGGATTTGTTAGTTAAAGGAAGCATGCATAAAAAGACTTATCCATGGGTTAATGATTGGAGGGCCCTCCATTAAAGCATCACTCAGGTCTCATTCCCATGGCTCCTTCCAAAGTCACCGTCCATTGGCGCCATTCTCTCTGCCGACATCTATCAGGTAGCTGAGACGAATTTGAAGAAGAAGAAGACCGACGCCACCTCTGGCTCTGATATTTATAGCAATCATCATACTCTCGTACTCAAACTTCGATTGCTGCAGCGAAATGTTGGCCATGGGGTTGATGTTTAAGTCAGCACTCTTTATTGACTTCGTAATTACGGTCTCAAAAAATTACTTTGTAAATAACGATGTGTATATTTTAGTGAACGAATATTCTTTGCACTTCCACTTGAATTTAATAACTCCTTATTAATTATTTGCAAGATGTAAAACACATCGTGAACGGCCGTAAAATTTCTTGTTCCTTGAATCTGGCAACGTCAAAGACGCGGGAACGCATGTATCTGCCGGGATCGTACCGACTCCAAAAAAAAATGGCTACCCAGTAGTGATTGTTATAAATCAAAAGAAAATTAGTAAAAGATTAAAAATGTTAAAATTTATTAATGTTAATATATTAATTAAGGGAACTAGAAGATCGTTATATAAAAAAAAAATATTTGTCAGCCACCAAAAACACAAAAAATTATTAAATGTAAAATTCATTATCAAAATCATTAAGGTAGTTTTCAACATATGTGCAACCCATCATGAAAGAAACTATATCAGGTATTTCACTTAGAAAAATATGTATCTGTCATTTAGCGCGCAATTAATGACAAGCACATGGATCTCTAAATTACAATCCAACTGACACAAAATCCCCATAATGTCCTCACATACCCAAAAACTTAATTTCTCTGGGCAAAATTATCTTAAATAAAACTTTATTTAATTATTTTCATTTTTCAAAAAAGAACTTTTAAATACAATAAAAACCCGTTAATTTTCCACTTAGTCTAAATGTTATTTATTCTTTACGACATAACACTCTTTCTAAACCCACACATAACAACAGTTCTTTACAGAAGGAATTGAAAAGTTGCCATACAGTGGTAGATTTAAACACAGATTACTATCCTCTCACCATTACCTTTGCAGTTTCTATATTTATGTATCTTTCTATGTGTGAAACTTTTTGTCAGAAAACTTTATGCAGCATCCTAATATTTATCTATGTTAACATAACTAGCTGAGTACTCGTTCTTCCTATAAGAAGACATTTTTTAAACACACATAATTAAAGCTCATGTAGCTGGAGCAGAACTGTCACATCATGGTACTTGGAACTTGACATAATGTTAGATAACCTAAATAAAAAATAAATAAATACACTTTATTTTAGTTCCTTTGTGGAACTTCGTTATAGCTTGTTTCTCAAAGGGTTTAGAGTTATACTCACTGAAGTAAAATGTACTTGTCAGCCAGTGGAAATCAGCATTTAGAGGTGTATACGCTAATTTAGGTTGAAAAGACTTAAAAAACAAATGGCGTAGTTTAAGTTTCAACTGTTCTGTAGTTTTCAAAATCAGTAAATATTAGAATTATTTAATTTTAAACAATTATGAAATAAGAAAATTATGTGTATGTTTTCACTTTAAATTCAATTACTGTTACTTAAATTGTAAAATATTTTAAATTCATTTAATAGATGAGTGAGGATGATGTGTCACAGTTTGATACAAAATTTACTAACATGGCTCCATATGATAGTCCTGATGATTCATCGTTGAGTGAAAGCCAGAATCAAACTTTTCTTGTAAGTATTGCTGGTACGTAAGTATATTGGAAAAATGCATTACAGATGAACATTGAATCTTATTTGCAGACAATTTTACTCTTTGCTTTTGACTTTTACTTTGCACAGAGATGCCAACTAGTATGAATTTTCCATAGTCCCTGTAGAATTTTTTTTTTAAATTTGATTTACTATGGCCAAAAGCTTATATTTTTATAGAATTTAAATATAAATTGATTTATTCTATATCAGTTTTAAAATCTGTTCTTGTAATAATTTTTGAGAAAAAAAAAAAGCACTAGGAGTTATCTGCCCAACACACAAAGCCTAAAACAAACAATTATCCCATGCAATTGGCACTGAATTATTTAGGTATGTATATATTAAATTTGAAGAACTATCTGCCCTGTCATGAATTGCAATTTGTTTTCCCAAAAGGGTAAGAATAAGGTATAATTTAAGGTAAGTTTTTATTTACTTAAGATCAATTTTTAATAGTGTTTAATAAAACTTTTTTTTCTAAGCTATTAAAAAAAATTCCTATGTGACTAACTACTGTCAAACATCAAAAACTACTGAAAATATTCACAATTACTACTGAAAAGTCTCATTGAGGGTTGACATCTCTGTCTGTATCATTTATAAACTTAAATTTTGATGTTATTGCTTGATTGTGACCAACAAAATTTTATACAATAATACAAGAAAGCAGGGGAGAGAAAAAAATGCAAGGAACATTTTTGTTTGTTAATAATGTGCTGATGAGAGAGAGAGAGAGAAAAGAAAAGGAAAAAAAAAAAAAAAAAGCTTTGTTTTACCAAAGTTTTCTGTTAATATTGAATGTTTTGTCCTTAAAGGTCAAGTCATTGATTTATTAAAATGGAACTAAAATTTTGAAAGTTAACACTGCAGTTCTATCTTTTCATTTAATTTTCAATATGAATTTGCATTAATTTTTAATGAATAGACATTAGAATACCAATTTCGGTGAACAGCTCTTTATTTCTTTATTGATCTACTGCCAACCCACTGTACAACACATTCACCCCAATTTTCTATCATTTGTTAATTTTCTGCCAAATTTTCTGTAATTTTATCATTTTCTCACCAAAAAGAGTGATTTCTCATACCGTAATTTCCTGCCGATAATCTGCTGATTATCTGTTAAAAAACGTAAAAAAATTACGATGCGGATTATCCGCCGCCGCGTATTATCTGTGACATTTTTTTTTTTTTTTTCCCTGAGAAAAATTTTGGCCCTTGTAACTTTAGTTTTTCTATCAGAAAATAAAAATTGGGACTCTTTTTGCTACTAGATGGCGCTGGTAACCAACTGCAACATGAGTACGCACGTACACTAAAGACTAGATTCTTCTTTCCTACACATGGTTCTCAACTTGTGATATCTCAATCCAGCTTTTTATTAGTCAAAAGTTGTATGACGGGGCTACAACTGTTCCCATTCGTCACCGGGCATCATTAAAAATTTTAGCAGCTTGATCATGCGGAAAACTTTCTAAATTGATATTTCCATCAGCTATTCTAATAAGATTGCTTAAATTGGCACTTGAAAGTTTACTGAAATTTGCACTTGAATTGTTAATGAATATTCAAAGAATCACATCCAGTTTAAATAAGCAACAGAATTATTAACTATAATATTTTATCTAGTATAATAAAATTATATAATATAACTTAATATTTATATAAATGTTAAATTATATTATACTACAAAATTGGTAAGATACAAATATGTGTGACAAAGTTAAAACAGATATATTTAAGTTCAAATTCTTACTACAGTAAAAGCTAGATTATCTGGCATTTAACCGGAAAACTTCAGCTTCCCTCTTATTTATTTATTTATTTATTTGGGGGGGTCTTCTTAAAAGATTGATTAACTCTTACTGTGAACCGTAACTAAGTACGGAAGGGGGGGGGTGTACAAATTTCAAACTGCCAGAGGATATTAATAATTCCATGAATCGTGGTGATATATAAAAAAAACAAGCAGATAAAATGCTCTCAAAACTCAATAGGACAGACGTACATACAAAAACAAAACATTTTACAGCTGCGGAGCTGGAGGAGAAAAATCAACATGTCAGCTCTGTGCAGATAGCATTAATTAATATTCCCCTTCTGCATTCCAAGGATTCAACTTTCGCGCTGGTGGGAAATATTTTGCAGCACGAGAATACCTCACCCTCACGTAGTAATATTTTTTGCTCGAGACTTTAAAAAAATGATGCGAGATTCTCCCGCTCTAGCCGGAACCCTGTAAAAATACCTCTCACTCTCCTGTTACGTGGGCAGAATGGCATGGGAAAGAAATATGCGCTGCGATGATTCAAAGCAGGGGAACAGCTACAAAATTATACCTTTGTTTACACTAATTTTTTTTAAGTGTACAGTAAATTTTCTTTGTATTTATTTTTTTTTCAGTACAAATTTCAATTTTTATAGTTTATTTCTCATCAATTTAGCACAAAATGTGTTGTATGCCGAAATCGACGTGTGTTTACAATACCGATGTAATTTTGAAAAATATTGATAGTCTGCTTCAGAATATCCGCGGATAATACGGCACCGCGGATTATACGATGTAATTTTTTCTTCTGAGCTAATAAAGCCACTTGCGGATTATGTGCCGATGCGGATTATAGGCAGGAAATTACGGTACTGTAAATCATTTGTAAACGTTCTATTGTGGATGAAACTCCCTCTTATGAGAATAAAATGAAAAAATATCCTGTAGAAAACTGTATTGATGATTTTTAACAGTCTTTGTGCCCTCTTTATTTCCTGTTCGCATTGTAGCGTTTTGGAGTGTACAGAAATTTTAATGTTGAGAGAGACTCAAAGTGTAACGATAACAAATTTAATTAGAACACTCGTACAAATTTTCTTGGTTACATAAACTGTGCAGGTTTGAAATAAAGATCGAATTGTCCCACATGAAGATGTCACTGCTCGAAGAAACTGTCCGGAAAAGTCTGGAGCCAATGTCCAGGTGGATCCACAAGATAGGATGTCTCGGCCCAAAAAATTGGGCTCGGCAAATCGGTGGTCGGTTCCCGGAATCTTTTTCGAAAATTACAATCAACGTAGTGCGTCCTAGATGCGTCAGCTCAGGGCTCCTCTCTCTCTCTGAGTCCCCGTTCTCAACCTCTACATTTCTTTCCTTCCACTCTCAAAAATTATCTGCTTGTTCCAAGCAGGTGCAAAATTGGCGGGGGAGGGGGCACGGTAACCGTTCGAATAGAAAGCTGAAACTATAAACTCTACAGCATGCACAATTTCTTCTTATATCAATTCAAATTCTCTGTTTTCAGTTTTTGGTGTTAAGAAGAGAAAGCAATATTTTAGATTTTATACTAAATTGAAATGCTCTTGAATTCGTATACTTTACATGCTGTTTTGAAGTTTGTTGGTTTGAAAAATGCGCATTTAAATGTTAAGTACCCTTATGATCTAGTTTTTATAAATCTCATAAGATTTGCTGGTAACATATTTTTCGTAATGTGTAATCATTTTTATAATTTTGAATGTGATTATAAATTTTGATGAGGAAAGACAGACAAGTAAGAGTTCAAGATGAAGTTCTTTTCTTTAAAATTTAATTGCATTGTATGCTATCATAAGCAGTGAAACTTCAAGTAGAGGTGTCTTCATACTTCTCATTATTTATTTCACTTGTTCATTTTCAAGATAAGAATTTCCTCTTTCCTGGAAGAAATGGAAGTTTTTATATGTTGATTTTTATCCTATGCATATTAAAGAGCAGTTTTTATTGCTAAACTATCTGTGTGCCCATTCTTCACACGGTATGAAAGGAATATTTTCCTAAAATATAATCTACCTGTGCGAAAACAAAATCTGAAAAAAAAAAAAAAAAAAGTTCAAGTAGACCCTTTGTTGAAACTACCGCAGGATATATTAACGCAACGTAGGTTTATAGTTAAATTAGTTGTAAGACAATCGCATGTGTTGAAAAATTATGAATAGAACACTTTTAATTTCATGAAATATTTATTAACGTGATATACTGTGCTTTAATCCATATTAACCTAACAAATCTACTATTACTACCTATTACCTATACTATCTATTACTTATATTAATATTATCCATCTTCGTTTCTCCCTCTTTTAATGTTCAATCTAAAGAAACAGATTCGATATTTTAAACCAATGGTACCTTTCTACTCTTTGATGATTCTTTAGATTGTATTCATTGCCATTAAAACAGCTCTGCATATATTTTTAAGCATAATTCTTGTCAGATTGACGTATTTAGCACTGCAAAATATTTAATCTCGACATGGTGTAAAATATCCAACCTGTCCCAATTTAAATATTTACCTCCATGGTTGTCTCGTGTAAAACATAAAACTGTATAACCTCAAGGAACTATTTAGAATCCCTCAAATTGCGAATAGGACGTTGAATTGTGTTGCAGATTTTACAAATTTCACACAACTTTTAATTTATGATGCCACGTTCTGACCCCAAGTAGTTGAGTCTGGTTATTTCTTGTAGTAGTTTTCAAATGGAGTAATATTGAACCATACGACATTGAAAAATTGTCACTTGCAACAGAACTAATTAAAGTTAAGTTGAAATATGTTGGGTTTATTCCTAGCTAATCAGTATTTTAATTATTTTTTGGAGCTACTTTGCTAATGATGTAACTTTTGTGCAAGGACTTGCTAAGTTGCTGGAATTCAACAAAAAAAGTATATCTAATATATATATATATATACTGTCAAAAGTCGACCAAACTTGGCAACATTTTGCACAATTTTTGAGAATACATACGACGATCATCGCCAAACCGATAGCGAATACTATGTACTATGTTAATTAGTATTTTCCACCTTTAGGCGACATTCCAATTTCCCATGATTTTAAAAAACGCAAGTTTCCTTTCATCATTATGGTGGCTGAAAAATCATAGTATTCAAAAATTGCAAAGGATAGCTCGCACATTAAACAAAATACTTTGGGTTCTTATAATAGTAAATTTTTACGTCAAAGCCTTTTAACTAAGGCTGGTATACAGACTCTATTTACCATCATAGAAACCAGTTTATTGACTGATTCTAGTTTTATTATTGGTTTATAAAAACTGGAATCATCAATAAAACTGGTTTATAATGATGGTCAATAGAGATCTGCACCCATGCCCTAATTAGATTTCTAACTCATTTTTAAACTCATGACGTCAAAATGACATAATTCTCAGTTGTGATAGCTAACATGAATTAGTGAATAAAGAAGAAAAAACATGTTGCTTTACTTTTCCATATCATGAGATAAGGTGGAAGTTTATTATTTCGCTCTTGGTGTAATTTTTGTAAAAGCTTGTTAACCTAATTAGGATTTCTAAAGCATTTTCACACTCTTGACATCAAAATGACGTCAATCTCAATTGAATTATTGAAGGTAATAAATGAATAAATCTAACTTCATCAACTATGCTCCCTAATGTGCTCAAATCGGACATTTGAGTAGCTTTCTACCCTGAAAATTGCAAAAAATTGTTAAAAATTAGGGAACTGGTGGATTTCCAGAATTTTAAAGTTGACTATGGACTATTCTATGTCGTTTTACAAAATACCTGTGCAAAATTTCAAGCCGATCGGTTGGACGGTGTGAGAGGAGTTCCCAGACAAATAAACAAACAAACTTTCATAATAGATATTCAAAATATTACTAGCCCTGCTTTGAGGTACACCAGCCTTGTACAGTGTCATCAACTTTAATATTATGGCTGACAAACTTTATAAAATATGGTTTTCTAAAAATTTAATATTTTAGTTTAAAAAAAAAGTTCAGCTAGGCAAATTAACTACTCAAGTATGGATACGCCAGCAAGCTATTGATGAAATCTCTTTGCAGGGCTTTACATACATGGCACCATCAGTTCTTGAAGAAATGATACATAGAAGAGGTGGATTAAGCCCTAGAGGCCCTTTTAGGTAATCATTGATCATTGCTTTCTGATTAAATTTAGGTACTGATTATATTTCAAAACTTTTTCGAAGTCTGTATTTTTTTAAGTGATGTAGTATAATTAGAAAATGTTAAATAGTTTTAATTTCATCAGATTTTGTTGTCTAATTCTGTTAGGTGTTTCAGCTGTGATTGAAAATCATATAGTCAATTTTGTTTGTGAAGCACTTTAAACTAAGAAATTTTTAGATAGCAAATTAAGCTAAGAAATTTAAGTAGTTGGTAAACTGAACCTAATTTTTCAATTGTAAATTGTTTCTTCATTTTTGGTAGATTAAAGGCCTACATCAAGGAAGCATTTTTTATTCCAGTTGCACAATTGTACAGATATCAAAGAATTGTATGGATTTTTGATATAATTCTAAATATTGTGCAAATTTCAATTCCCATATTTTTTCTTTAGCGACATGGTGCAGTCGTTTTCTGATTAGCATGGCAAAGGAAAAATTACTCTCTGCATAATAAAAGAGAAAAGCACTGTTTTCTATGGTGAAAAATGCAGTTCTTCACTAAACTCAAATTTGTAGAGATTTCTGTATCTCTATTTTAGGGAAGCTTTAGTCCCGCAGTGGTCTAGTCACTAAACTCTGTTCCTGTAAGAGCACGAAAAGTGAAGCAACATCCGGCTTTGCCAGTGCTTGGGAGGGTGAACTCCTCTCTCGGCTGGACTGCTGTGGGACTGTGTATGCTAATAAGAGCTGGTGCATGTAAAATCCTTCTTGGCGCTATGTCCTCCATGCTCAAAAATACCTTTAGAGATGCTAATTTCAGGTGGTGGTTGGTCCCTCATCTTGAATTGGTTCAAAATTAGGGACCAACAAACAGAAGTCCAACCCCCTCAGAGCAATGGCACCTAATTCCATCAATGGTGCAATTGTCTATCCGTGGACATGAGAACAACAACAAAGAAGCTTTTTCTTTCTGCTGCCTGGATTTTCCCAGATTAATCAATGCATTGTCAGGATATATCATCACCAGGGTAATAGCCAGGGTTTAGGCCATAAGGGCCTGCACCTCCTTCTTCCATCCAAAAAATTTTTTCCCTCCATCCTTGACCTTCACATAGTGAAGTAATTTACTCATGTGTTTTATCATTTGTAGTTTTCTTTGTGCTACCATTATGACTTATTCTCTTAAAAAAATGAAGTGATATCAGGTTTTTTTGGAATCCTATTTGTAAAAGTATAAATTCATAGTGAAATTGTGAAAAGGGCAATGCTTTGCATATTTTAGTTTGTGTGCTTACAGTGTAAATAGTGATATTGGTGTACTTAGCAGTGTCAAAAAAGCACAGAGTTAGGCAAAATTTGCAAAGGCGTCAGCAAACAAAAGCATCTTTCTTAAAAGGAATCAAGAGATGAAAATTTGATGACAAATGCAGAATGATAAGTTACTGCATTTATTGTGTAGCACAATCTCAATGTCTGTTGCTGACCAAGTGGAATCTCTCTTGCCACATTTTCCTGAAAAGAAATGTAGAGAAAAATAGGGTTGTGCATAAATTAAAACAAGGGGCATTATTGAAGCAATCAATGGCAGGCAATCAATCACAGTATGATGTTTATGAACAGTTACCTTATATGCCTTTTGCAGTTTTGACTGATGGATTGAATGATAACAACTTTAAATTATACCCTGTAGCTGTAACATATGAGCCATTTTCTTTAATAGTGTGAAAATCCATTTTATACCATATAGAGATATTGAAGCATTTGAATTTGAATGGTATTTGTAATTTCATTAATTTTGCAAATTTACACTACTCAAAACAACTAAAGGATATTGAAGTTATGGGTGGATCTTGCAGCTGGGCAATTGTTTAGATAATTGATATATAATTGACAGATGTGGTGGTCTATATGCGAAAAAAAAAAATACACATGCTTAGCAGAAAATAATGCATTTTGTTGAGCATTTGGGTACTAAAGGAAAAAAACACATTTTTTGCATGTGAGGAAAAATGAATAAAAAAAAGTTTTTCTTTAAAAGAAAATGTGTTTAATAGGGTTTGATTTCGTCGGACTGCCAACAACATAGAATACCTTAGGTATGGAGTCAATGACACTATTAATGAAAAATGGGGTATTCTGTCCCACTTCTCCTGAAGAGTAATTCCAGTTCTTGGAGAGTATGTGGGGGTAGGAAGCAGCCAGCAGCTTGTCTCACTAGATTGTCCCAAACATGTTCTGATGGGTTCATGTCCAGAGAATACGCTGGCCATTCCATTCGTAAGATTCCTTCCTCGAAAAGGAAGCCATCTACCAAGCATGCATGTAGTGGCTTGCAGTTGTCACCCATTTGCATGAAGTTATCTCCAATTGCTGCAGTGCAAGGGACTACAAAAGGTCTGAGAATCTCATCCCTATATCGATGACTAGTGAGAGCTCCATTCCAAATGATGTGGAGATTGCTATGCCCATCAATGAAGATACCAGCATAGACCATCACTCCCCCACTGCCAAATGTGACATTTTCCAGCACGAATGGGGTGTTTCTAGTGTCACATTCCCTCCAGATGAAAGTATGCCTATTATTAGGATGAACAGAAAAGTGGAACTCGTCGGAGAAAAGATAATTGTGCCATTTGTTTCTTGTCCAGTTGACATGATCTGTTGCCCACTCCCTGCAGACCCTTTGATGCCTTGATGTTAACCTAACATTTAGCATTGGCCGGCGAGCATACAGACCAGCAGCATGGAATCGTTTTCAGACAGTTTGAGTTGAAACTCTTGTGCCAGTAACCAAATGAAGCTGTTGTTGAAGAAGAGTGGCATTCATATTTCAGTGTCTCCAAGCCGTCATCATTAAATATCAATCTTCATTGAGCATTGTTGCAAATTTACGACTTTGCCTGGTCTTCTTGCACTTCCAGTCTCTTTGAAATGTTGCACTTCCAGATCCTTGATGTCACACTTTGTGCGACAACAACGGCTTCTGCTACTTCGACTTCTGTTTTGTCCCCTTCTAACTGACCAACAACTCTCCAAGCTTATGATTCAGTTAAAATCCTTTGTTGAGACATCGCACTCATCAAAACAAAGCACTTACAGAATGTCAATCATTCTTTTCTACTTTATCTTTTATTAAGTTGAAGGCCAAATTTCATTTGCTGCCACTGAAGCATAGTTTTTGACGTCAAACTAAAAATTTGCATACTCCAAAGTTTGAAAATGTTAAAAATTTGCATTTTTGACTGTCTTCTTCAATTTTCTGCAAAAAAATTTCTCTTATACTGCTGTTTTATATAAAACCTATAATATCCTTTAATTGTTTTGAGCAGTGTATATTAAAAGTGATGAAAATTTTGAGGGAATTTTTGGGGGAACTTTTTATTAATAAAAAACTTATAGCAAATTGCAGTCATTGTTTTATCAACTTTTACTCAAGGATGGACTTGCATTACTTTTAAAGAAAAGGGTTCATATTTCAATTCAGATTTAAACAAAGTTGTCAGTACTTTACTTAGTGTGCCTGTTCTGTAACAACACTGAACAAACATCTGATAAAACTACTGACAATAACTTGAGTGAATATTGGGAATTAATTATTCTTGTGTCACATTTGTTATTCTTTAAAAACTGTATTGCTTTTAGGTCAGACAATACCCCTGTTGATTAGTGTGAAATCGGTGCTCTTTCTGATCTGTTAAAAAAATGAGTTTCTATTACAAAAATTTTCATATTTGGCTGTACATGTGAATTTATTCATTTAGCTGCTTCAAAAGGAGCAAAAAACCTTACCAGTAGCAGTTGCTGAAATTAATTAATTGGCATATAGTATCATTGGCTTAAATTGTTATGTAATATTGGGGGGGGGGGTAGGGGGGAACAGAACGCTTCCTATTTTAGAAAGCACTATTTTAAGTAGATGATAATCTGAATTTTCTGGAATTTTAGGGGCCTGTTCCCCTCTTCCTTGCCTGGAGTAAGTTACGTCAATGTAGAGCATAGGGAAAAGTTCTAAAAGGAGGAACAACTGAAAGAGATTCAAGAATAGAATTCAGAATCTCATAAAATCTGAAAGAATGTGTGCATAAAGTGATTGTCACTTGAACACAGCCTTGAAAGATTGTTTGAGCAAAATTCAATATAAAGTTTCATTAAAAAAGCAGATTAAAAATTGAAAAACAAAAGTAAGTGATTATTGAATTTCCAAAGTTATAGACTCAACAGATATGCAGAAGAAAATTGCCCCATAAATGGGAGCATTTTCTTAACCAGCCTACCAAAAAACATTAAGTAAAAAATGATTAAAAAAAAAAAAAAACTAGATAATCAAAGCACTAAATCTCTATTTCTCACATGTGACGAAAGACTGTTCATAATTTTGTCTTCTGATATCAAAAGGCATACTTCTTGTTTTTCTATTTTATCATCCTGATTTTTGAAGCAAAAACAACAGTGCTTCAGTCAAATACACCTCAGATTCATATCCTGTCCCATCTCATACCTTCCTATTATGACTTTTTGGGATTTGTGAGTAAAATTTGTGAAACCAAATTCCATTAAAAGTTGCAAATGTGCTCTCTGGGGAAAAGCTGCATTAAAATAAATAAATAAAAAAGATTTAGTAATTAGCTCTTTAGCTTATAATATTGTTAAGTATTTAGCAGAAGAAACTTCTTTTTCCCTTTTCACTGAGGCAGTACTGCAGATGCTGTCAAAATTAGCAAGTCAATGTTTTGATGTGTTGTTTTTCTTTGAAAATTTCCTCGCATGTTCTCTTCTAATAATACAGATAGTGAAGCAGGAAAATTAATTAGTTCAGCAGTATTCAAACAGAGGCCGCTTCCAGAAAATATATTTAAAATATTTAAGATAAATGTGCAGTGGGTTTTCTTTGACAAAATGAAGGCTGTGGATGGATCCTATCAATAGTTATCTTTAGCATCTATCAAGTTATCAATCTTAACTATCTGTATAACAGTGCTGATTGTGATATTGTCAAATTTTGCAAGTTTATATGAAAATAGCAAAACTGAATGAAGTGAAATTTTGCTGTGCACTAGCTAGTTTTTTTTATTTTTGACACTTTGACTCAGAAAATTGTTTTATTTCTTTGCTTCTTATACCTTTGCAGTATAATAATTCTATTCTTTTAATGAAAATTCACTATTTAAGGTTCTTTCTAATTGTAGTTGTTTTCCTTTCAATAACTCACAAAAAAAAACTTATTCATACTTAAAATTTTAAAGGTGCATCTTAACCTTAATATTGAAAATGTAGAGTGATTTATCATTTTGATTTATAATTTTATATTCAAAATAAAATATTTACAAAATCATTCAAAATCACTGCTAAAAGTTTTTAATCATTTACTAAAAGTAGTTATTAGTTTGATATTTTGACAATTATTCCATGCCAATAGTAAACTCACAGAACAATTTATTGGCATTATAAACTATGGAAATGGCCTTCAAAAGCTCTAAAATTTTATTACAGTAACCCTTTGTTAAAACGTGTCTTGATATATCTATGTCTCCCAATTTTTCTTTCTGTACTCTTTTACTTTACATGAGAAGCATAGTTTCATTTAAAAAATACAACTCCATCCACACAAAAAAGATAGAATTAATTAATTTTCGCTCACTGATGTTTGCTGAAAAACAAGTTATGAGAGCAAACTTGAGTCAAATCAAAATGACTTTGGATAGTTTCTTCATAGCAGGAAAAGAAATGTGCATTTAAACACAAATTTTAAAAGGTAGATTAAACTTATACATTTATTGTTTAAATGATTCTCTTTCATTGCAGTACTTATACTATTAATTTTATTATAGTTTAACTGCATGTGACAATAAAAGTAAAATTTCATCTTATCACGCATCATGACCCCTCCCCTCCACCTGTTATATCGTGCATTTTTCATGTCTCCCGATAAACACAATATAGCGAAGGGCTTCTGTATCAGATTTGAGCGAGAACCCTGTGCATACAATACTGACTTTGTTTGATTATCTTTTGAATTTAGATAGTATAATTATTTTAAAATTTGTCCCCCCCCCCCCATCATTGCTGTACATTCTGTCAAAAAAATTCCGGGAACTGGTCATTTAAAAAGCCCGCCTAAAGAGATTGTCAAAATTCTTTTTGTCGCCTAGTAGGCACAACTGTCCTCTATACTGATGCAGAGCATTATCTGTCATTTACTTTGTTTACAGTGCTTGATTTTGTCAGTTCATTTCAAGTGTGTTTTGCAATTTCTGCATTCATAAAATGCATTGTAACTGGTGATGAGACATGGGTTTACGAGGTTGACATGCAAACCAGTCAACAAGCTTCAGAATGGCACCTTCCAACTGAGCCGAAACCAGAAAAACCTCGTCAAAGTTGATCAAAAGTCAAGGTAATGTTGACTATTTACTTTGATTTACGTAGTGTTGTGCACTTGGAATTCTTACCAAAAGATCAGATGGTAAATAAAGAATATTATCTGAGCGGTTTGCAGAGATTGAGAGTGAAAATTCGTCGAAAAAGGCCGGATTTGTGGAAAGAAAACTCTTGGATTTTGCACCACGACAATGCACCATCTCACAAGGCTATCATTGTGAATGAATTTCTGACCAAAAATCTAACAAATACCATCAAACAACCACCA
The DNA here is from genome assembly GCA_038373885.1 of Cheiracanthium punctorium. Lineage (NCBI taxonomy): Eukaryota > Metazoa > Arthropoda > Arachnida > Araneae > Cheiracanthiidae > Cheiracanthium > Cheiracanthium punctorium. The sequence continues at coordinate 130,935 of JAWZYV010012919.1, forward strand.
TATTTACCCGATATCGCACCAGCCGACATTTTCTCTTTCCACAACTTAAATTACCACTTCGAGGCACCCGTTTTCAGTCGATAGAAAACATAAAAGAGAATTTGCTGCTAGAACTGAAGTCGATTCCAAAAAATGCGTTTAAAAATGCGATACTTACATATTATCCTGGCAGTCATTCCCGCCAAACTATTTTTGCATCAAATATGCTGGCAAACTGTTGCCAATCATATTCTGAACCATCAATAAATTCATGTGTTCCGGCATTTATCTTGGCGTAAAATCGCTCGTCATGGTGGACCACCAGGATAATACTTAAGTACCAAAAATGTCTTGATGATTGGATTATTCGTTGGCATAAGTGTATTATTTCAAAAGAGGCCTACTTTGAAGGCGATAAAATAAATTTGGATGAATAATAAACATTTTGTGTTTTATTGACCAATTTCCGGAACTTTGACAGAATGTATGTATTATTAAAAACTATACTTAATTGTTTGTATTTTACTGTATCTAGACATCATGGTTATCTATTATCAGTATATTTATAAGTATATGAATGTATTAATTACTTTTGAATTGCATATTTTCATCAAAATAATGTAGTTTGGTTACTTATTGCTACTGGGTAGTTATTGTTAATAATTGAGTTGATAGTAGAAAACAATTTTATTGTATTGCTTGTAATGCCTGTTCACCTGCTTCAAAATAGTAATTTTCAAAAATGCTTTAAAACAGTCTTACAATAGTTATGGGTGACTTTAAAATATTAAGGCACTTTATTAGCAAGAAAAATTCTTTACAGAAATGTGTGATAGTGTCAGTTTTAAATGCTAAAATATAAATTTCACTGTATACAAGTAATAATTTTTACTTAATTAAAATATTTTAGTTTTTCTTTCTTTGCATATGTGTTTATCTGGTTCAAAACATGGTTATTATTTCACTGTTACTTAGTTCTAAGAAAATACAACACTTATCACTGTTAACCTTTTAATGTGTGGTAGTTGTGCCATGAAATCACCTAATTCCAGTGCTTTCATTGATAGTCCGAAAAATTATGGTTAAATGGCCCCATGCTGAAAAAGTGCAGCCATTGCCATCACTCGATTTATTTATCGGCAATAAGGCATTCATGTTGCTGGCAAATTGATTGATGGCAATGACAGTACTTTTTCAATGTTGGACTGTATATCCAGTTGTTCTTCTATATCAATGTGAAAATTGTTGCGTTTCAAAGGTTAAAAAAATAGTATGACTTTTTCTGTTAATATTGTATTTCACGCAATTTTTCGTTTGCTTTTAGACTTAAGTTTTTTTTTTTTCTTTCTTTCTCTTTTAGTCCTCGAAGAGCATCCCCACAAAGTCCCAGAGCTTCACCAATGCAATATGAAGATCACATGGCTGGAGCTGGAGCTGCAGCTAATGTACCCCATTTGCCAAGGTCACCAGCTATACCTGTTCGAAATAGAGTTAATATAAAGGTGTAATAGAGTATATATATATTATAAATTCTTTTTTCCTTTTATCTTCAATGTTAATTTTTATTTATTTATTTATTTATTTATTTTTCAGACATAATTCTGATTGTTTATTTAGCCAGAAATTAAATTATATTCAGGTAATTTATGTTTTTTCATTCTTTTTGTCATACTTCATTTTCTCAATCATCAGTACTTCATTTTTAAGTCTGATAGAATGATTTTATCAATTAGTGCCCTAAAAAATTTAAAAAAAGATAGAGAGTTTCTAGAAGTCAACTGTCAGCAAAAATTTTTAAAGCATTAGAGGCTATTTGTCCAAGATTAAAATTATTAATCGAAACATCATCAAGTACTTAATTTTAACATTATTTTAATATATCCTCAAATACTTATAAAATTTTTGTTAAACATTGTTTTGTTAGTGGCTTTCTTTATCTTATTTTCTTACCTTTTAGAGTGCAAACAAAACCATTCTATCAGTTTTATAAATAATGCATTTATATATTTTACATATACATATTTTTAGTAACTAAAGTGTATAGACATACCACATATTATTTTTAAAGGCTCCTTACAGCACAGATGGTCACTAAACAGCCATTGTAACATTGCAGGGTCCACAGTGGTCATAAAGTATCACAAAATAGTCTCTTTGTTAGTGGTGTGTGATGTGATTTCACTATGTGGCCATTGTGACTCTACTTTGTAACTATTCACCATGTGTCATAGCTACAAAGTCACAGAGAACTGCTGATTCTTGCGACTCTAATGTGACATCACAGTTAATGTTTTTGTGATTTTCAAATCTTACTTGATTGTTGCACATTTTAAAGAGCAATTTGCTGATAATAACTAGAAAATATGATGAAATCTTCTTTTAGGAAAAACTAAAGACTTTTATTTGAATTAATTTGTAAGGAAATAATTTATTGAAATTTATGAATTTAAAGATGTAACCTCTCTATGTTTACTGTATCAAACCTTGCAAAGATATTGTACTTTATAAGATTATTTTTTACTTATAAGCAATGTTAAAGAAATTATTAGCCTTTTTTATTAAAAATAACTTTTTAAAAAATGTCATACTTCAGAAAATAATAATTGAAAGATAGTACACAAAAAAAAAATTCAAAAATTGAATTTATATCCTAATTTAATAAAAAGAGTATATTTCATCTATGAGGTATGCTTCCAAACTTACAGTTTTCAAAACTAATTTTTTCAATAACTTGACCCTCTAAAGATATAGTAGGAAAGCTGTATGACACAACCTTAGCTTATTCTCCTACAGACTAGTAGACCTGTGTTTGTGTTTCTGCTAAGCCACTATCCTTGGAAGAGGTTCAGAATATCTGTGAAAGGTGACCTCAAAGTGACTACATATCACTCTCACAATGATTATGTGTCTCTAGGGTAATGGTGCAATTAGACCAAAATATTATAAAGTTAGCATATGGTCATTTAATTATCTATGGCAAAGAGCTGCCTCAAAGTTAGGGTGGAACAAGTCGACAGAATGATGACCAAAATACAACTTAAACAATGGCAGTGCTCAGAGAAACATATTTAGGATAACATTAATATTTGGTGATATCTTGCCAATCTAAGGAATACTGTTAAGCTAGAATTACAGTGTACCCATTTGCAGTTCACCATTCACAGCCCCACTATTCGCAGATTTTGCTTTCAAAGGTTTTCTTTCGTAATTTCAGCAATTTTGTGAATTTCTTAGGCCATTTTTTTTAGCAGAAAAATTCTCATATTCACCTTAATTGATAAATAATTTTAAAGTAACAATGTCATTTAATATAAAATGAAAAATTAGAAAAGAGAGATGATACAGTATAACTGGTAAACAAGTAATTTTTAAATAACTAAGTCATTTAGGCGCTTTCGTTTCTTCTTCCTGCTGATTGGCTGCAGACGACATTACATATTATACTATGTTATTACTGTTTTTTAATTTATCATTACTACATATTACTAGATTATTAATGTATTAATGAGTAAGATTGTCTTTAGAATGTGTTTGGGAAGCATATTTTAGCATATATAATATCATACATAGGCACTTTAAAACTGCATCAATTATTCGCAGATATTCAGTATTCATGGGAAAGGAAGGAATGTAGCTCCTGCTTATTGGGAGGGGGGGGGGGATACTGTACTTTTGATGACTGTCTTTTGTAATTTTGTAAATTTGTTGACCATTGTTGGGGTTAGTGAAACAATGAAGGAAGGTACAACTTCAGTAAAAGCTTTCTAAAAAGAGGAAGAGGGTAGGATTGAATTACTTCTTTGTTATCAGCTTTATTCATCTGTTAGCTTTGGAGATTAATACAGTTCTTTGGCATGAAACTCTTCTGTTATTTGAATTTACTCCATGGTATGTTGCTTGTGAACTTATAAGTGTGTTAGAAATTTTTTTAAAAAGTTTCAGCTAATGCAAACTGCAAAAATATTCCAGGTTCAAAAGGCTGACAATCATTTATATAAGCATTGTCACTTCTTTTTTTTTTTTAATTAGACAGACACACTATGTAGAGAAGTATGAATGTGTGGTAATTTAATTTACTGCTTTTAACTTTTATTTTTATTTTCTCTTTTGCTCTAGTTTGCTATTAGATTTTAAAAATTATTTGGATCAACAAGTAACTGTACTTATTTTATTCATATTTTAAATGTCTAAAATATATATTCTTAAAATGTTTTTAGTGAATTCTGCTGTTGTAAATTTGAGACATCTGCAACCAAATGATGAATTGCCAAAGTTTTCTTTATGTTGATTAGTAACAAGTTTTGGGTAACAATTTGGCTGCTGTAATCATCTCTTCCTGATAAAAACTATGAAGTACTATTAAGTAATCAAGTTATCGGTAAACATTTATAGTGGCATATTTTACATAGGGTAAACATCTTTTAAAAAAAGGTTTATTGATTTTTTCAGATTTTGTGACACTTTATAAAATTATGTGTATGTTTTGTAGCTGTTACAAGCTCTTAAAATTGTTTTCTTCAGACACAGGATTAATGTGTCTAGTAAATCTTACTATTTCTTGTACGTTCATGACAAGTTATCAATATATGTAACTGTTTTATAATTTGTTGCCCCTAAATGAAACTTATTTAAAATGATTTAGAAATACAAAATTTAACCTATCTTTGGATGTAAGTGTAAGTTTGTGTACATGTTCTATTTCATGAAATGTATAAAATATAGAGTTAATGCATATTTTGAACTATATTTTTTTACAGATCATTTCTAGAATTTTTTATGGCAAATCTATGAATTATATTTGCTGTGTAATATTTCTGTGAAATTCTATCTATTAGGTAGTTGATATCTTACAATTATGTAAATATTTAAAATTTTATACTTGTTCTTTTTGCCATTTAAAATACTAGTTATGTCTTCTCACATTTAAGAATGTATGATAAATATTTTAAACATCAATTCAAATTTTTAAAAATGCTGTCTTAAATTCTTAAAAATGCCTATTAAAGTTTTTATGCATAATAATCTTATTAAAATTCTATTATTGTATTCAGAAATTAAGAAAGGGGGAGTAGGTTAAAATTGTGATGTTCAGATGCTTGTACTCTAAATGTTTGCTTTTAATCTTATTTTTGGTGAAGTGTGTGTCCTGAAAGTGATTCTGAAAATTTTATTTTTTTGAATAAGCATAATGTAAATTATCATAAAATACTCTAAATATATTATATTTAGATTTTTTTTTTCATTATGAAAATGAAAGTTATTTCTCTGAGTATAAACAAGCTTTTAAAAGTTATTAAAATATTGAATTAACTGATAATCTGTTGAAGCTTTTGAGATTTCCTCTTAAAACTAAATCATTCATTTAAGCAAACTTATACGTTATTTGTTAGTTTTTATAGTACAAAATCTGTTTCTCTTAATTAGTTTTGTTCTGTAAATATTTTTACTTGTTTTTATGTTAGGACTTTTAAATTATTCTTGCCTTTTTTTGCAGTTGTTGGTGTGTGCATTTTTCAATTTATGATTCCATTTTTGCAAAATAACTTACTTATAAGTGCAATTAATGGGTATGTATGTAGATCTGATATTTTCATCTAGTCCTTAGACTTTATTCATAAGTAGGGAGTTTTCAAAATGCCTGCAGGTTTATGAGGGATATCTTGATAAATTGTATAAAAGCTTTTTTTTAAAAATAATATTTTGATATTTTAGTTTATTTTTATGTTTTTAAATTGATAATCTGCAAATCAAAATGCAACATGATGTATCCAAAAACGAAAAATAAATATAAAAAATGATAACAGGGTTAGAAATCTATGAATATTCATTACAGTAATTCAGAAACTTGTATTTCTGCTGCAGCATAGGCTAAACGAAAAAAATATTTTCATTTGTTCAAAAATTAAATTTAGCTTGCTATTGTATTACTGGGAGATGTGTATTGGATTCAGGGATAGTATAAAATGTATAATTTTCTTTGTAATATTACTCAGATATTTGTCTTTTCTAGCTACAGTTAGTTTACATGTGTCTTATTCTGACACATTGTACAAGTAAAAGATTGAAAGAATGTTATGTTTCATAATAAGTGTTTAATAATGGTGGTTATTCTCACAATTGTGTTTGTAATGAACATTTTTATTACTTAATAATGTTTTGTAGTCTTATAGTTTATTTAATTTTGACATTTGAATATTTCAGTTCTAGTACTATTTAATAACATTTCCTAAATACCTTTTGCTACTTAGATGAAAAGGTGTGAGGGTTTTATAAAATTACATAAGCTTAATAACGTAATGGGCTGTAATTATGTACAATTAGCAGACATTTAATCTACATTTAATCTCAAATTACCTTTAAAAACATGCTAACTGAAAAATTACAGTTGGCTGTAATTTATATTTTTTTAATGTATTTATAATGTAAAAGTGAAACAGTTGCACCAAGTGCCATTTCATTAACTTCATTTAGCAGTTATGTCATGCTATTGAAAGAAAATTTAAAATTAATTGAAATCTTTGTTAAACATATAATAAAGATACTTTTATTTACCATTTTTTTGTGTTATTTTACAAAGTTTTTAATTGGTTTACTTTTTAACATCAGTTTTTGTTGAATGTTCCTGTTAGTGAAAATTTATATTTTTTGCCGTTAATAAGAGCACAGATCTCTCCTTTCTTTCCTGCATAATACGTATTATGCAATTGAACTGTTTTAAAATTTTACTAATCTATCTGATTTGAAAAATCTTTTGAACATTAATAAACAAATTTTATAGCATTTAGGTATTGGTAATTGAGACTACTAAACTTTCATATTTTTAGACTTTAGTAATACATTAAACATACAGATTCAGGGGGTATTTGTGGTCTGTGGTATACCCAAAGTTTTGGTTAATTTATTTCTGGAAGTCTTATTTTTCTCTTCTTTCATCTTTTCTTTTCTTTTTTTAAAGCAAAGAGAAAAATTGCTCGAGTTATCCTCAAGCATTCCAATTTCAGTCTTTTCTTATCTTCTTGTGAATAATTTTTTTTTTTCTCGAGCATTTTTTAATTTAAACCTCCAATGCTGTGGAATTAAAAGTTGATTTGCATTTTATGTTTAATTATTTTTCTACAGATTTCTGATAATTAAATACACTTTCAATTTTTGACAATTTATATTTGATTTTTAAGGTAAAATTTTCCTAAAAGATCTACATGAGAAGTGTGTTCATGAAATACTTCTTGACAGTGACTAATGAGAGATATATAACTCTCTATTTCGCAGATTTAAAATAGCAGAATTTGTCATAATTCAAGTAATGATTAAAAAAAAAGGTTATTAGTTAAGATTCACCCAGAAAAATTTGCTTTACGGGGAATTTTTTAAGTGTAAAACTGTTCACTATTAATAATATAATGCAATTCATTTTTAATTTTATATATGATTTTATTCCCTACATCTTTCAGTTATAAGATGTTCAAAACAAAATATTTTGGACTTATTTTCTTGCATTTCACTTAATATTTAACAATAATTAAACAGATTTTTTTATCACTTTTGTAATAACTAATAATTCATCAGAATGATTGCCTAAATTTTTAGCAACAAGTGCAGGTTTATTTTTTATTTGGACCTTGGGCTGCTGTGTAGATAATTTTAATTGTTTTTAAGAATAATTAGTTTATAAGCTTATTCTTTTCTCTTTTTGTTGTAATCTTACTGTAATAATAAAGTATTGTATTATATTACAGGGCATTACTTTGTTGAATCCTGTATTTATATAATATTTCAAATATTTTTAAAGTATATATTTATAATTCAGAATGTTTTATAATAAAAAATATGATGCTTGTGATTCAAATGTAGTCATATGCAGAATTTAACATAGAAGGTTCTTTTTGTGTGTGTGTGTCTCTGTGTGTGTAATATAATACATTAGAAATTACAAGGTTTCTGCTTATTATTTAGAGTGAAATTGAAATATTTTGCAATTAGTTTTTAATCAGTCTAAATTAACATTTAGTGAATATCTGCAACTTAATGCATTTAACTTTTCAAAATAATTTATGTTAATTATAAAATATGATTACATCAACATTATTATTTATTGAATGTACTTATATGTTTGCTTAAGTTATACTTTTAGGCAAATTAACAAATTTTCCTAACAGGAAATATTGACATATGTTTGTCCTTTTCAAACATATATTTGCACACCAATGGTGCTACTTAAGGCAGCCTTAGTCATTTGTACATAGTCAGAATATTTTTAATACCATCCTAAAATAATGATAATGCTTAGTATTGATGAATTATCTTTATTTTAGCAAGGTGCATACCTTATTTATTTATTTATTATTTTTTTTTTAGTTTTGTTTGTTTTAAAATTTGTCAATTTTTGTAACTAAAATATTTTTCCTCTATTTAAACAAATATCCAAAATAAATAAGTCTAGCTTAAATTTGTAATTGAACGAGTTACTATTTTATTTTTCTGTTGATACTAAGTCAGCAATTATGCAATTTAATATGCAAATAAACAAAATTACCAAATGGTATTTTTGATGGTTTCTGCTGTGAAAAGGTTTTCGTTTTACAGGGTGTCTACCATGCCGCAAAATCCAGAAAGTCTCGAAAAAGCCAAGAAATTGGAAAATGGGTCTGGAAAGTCTGGAAAAAAACGGGAAATTGGATAATGGGTCTGGAAAATTCAGCAAAAGAATCAATTTTTTTTCGTGTCTTTTATTTTTTAACCCTTTTTCTCTAACTGTCAGACTGGAAACGGATAGCAACTGCAACGCATTTTTCGGACCAGGAAAGCATCAAGTGATGTGTTTGTATACGGAGGGGAAAATGGGGGCCCATGAATCGTGACGGGAGGGTAAAAGACAAATTAGCTTACTGGGTAACTTATGGCTTAGGACCGTATTTCCAGCAGGCACGTATCCAGGAAAAACAATTTGGGGGGGGGGAGTCCAAACGATGAAAAAGACTGAATTTATCACAAAAAGACTATATCATTATCATTTTAGTAACAAAAATGAAAATTTTTGGGGGGTGGGGGGTGGGAGGGGGATCGGAATCCCCCCCCCCTAAATACGTCCTTCTTTCCAAGAACAATTAGTTAATTCTATCAGAAAGTGTGCGACTACTTCTGTTTCTCAATTGATGAAAGCTTAATCCTGTATACTTCAGTTAAAATTGATTTCAAGAAGTTGTAGAAAATATGTAAATATTAAGCCAAGGGAGGGAGCATTGTGCAATTTCCCAAAGTAAAATGCATTTGTCAGGAATTTTTTTTTCCAGGACCTCCCAAAATCAGGAAAAAGTCAGGAAATTGACTTTCAGAAATTTGGTAGACACCCTGTTTTAAAATATGCATTTTCTATTTATTATGATCTATTTCTATTATTAGAAATAGATCATAATGCAGTTCATGTTAATATAATACAAGCTATATTTAAATTCAAAGCTTTCTAACTTTTATTTGAGAAATATTTGCAAAGTAATAGCATAGAAGTTAAATATTTTGTTTATACATATACAGATATTATAAATAAATAAAATCAAGGATTTTGAATGATTTGTTAATTTCTAGCATATTGAAAATTCACATAATTGGTAGGTGAATTAACTAAATTTACCCATGAAGTTGAATTATTTTTGTGACATTCTTATAGAAATAAACAGTACTTTACACTTTTGCATTGCATCATTTAAAAATGAAGCATTTTGTAGATTACAGATAATTATTTTATAAATACATGTTTTTTTTTTGTTTTTTTTTCCATCTAGAATGTATTTAATAGTTGAGCAATAACATTTCATGCATTAATCTACCTGCAGTCATTTTGCTCTTATCTGTTTATTATGTTATTAATTTGTGTTAGCATTTCTTTTTGCTGACTTAGTATTAATGTTATGTATATTTTTGTACAAATATTAAGTATGTGTGCCATGGTATAAAACATATTTTAAGTTGTTTAATGAAATAAGGAAACATTCCTTTCATGACATTTATTGACTCAATTGTACTATACCATGGTCTGTTTAGGTTTGCGTTGTAACTCTTTGAAATGATATTTCCTTTTTATCTGTTATTCTAACAAATTGCTAATATTTATGTTATTATTTTATGTAAATGATTGGTTGCAATATACAAAGACTCCATTATATGTCTAATTTAAATGGCTGATTGTTTATGGCTAAGTTTTTGAAATTGTTTGTTCTATAGATTATTGCATTTCCCCTTTTGTGAACTTACTGTAGAGATTGGATAAAGATAATATTGAAATCCATGTACAGTGTTTCTTCTTTTCAATCTTTGAAATGTGGCACAATTTATCTGGCTTTTCTGTCACGTTTTTCAACTGAGCAAAAATTGTAAAAAACAAGCAAAAACATAGTATTTAAATTTGCTGTTATATAAATGCTTTTTCAGAATTCTTTTTTAAGGAGCAAAATGGTTGAAATTTCTTTAGTTTATACATTGTGGTTTTCAAAAGAATATAATTTTGTACATTTTAGCATTGTTAAATCATTTTGTATTCTTTATAAGCATTGTTATTCTATTTAAGTTTATCTGAGAGGAAGCACAATTTCTCCTATTTATAAAAATAGGCTTAACCTCTTTAATACAGTATATTATTTAGCATTCCATGTTCTCTTTTCTGTTAGAGGAGTACTGTATAAAATAAAGTATTATTTTTCTAAAACTTTTGTTGAAAGATTGGTGTATATTTCCATGTTTGACCTGCAGATTAAATATTGACCACATATGCTTTATTTATCTGACCCCTCAAATCTTGTGTTTTTTAAGTAGTTTAATAGTATTTGAAGGAAAGTTATAAACTTAATCATGAATTTTTGAATGAAAAAATGATTTTTTGAATGAAAAAAAAATGTATAACTAAAGGTGACTGATTTCTTTGAAAGTTACATAGTTTTAAAATTATTTTTAATGTATTTGCATTTTTATTTTTTCTTATATTGTAATATAAATTTATTTATTTTTTGGAGGGGGTTTGTGTTTAGTTAAGTAACACAAGCTTCTTCTCAATGTTAGTTTCTCTCTCTCTCTACTTTTTTTTTTTTTTTTTTTTTTTTTTTTTTAAAATATAGAAATGATTGGGTTGTGATTATACTAGTTTGTTCCTATTTCATGCAAGTTTTATAGTGAAGTACATGTGCATATTTATATATATTTAAGTAAAAATACTTGTTATTTATTTCATGTTTTATGTTTACATTTTTAAAACATTTGCATGTATATTCTGTTAAAATTATATAGTGTATATTTTATAAGATTTTAAAAAAAGTATTATAAAGCCTGTGATGCTTTGGGAATAAAATAATTACTATGGAATGCTCTTTTAGAGAGGTTTGGCTGGTGTTAATTTCACATTTTTTAAAAATTCTTTTGGTACCCCTTTATTTCAAAAAAGAAAATGTATAATAAATGAAAATTCATTTTGCTCACTTCTTTAAATTTAGCATATGTTTCCAAATTTTATTAAAATATGTATATGGTACTTGCACACTTGTTTGTTTGTGCACACTGTACAGCTTGTGTTAAGGGTTTTATAAAACAAAATAAATAATACATTCTAAATAGTGAGATGAATTTAGAATTTGTGAATGAGATGAATTTTATAATTTTTAAATATATTAGTCTTTGAAAATGTTACTGTAGTAAATTCGTACTGCCAAATTACAATTAGATGGTTCAAACATATCTGCTTAGTTTTCATGGAATGTAAGATTTATCTTTGTGTGTATTCAAATGCTTCTTAAAGTTAGCACAGTTTTCATCACTTTTCCCCTGCTCATTTGATCAATGCAATAATTTTTAAATTACCATATTTTTCAAAATTTAAGCTAATTTTAAAAAAAAATGATAGTGAGCCCATTTATTTGACGCATACATAAATTGCTTTTTTATTCTCTAAATGAATTTCTTTGTAGCATACTACTAAAGTTGTATTTTATGAGAGTTTTTTTATATGCTTTCAGCATTTTGTCTTTAAAGAAAAAAAAAGTAAACCTTTGTCATCCGGTGTTGGCTTCTTAGTAGTAACATTGATAAAGTAATATATATGCATATTTCCACAGTTACCTATAAAAATACACTTAAAATATATTAAAAACAACAAGAACTTTCAGCTGTCTATCCTGGCCATCTTTGGGTTGTCATTTAATGATCTTTATCTCCCATGTAAAAGCTCTTTCCACCCCTCATTTAATAGCCCATGCACTATATCATTAGCAGTGCCCCTTCCACAGTCTTTTATAAAGCAATTAATATGCATAGGAGATTATACTAGTGAATGAAGTTCTCAAAACTGATTGCTGAAATGTTTTATAGTGCAACATTTTCACCTTAGGATTTCAGCTTAGTAAATCCAGTTTCAGTATGTTAGATTTATCAAAATTCTCTGCCATGCTTCCATAATTAATTCTGTTAGTGAGTTTCTTCAATATTTTGTCATAGTCAAATGAATTTCTGCTGTGAACACTTTTTGGAGATTTCAACATTTTGACTATTATGACTAGTTCACTAACCAAATTTTCGTATAAAAAGACTTCTATGTGGCTCTAAGCATTATACTGTGAACTATGATCTCTAAAATATATGCTATGTGAATCAGCCAGAATATTGTCAAATAATAACTGCTAATAAAAACCAGTAATAATAAACTTTTTGCACATAGCAGATATTGTTTTCTCAATGATGATTTGTATTACTAAAGAAGTAATTTTGAGATATTCAGGTTTAAAACTTGCTTAAATGGTCTTATGAATTTGCATTTTTGATAATTCTTTGAAACACCTGTTAGATAGCTTATTTTTAGAAAAATATGGTAACTAATAACAGTGATTTTTTTTCTTTAACTATTTTATGAACTTTAAACAACATGGGGTGGCTTTTTTTTTTTTTTTTTTCCTTCCTTCCAAAAGCTTATTGCTCAAATCTAACCCAAGTGCCTAGTAATTACTTAATCATTATTAACAATTTTTTTTAAACAAATACTTCACATAACTTTCATCAGTCTAGTATTTATCAACCCTTTTTGTTGCGAATAGTCTAGCTTAGCTACTTTACCTCAATATATTGAGTTTTGGAAAAAGTTAATCCTATGTCCAAAAAAATTGTTGGTTGTTTTATTCGCCGTTTCAATGACTTTTACTGGTTATTTATTTCAGAATCTTTCAAAACTAGATTTTATTATCTAGTTAAATTCCAAAGTGTTCATCAACAAGTATTCTACCTCATACATCTTAAAGGAGGAGGGTATGATAGAGCTTCCACATTTCTTTTACTATTTTATAAGCAATCAATGGGGAGTATAGTATTTGAAAAAATATATTTAGAAAAACAGTAAAGCACTGTTTATGTCTTTCAAGGGACCAAAACAAAATGACGTATAAATAGAGAGATGTATGAGTGAAACATTTACAAACCAACCATTTTGACTATCACAGGTTTAATGCTACTAATGTGAATTTAAGTAAATATAATTTTTTTAAGTTGCTAGTAAATTAATTTGTAACAGTTTTTATTCTGAAAACAATAACAAGATTTTCAAGTGAAACATTTATCTTAAAAGAGAAAGAAATTTACTATACAATATTTTGTATACTGCATATCTTTTTAGTATTAATGTAATTATGCTGCAACTTACGTTCATGCAAACATTGAATTAAAAATATCCTTCATAGTTGTATGATGTGCTAATTGCCTTTGAGTATTAATTAAAGCATTATAGTTTGAATTAAGAAATCTAGTTTGAATTTTTAAATCTTTTTTCAGTCGTGTTCTAAGAAACAAAGTAATATCTATGGTTTTCAATTTAGTCTATTGTATCTTAAAAAAGAATGTGGAGAAATTTCACCTTCTTCTTCATCATTGCTTAATTTAGCACCAGATAATTAAAGCGATGTCTCTCCTAAATGGGATTTTAAAGGCTGAGGCAGGAAATTTTTTAATTTTAGGAAGGTGGAAAAATGACATATAAAAATGATAATGTACATCTTATAAACGAAGCATTTTTGCATTAAAATGTATAGGAATGAATCAGGACTTCATGAGAACAACTTATCATTGTAAAAGTCAACTTATAAATAAGAAACGTATAATGGTGCTTTACTGTATTTATTTCTACGAGTTGTCACTTGTTATGTTTGAAGTTCTTGGGTTGAATTAACTCTCTTGAACATCATGATATAGCCAAAGGGTAAATAATTCGTGTAAATATGTGAATATTTTTTGCCAGAAAAGAGTTCTTATATGCATGTCTCCCTTAACTATTTAAATGTATTTTGCATCTTTTATTTTTTTAACTCTATAAGTTATGTGTTGTTCAATTATCTTCTTTTAAAGCAAATTAATGCAAGTGACAATATAATTATTTAAAAATTTCTTGGCTGAATGCATTTATGAATTTTAGCTCTTGCAGTTAAATAATATTTTGGAGAATGTCTTCTCAAAGAATTTTCATTCCATCTTTCCTTATGAAATTTACATATGTAGAGAGTATCAAGTGTAGAAATAGGCAATATTGATAAAAGGCTATTTTATTGCATGTAAAGGGGAAATACATGCTTGAGGCTATCAAACAGGCTACTTATATAGTTGACTCATTGAAAATCATGTTGGGAAAAAATGGCATCCCATTTGTATTGTCTACTATGAATTTTGAACTCTATGTAGGTGAGATGAATTATTATTATTAAATGTTAGAATAACATTGATAATTTTGATCTTAATTTTTCCCCTTCTGATTCTTGAGACAGGTTAAAAAATATTTTTTAATAAATGTTTATCTATATAAGAAGTACCCATGCATGTATTTGAGCTTTGTTTTACACCTCCACATTTTTTTTTAATCAATACAATTCAGAATAAAAATGTTTTAAGCTCTGTACAAAGATATATTTTTTTTTTCACTTTTTAGTTATATGGATAGTAATACAATTTTTTTAATGGAATTTCTTCAAAATTGTAATAATGATGCTAAATATCTACAAATGAATATTTAGCACTATTATGTAGTAATCCTCAATATATAATTTTTTCCCTTTGGCAAAATGAATCTAAATCTATGGAATTTATATGCTAAAGCCATCCCATTTATTATTCTGTTTTGGAAAAGTAATTATGTTACTAAATTGTAGTTTCTATGTGGATATGAAATATTTTAATCTTTTGTACTTTTAACATCTGGCATGTCAGTGTAAGGTTTCAAAAGGTTGTATTAGCTAGGCAACCTGTGCCAACGTTGATTTGATTTGTTTTGAGTTCCTGAAATGCAATAAGTGATTTCATCTGTAAATATTCATTATTATGCTTATTTCCCCAATAAAATATTGTACTAAGTATCAAGGCTTTCTTCATTCACATATTTTGACAAATTACCAGTAATTCACACATTTTCTTAAATTGCAGGAAGAGTGTGAAGGAGTAAAAAAGCAAGTTTTTAAATGCATTCAGATTCAAAATACAGTGTTCAGTTTAAAAATAAGTAATTGACCTCTTTAATTTGTATGTACAAATTACTATCTTAACAGCTTGAAATGCATGGTTGATCAGACAACTTAAAGCTATTTTTATAAAAAAAATACTGTCAGCAATAATCAATCACAGGAGGCATGTGGTAACCTTTGGCTGTTCTGCCATTTTTGTGAATCATTCTAGGAGATTTCAATAAACAATTGGTTTAAGAAAATATTTTATAAAGCATTGTTCTGTAACTTCATTACTTTACACAGACTCTGATATATTCAAATGAATTTTCAGGGGGAAATATAGTCATGTTATTTGCAATGTTTTAAAAAGTGTTTCTCTGTTATTTCAATGCCCCATCAGTTTCTAAAAACAGACGATAACAGGGGAAGGTACATAATAAAGATGCAGAATCACATAACAGTGTGGCATTAAAACCATCATTTTAATTTACCTGATAATAATCACTGACGTAATTAATCGTGTAGTCAATATGGAATCTCAAATTTCAGTCTTGTTAATAATTAATTTTAGTCAAGTACTTCCTGTAAAAATCCATTAGTTTTTGTGAGCCATGGTTGGAAAGTTCATTACTCTTCTAAAGTGATTATTAACAACAGCTACACAAAGATGATGTTTCTGACCAGGGTTAAAAAAAAAAACCCGGGCACCCAGTCTCCCAGGTGATTTAAAATATCTCTTGGCGAATAGCTTTTTCTTTTCATTAATATAATTCTACACTGGCCTCCAAAAGTTAAGGAACAACATGTTTTTCGAAGCTCACCATAAAAAAAAAATGACACGACAGTAAAATTTATAGTTTATATAAATGATAAAAATGTACTTTATGCAAATTTATGCAAAAACGATAGCTACCACTTTGTTTTTATAGAAAAGACAAATATCAGGCTTTCATAATTACGCGTGTAACTTTTGTTGATTTACAACTTTTGTTAGCAGATTCGTTAACAATAGGTAGCAGGGTCCCACAATGTCTTAAGAGAAACTATTTGCCCGATTCGTTAAGGTGCGGCCGGTCGTATGAATGGAAATGGAGTTATCACAGGCTCATGCTCCTAGGTGTCTTAATGTGTCTCGCAGTGTGGCCCACCGTCTCTGGAATCAATATCAAATGGAAGCCTCTGTGCACAGAAGACATGTTTTAGGCCGACCACGAGCTACAACACGCGCAGAATATCGTTTTATAGCTCTTTCGGCCCGGAAAAGAAGAAGCATTTCTGTGCCGCAACTTGTTGCAGACCACTCTGTAGCATCAGAGAGAAGAATATCCGCTAGTACGGTGCGAAGGCTTCTTCACAATGCAGGTCTCTATGTAAGGTGACCACTTGTATGTGTCCCCCTCAACGGATGACAGAGAAGGGTCCGTTTATCTTGGCCAAGAGAACACGTTCCTTGGACCAGACAGCAATGGGCTTCTGTACTCTTTACAGACGAGTCCAGATTCACACTGGAGAGCAATTCAGGACGTCTGTTTATCTGGAGGGAACGAATGCTGTTAAATTCTAAACATTAGGTTGCATTAAAATTCGTAAAAAATCATCTAATTTACATAAATTTTTCATTTTAAAAGAGGGAGAAAAGAATGTTTCACGATTTGTCAAAATATCCAAAAAGTTATGACGGATAGAATTCAAGATGCGACAGTTTTAAAATTATTTTACGAAAAAATTCGCCAAAACAGATGCTTAGTTAAAAAATCCTAAAAATCGATAAATCATGTTACGTATTGAGAACAAACTGTTTTTAAAAGGAAATTTTCTCCTCTATCCGATCATACAAATGCCGTTTTGCTGCGAGAGTAATTTCCGCCGTTATTACGAATTAGATGAGAAAAAATGCCAAAAATGGCATAAATTATAAAAAAAATTCTAGGTCGAATTTTGAAAAAATCGCTTCGAGGTGCACAACTTCATGTTTAGATCTTACCGAGTACCAAATTTGGTGTTTCTAGGTGTAGCCGTTTGTCCGTAACGCCACCGACATACACACACAGACATCTTTTATAATACGTAGAGAAGAGAAGAGATAGAGATACAGCTCTGTTGCAAGTGAGTGTTTTTCACCGTCGTAAGTTTCAATATTACTTCGTTTGAAATTACTGTGCGAAATAACCAGTCTTTACCACCCAGGTCAGGTTATGTACCCAGGACATAAATAAAAAATTGCGTGAAATTATTAAACTCTACAGCCCAGTTTAACCTGTCCTATTCACAATCCGAGCGATTTTAAATAGTTCCCCTCGAGATTACACAGTTGATTTTTTTATGAGACTGAACCATGGGAGATTTAAATTTTTAGATTGAAGACAACTTGGATATTTTCCACCATGCTGAGATGAAAATTTTGCATTGCTACGCCAATCTGACAAGAATTATGCTTAAAAATATATCGAGAGATGTTTTAATGGCAACCATTATAAAAAAAAAAGTTTATCGTTTATGCTAATGCATTAATTGCAAAGAATCACCAAAGAGTAGAAAAGAAACCATTGGTTTCAAATATCTGTTTCTTTAATTTGAGCATTAGAGAGAGAGAAACGAAAATAGGTAATATTGATATAAGTAATAGGTAATATTAGTAGACTAGAAGTCCCGCACGGCGTTCCCCGTGAACCCCTTAAATTGTGCGATTTACAAAATCTGACATGTAAACTGCAACTCCAGATTAGTACTCTAGGCCGCAATTGTATAACAGAATGTGCAGATAATGGTTCCAGAGTTTCAGGTACGTACTTACAAACGCACCACTAAAGACATTTCACTGCCGTGGCCGTCACGTATTTCCCCCAGAAATATCGTGTAATTTGCATTAAAATTGCTGGAGTTATTAAATATTTCATCCAATTAAGCAAATTATCGTGTAAAATCCACAATTTTCGATTTAAATTTCTTAAAATTAGCAAATGTTAGGTCATTAAACGTATTAAATACCATAAAAAGTACCATAAAAAATTTCATGAAAAGGTCCTATTAGGAAAAGCTCGCCAAATGACAGAAAAATCGTCAAACTTGGCGAGTTTTGGCGAAATATCGCCAAAAATAAGTCCCCAAAAATTAAGTTTTCGAAGACCTACGACCCATAGAACCCGAGATTTCCAGAACATTCCATATTGATGCAACAAAAAGCCAAATTTAACTATTTAACGCGTAGAATACGAATTTTAAACCCCAGAACAGCGGGTTACTCCCAAAATTCGTAACACAGGGTAAGAAAATTTCCGCTTTAGAACGGTTTTTAATTAATAATTAAAATTTTAAAATTCTGATTCTCAGGTGCACATTATCGGCATTCATGGGCTTATATATTCAAATTTTTAGAGTTCTGTGTGCAGTAGATTTGTCTGGAGACCGCACACAGACAGATTTACAAACATTCATTTTTATTATTATAGAGATAGATAGATTTGGCGTAAACCTGATGAAATTTTCGTGCCATTTAATGCTTCTCAAATGCAAACGATCTTTTTATAGTAACATTCGAGCGAAACTCGCCAAGCATGGCAACGTAAAAAACGGTTTTTTACTTTTGCGGTTACCACTCACTTCAAGCATAAATCTTTTAATGAGGCCAAAGTTCGCCAAACATGACGATCTAAAATCGGTTTTTAATTAATAATTTAAAAAGTAATTAAAATTTCAAAATTCTGAGGCTCAGGTGTACATTACCGAAGGAATAGGCTCATATGTTCTAATTTTCAGAGTTCTGCGTCCAGTAGTTTTTTCTGGACATCGCACGCATGCAAATTTTCAGACATTCATTTTTATTGATATAGATTGGCGCAAAACTGACTAAATTTCCGTGCCATTTCATGTTTTCCAATGCATGCGATTTTGTTTCACAGTATCATGCTGGCGAAACTCGCCGAGCATGGCATCCTGAAAACGGTTTTTAATTAATAATTAAAAAAGTAATTAAAATTTTAAAATTCTGATTCTCAGGTGCACATTATCGGACTCATGGGCTTATATATTCAAATTTTCAGAGTTCTGCGTGCAGTAGGTTTGTCTGGAGATCGCACACATACAGACAGATAGATTTACAAACATTCATTTTTATTATTATAGATTTGTTAGGTTAAGATGAATTAAACCACAGTATACCACGGTAATAAATATTTCATGAAATTAAAAGTGGTCTATTCCTCATTTTTCAACGGTCGTCTTACAAGTAACTAAACTATAATCCTACGTTGCGTTAATGCATACCGTGATAGTTTTAACAAAAGAAACTACCTAAATTGTAATTTTTTTGTCACAGGTAGTTATTTTAGAAAAGTATTCTTTCCCTACCGTGCGAAGAACGGCCACGCAGCTAGTCTATTACATAAATGTGAAAGTTTGTTTGTCTCCATCCACACCGATCGACTTGAAATTTTGCACTATGTAATTCGACATGGAATAGACCGTGATATGTAATGTTAAAAAGGACGACTTCAAGGGCGGCTCCAGCAAGGCGGCCATTGTCCCCTCCGAAATTTTGTTTTGTAACTTAACCCTTTGGGTACGGATTTATTTGAGAAAATATTTGCATGTGGAACGGATATAATTTTTGGTTGCTTGGAGTAGTATGTAAAAGCAGTACATTTTACGTAAGAATTTATTTATTTCTAAAAGATTGGTGACATATGTAGTATTAAGATGTCTTCAAGTAATTAGAATTGCAAAACAAAAATTAATAACAACAAAATAAAACTAAATGAAATAAATGCAAGCTATAACAAAAAAAAATTACTAATAATTATACTGAGTGTGATATTTTTCAAAGCAAGTTTGGTTCCAAGCGTGGTCATCCGCTCCTAGGGAAAGCAAGTGAATGACGTCTCTCGGACGTCAAATGTACCCAAGAGGTTAAGATTCGCATACTTCGCGATTTCACGCATTCAATATGCATTTTGAATAATTTATAGACATGTAAAATTTTCAATGGCACCCTCCGAGAATTCCATCTGGATCCGCCCTTGCGACTTATACCACATTACCTGTTATGTTGGCGTCAGTTTCATTGGCGTCACAGCCTGTAGATTATTGGGGGGGGGGGGCAAAGGCGTATTTAAGGGGGGTGGGGGGCTGTCCCGGACCCCTTCCCAGAAATTTTAATTTTTGTTACAAAAATGATAATCGTCTTTATCATTTTGTGAAAAATTTTGACTTTTTTGTCGTTTGGATCCCCCTCCGAAATTTTTGGACCCCTTCCAGAATGTTTTTCTGGATATGTGCCGTCCAAAGGCGTAATTTAATAAGGGCAAAAGGGACTAATTGTTGCCCCCTTCCAAAATGCAAAGAATTCAGATTTCACCTATTTGACCCACGGTTGTTTAACAGAAATGAGGACTCGTAAAAAACTCGTGATGCTCTATGAGAGACGACATACGACTGATCACATCCTGTGAATTCTACTAGTCAATAACAAAAAAGTACTTTTCCCTACTAATTTCCAAGAAAATGTTACCCACCCGTGTACTCCCCTCCCCGCCTTCTGTCTTGCTCAGACTATTCATATATACCGGATCTATTATATATAGGTCTGCGTTTTTATTCCTCTGAAGGAAATAGACTGAAGTCTTTTGTGAGGCATCTTCGGGTGTTCGGACATGGCAGAAGGCCGAAATTTGAACTAACCACTCTTCTCGATACCAAACCGAAGAGCGACTGTACAAATTTGCGAGGTCTTTAAAAGAAATTAACGCAGATAAGAAGAATAAACCTAGTGCCTTGGGCAGACTGCAAGATAAAAAGACATCGAGTGAGGTTCTTCATAGGGGAGCATCCGACTCCGATATTGCATTGTCCAGCAGTCTTTAAAAAATGTACCCACCTCGAAGTGAGAGAAAAAGTTGCTTTGGGATGTGACTTCAGCTATTTTTTTAAACTGTTAGAGCATTTTAAACGAAAATTAAATAGTATTCCTCCGTCCCCCTAGTTAAAAAAATGGGAAGGAGGTGTGTCTCCTGGTCCCCATAGCTTGCGACGCCCATGGTCCGTTATCATGTGAAAAAAATCTTGACTATAGGATACCAACTATGAGTTGATATAATTAAATGATTACCGCTTTGTTGGAAAATGGCAATTGAACTCAATCAAATGTGTGAAATTAACAGGCTCAATTTTATCTGAACTGATAAGAACTGCGTTATGAAATTACCATAATATAGTGTTTTATAGGGCCATCCACTAATTATGTCACGCTTCAGAGAAGGAATTTAAAAATGCAATAGAGGATGACAGGTTTAACTTTCATTAGAAACTGCCAAACATGCATAGAGAAATTTTAGCTAAAATAGGATTTCCAGGAGTCAAATATAGCTGTCGAATGCCCACTAACATAAATTAATGGCAGTTGAAAAGTAATTTTACTTTTCTCACTTTTGAGACATCCCCTTAATATTTGGCGACAAATGCTAAGATTTTTAACGTGTGATATCTTGGTAACTATTTCATTTAGAAACATTTGGTTTTTTTTAATTTACGTTCTTAGAAACAGAGCAACATTTCTCCAAATATAAGTGATAGGAAAGGAGGGACTTTATAAAAATTAAATTTCTTATTGTAATATGTATACAGCCCTTAGTATAAAAACTGCCATATCTGAAAGCTACTCTTTTTTGATGAACTTTTCTAATTGAGAGTACAGTGTGTCCCACCTAAATAAAGCCACCGCGATTGTGTACCGAAACTGGACACGAAACAAACCAATAAGAATGAAATATATCAGTGGTCGCCGCTTATTCCGGTCACATTGGGACGTATTGTGAATGACCGGAATAACCGAAATCCGAAATAAATGTCGGAGGTTGACGGGCGTCAGAAAATTTAAGTTAAAAATCGGTAAATTAAATCAAATTATATGAACTATATTAGTTGATAGTTTAACGCATGCACACATTTATTTAAGAATAAAGAAGTGAACAAGTGAAAAAATAAACATGCACATTTAGATATTAAAAAAAAATATATATATAACTCCTTGAGGGGGGGGGGGGATTCGAAACAAAAGGCTGTTCAAGGAGCATAGTGTGATGTAGTGCAAATTGAATTCCAATTAATTTTGAGAGAGAGAGAAAAGAGGTGATCCCTTATTCTTTATTGAAAAAACACTCAAAATACTGGTGTTAAACGATAAAGTAATTAAAAAACTTTGTAAAAAACATACATAAGAAGTAAAAGGAAAGAGGATACGCGTTTCGTTCAAAAATTGTTTTGAACTTCTTCAGTCCAAGCCCTTCGACGTAAAGAACACAGGGAACTGAAAAGAGAAAACTTTCTCTTTCTATATCTTTCTCTAATCTTCTATTCCTACCAGAGATAAAAATGAGAATACTATCTATTATGTTAATATTATCTATCTTCCTTTCTTAGTCTTTAATGCTCAATTTAAAGAAACCGATTAGATAATTTAAACCAATCATTTTTTTCTACTTTTCGGTGATTCTGTGAAATTTATGCATTGGCATTAAAACAGATTTCCATATATATTTAAGCATAATTCTTGTCTGATTGGCGTATTTAGCACAGCAAAATATTTCATCTCGCAGTGGTGGAAAACATCCAAGCTGTACCAATTTAAATATTATTTAAATCCACCATGGTTCAGACTCGTGAAAACATCAAACTGTGTAATCTCGAGGAACTATTTGGAATCGCTCAAATTGCGAATAGGGCGTTAAATTGTGTTGCAGAGTTTACGAATTTCAGACAACTTTTAATCTATGACGTCACGTTCTGACCAGGGTAGTCGAATTTAGTAATTTCGCTCAGTAGTTTTTAAACGGAGTAATATTGAAACATACGACGTTGAAAAACTCTCGCTTGCAACAGAACTTTATCAAAGTTAATTTGAGAGATATTGGGGTTATTCCTAGCTAATCGGTATTTCAAATATTTTCCGTATCCATTTTGCTAATGATGTAACTTTTCTGCAAGAGCTTGTTAAGTTGCTAAAATTTAACAAAAAAAAAGAGTATATCTAATATAGATAATATACCGCCAAAAGTCGTCCAAATTTGGCGACATTTTACACGATTTTTGGGAATACATACAACGACCGTCGTCAAATCGATAGCGAATACTATGAATTATGTTAATTAGTATTTTGCATCCAGTGCCGACATTTGAATTTCCCACGATTTAAAAAACTGCAAGTTTCCTTTCGTTATTATGGTTTCTGAAAAATCACAGAGCTCAAATTTCGCTAATCGTAACACGCGCGTTAAACAAAATACTTCGAATTTTTATAATAGTACTTTTTGCGTCAAAACATTTTTAATGTAATTAGATTTCTAACTCATTTTCATGAGGTCAAAATGACATCATTCTCAGTTGCGATGTCTAACATGAATTAGTGAAAGAAGAAAAAGAAAGAAAAAACACGTTATTTTATTTTCTACAGCATCTGATAATCTGGATGGAAGTTTATTATTTTGCTGTAGTTTTTTTGTCAAAATTTGTTAACCAGGATTTTTAATGCATTTTTACACTTGTGACATAAAAATGACGTCAGTCTCACTTGAATTATTGAAAGTAATAAATAAATAAATCTAACTTTGTTAACTATGCTCACGAATGTGCTGAAATCGGTTATTTGAGTAGCTTTCTACCGTTTCTACCCTCAAAATTGCGAAAAATCGTAAAAAGTTAGAGAACCCGGACGAACAAACAAACAAACATACTTTCACATTTATATAATAGATTGCATAAAAACTCCGATTATTTTTAAAGAAACGCAGATATGTTAATGTTTTATTTTTTTCATATTTAATGCCTTTTCATTTTTCGAGTTTTAAGAGATGTAGATAATAAGTGGCAACAATGGATTCCGTTACTACGGAAACTGTAGCAATCTTTAAAATAGAACATGAAATGAATTATTCATGTTTACTTTGCTAGAACTGCCATATTGGCGTAATTAACGCCACAAATTGATGGTAAATAGCTAAAAGGAATCGAAAATTAAACTTAACAACAAATTCAAAAATTTACTTTCAATCCTTACAATACCCACAATTTTTACTGGGCTGAAAAACCATTCTTATTCATCTCCAAAAGCAAAGAAAAAAGAAAAGAATTCCGATTTTATTACATCTTGTTTGGTGGGGTTAAAAAAAATATCCAAGCATACGCTCATAATATCGACTCATTCCAATCGTGGAATGTAATTAGCAGCACAAACGCGAGAACACACTCTATTAAACACAGCGTTACACTATATTTGAATATTTATCGCCAGTTTTGCTAAGAAAGGTAAATAGGAATCAACATACATTTTAATTTGTAAAGCAAAAAATTTATTAGACAGTATTAGTTATATGCCATTCTAACAGTTATCAGAAAAAGAAATTTCCGTAGCACTGCTTTAACGAATAAGAATCAATGATTTTTTACACATTCGATTGCCAAAGTGCCAACATACACCATTTTGCGAGATTTTTTTCAAGGAAACATTCGAAGCATTGAAATAACGGCAACCAAAATGGGAAATAGTAATCTATCACTCATATGGTTTGATCGCCAAAGTACAACAGGCATCTACTTGAAAAGGAGCAGTATTTTGATTTATTAACTATGTGTTAATATATTTTATTCATCGTTATATATATATAACTATGATGTACAAAATGCGAGAATTTCAATGACCTTAAATTTGGCGGAATTTCCCCTCACTTTAATCAATTTACTTAATTTGGTGAAAATTCTCAAGTTAGATCGTTTAAATTTGCCTTAATAACTGCATTATTTCTGCACTAATAACTGCTAAATTAAAAAAAATTAAAGCTAAACTCTAATAAAACCTACATTTGTTTTTAAAAATACTATTTCGGTACGCTCTCAGTAAATTGCGCCAAGCTTAAAACTGTGCAAATCGGTAGAACCTACTACTTTCTCAAAATCGCCAAATCAGCCATTTTTTCCCTCCAAACTAAAAAATATACATATTAGTCTCGGAAATCTCCCAATCTCTTAATCTTTTACACACAAAAAACATTGAATTCCTGCTCTGATTTCACATGCACGCAATACTTTAATTAAAAATAACTTTGTAAATAATCTAAACAGAAAAAAAAATCATTATTTTTTTTTATTTTTACTGCAGGAGTCTAAATAATTTAATAAAATAGCCAAACATGGCAACCTCGTTGCTTATATCTCACTTTTTTGACTACAGGGGTTACGATTGCAGAATTACGGAGATCAAAAATTGGCGTTTTTGACGGGTTTTTTATCAATATCTTCTAAAATAATTGGAATTTCGAAATTTAAATTAGCGGAAGACCTTCCTCGGAATTTTCTGAATCTGTGGACACTTCGATCGAAACTCAACTCCCAGCCGTTTCGGAGGAGATGATGTTACAGACAGACAGACAGACGCACACAGATTTTAATAGTATAGACTAGCTGCGTGCCCGTTCTTCGCACGGTAGGAAACGAATATTTTATTAAAATCTAATCGTAACTATCTATGCAAAAACAAAATGTCAAAAGTTCAAGTAGTCCTTTTGTTGAAACTACCGTGGGATATATTACGCAACGTAGGATTATGGTTTAGTTAGTTATAAGACGATCGTTGAAAAATAATAAATATAACACTTTTAATTTCACGAAATAGTTATTAACGTAGTATACTGTGCTTTAATCCATATTATCCAAACAAATCTATTACTACCAGAGATAAAAATGAGAATACTATCTATTACTTATATTAATATTATCTATCTTCGTTTCTCCGTCTTTAAAGCTCAATTTAAAGAAACAGATTAGATATTTTAAACCAATGATGTCTTTCTACTTTTTAGTGATTCTGTGAAATTTATGCATTGCCATTAAAACAGATCTCCATATATTTTTAAGCATAATTCTTGTCTGATTGGCGTATTTATCACAGCAAAATATTTCATCTCGCAGTGGTGGAAAACATCCAAGCTGTACCAATTTAAATATTATTTAAGTCCACCATGGTTCTCGTGAAAACATCAAACTGTGTAATCTCGAGGAACTATTTGGAATCGCTCAAATTGCGAATAGGGCGTTAAATTGTTTTGCAGAATTTACGAATTTCAGACAACTTTTAATCTATGACCAGGGTAGTTGAATTTAGTCATTTCGCGCAGTAGTTTTCAAACGGAGTAATATTGAAACATACGACGTTGAAAAACTCTCGCTTGCAACAGAACTTTATTAAAGTTAATTTTAGAACTATTGGGGTTATTCCTAGCTAATCGGTATTTCAAATATTTTCCGGATCTATTTTGTGGATGATGTAACTTTTGTGAAAGAGCTTGTTAAGTTGCTAAAATTTAACAAAGAAAAAGTATATCTAATATAGATAATATACCGCCAAAAGTCGTCCAAACTTGGTGACATTTTGCTTGATTTTTAGGAATACATACAACCAGTAGCGGATCCAGAGGAGGGGCTAGGGGGCTTCAGCCCCCCCAAAAGAGATTGCTCAAGGGTAACTTTCTGCTTTATTATACACTTTAAAGAGCTAAAATGGTCATATTTTATTACTTAGCCCCTCCCAAAAGCCTAATACATTGGTTTAGACTAAAATTTTGATTTATAGTACATTTTAATTGGGTGAAATAAGCTTTTTAAAAAATTTATCCCCTCCCAAAAAAAAATTTCTGGATCCGCCACTACAACGACCGTCGTCAAACCGATAGCGAATACTATGAATTATGTTAAATAGTATTTTGCATCTTGTGCCAACAATTGAATTTACTACGATTTTAAAAAATGCAAGTTTCCTTTCGTTATTATGGTTGCTGAAAAATCACAGTGCTCAAATTCGCTAAGAGTAACACGCGAATTAAACAAAATACTTGGAATTTTTATAATAGTAATTTTTGCGTCAAAGCCTTTTAATGTAATTAGATTTCTAACTCATTTTTAAACGCATGACGTCAAAATGACATCATTCTCAGTTGCGATGTCTAACATGAATTAGTGAAAGTAGAAAAAGAAAAAAAAAAAAAACCACGTTATTTTATTTTCTACAGCATCTGATAATCTGGAAGGACAATTTCTATTTCGCTCGTGGTGTCATTTTTTGTAAAACTTGTTAAGCAGGATTTTTAATGCATTTTTACACTCGTGACATCACAATGATCTGAGTCTCATTTGAATTATTAAAAGTAATAAATAAATAAATCTATGTTAACTATGCTCACGAATGTGCTGAAATCGGACATTTCAGTAGCTTTCTACCCTGAAAATTGAAAAAAATTATAAATAAATTAGAGAACGGGTGGATTTCCAGAGTTTTGAAGCAGCCTACGGACTATTCTATGTCGTTTTACATGGATGTGCAAAATTCCAAGCCGATCGGTCGAACGGTTTGGGAGGATTTCCTGGACGAACAAACAAACAAACATACTTTCACATTTATATAATAGATTGCATGAAAACTTCGATTATTTTTAAAGAAGCGCAGATATGTTAATGTTTTATTTGTTTCTTATTTAATGCGTTTTCATTTTTCGAGTTTTAAGATATGTAGAAATTAATGATTTCACTTATTGTTAAATTTAACAACTTAAGTGGCAACAATTGTTTGCGTTACTACGGAAACTGTAGCAATCTTTAAAATAGAACATGAAATGAATTATTTATGTTTACTTTGGTAGAACTGCCGTATTGGCGTAATTAACACCACAAATTGATGGTAAATAGCTAAAATGAATCACAAATTAAACTTAACAACAAATTCAAAAATTTACCCGCAATCCTTACAATACCCAATTTTTACCGGGCTAAAAAACCATTCTTATTCACCTCCAAAAGCATTCGTATTTTTAAAGAATTCCTATTTTATTACACCTTGTTTGGTGGGATTAAAAAAAATATCCAAGCATATGCTCATAACATCCACTCATTCCAATCGTGAAATGCAATTAGCAGATGAACGCGAGAACACGCTCTATTAAACACAGCGTTACACTATATTTGAATATTTATCGCCAGCTTTGCTAAGAAAGGTAAAGTAGGAATCAACATACATTTTATTTTGTAAAACAAAAAATATATTAGACAGTATTAGTTATATGCCATTCTAACAGTTACCAGAAAAAGAAATTTCCCTAGCACTGCTTTAACGAATAAGAATCAATTAATTTTTACACGTAGTATTTCGATCGCCAAAGTGCCAACATACACCATTTTGCGAGATTTTTTTCAAGGAATCATTCGAAGCATTGGAATAAACGCAACCAAAATGGGAAATAGTTATCTATCACTCATATGGTTTGATCGCCAAAGTACAACAGGCATCAACTTGAAAAGGAGCAGTATTTTAAATTATTAACTATGTGTTAATGTGTTTTATTCATCGTTAACTATGATGTACAAAATGCGATAATTTCAATGACCTTAAATTTGGCGGAATTTCCCCTCACTTCAATCAAAATTTACTTAATTTGGTGAAAATTCTCAAGTTAGATCGTTTAAATTCGCCTTAATAAAAGCATTATTTCTGCACTAATAACTGCTAAATTAAAAAAATTAAAGCTAAACTCTAATAAAACCTACATTTGTTTTTAAAAATACTATTTCGGTACGCTCTCAGTAAATTGCGCCAAGCTAAAAACTGTGCAAATCGGTAGAACCTACTACTTTCTCAAAATCGCCAAATCAGCCATTTTTTCCCTCCAAACTAAAAAATATACATATTAGTCTCGGAAATCTCCCAATCTCTTAATCTTTTACACACAAAAAACATTGAATTCCTGCTCTGATTTCACATGCACACAATACTTTAATTAAAAATAACTTTGTAGATAATCTAAACAGAAAAAAAATCATGAATTTTTTATTTTTACTGCAGGAGTCTAAATAATTTAATAAAATAGCCAAACATGGCAACCTCGTTGCTTATATCTCACTTTTTTGACTACAGGGGTTACGATTGCGGAATTACGGAGATCAAAAATTGGCGTTTTTGACGGGTTTTTTTATCAATATCTTCTAAAATAATTCGAATTTCGAAATTTCAATTAGCGGAAGACCTTCTTCGGAATTTTCTGAATCCGTGGACACCTCGATCGAAATTCAGCTCCCAGCTGTTTCGGAGGAGATGATGTTACAGACAGACAGACAGACAGACGCGCACAGATTTTAATAGTATAGACTAGCTGCTTGCCCGTTCTCCGAACGGTAGGAAACGATTATTTTCCTCACACATATATTTCGAATTAAACCCAGTAATGCGAATCTCAAAACGTGAAAAAAATACTTTAATCGTGACTAAAAGTTGCGTCATGAGTGCAAATATCAGATGATTGCAACCTGATGACACAAAACCTACGTCAGTGTCACGGGCGGTCAAAAAAGAAGATATTTACGGTATGCAGATGAAAGTAGTGGTAAAAGGACAGTTCACCTCAGCCGGATCCCATGTTAATTCGCCGGAGCCTCCGGAGTCTCCGTTCGGATGCTGTCCCTAGGCTGAGCGGGGAAGGGGGGCGTGGTCAGACCGGATGTGGGGAGAGGATGTTCGAAGGGTTGATAAGAATTTTTTTCCTTTTTTTCAAATAAGGGGACGTGTAATTTTTTTCAGATTGTGACATATTTTGAAATAAGGGGACTTGTAATTTTTTTCAGATTGTGACATATTTTTCAAATAAGGGTACTAGTAATTTTTTTCAGATTGTGACATATTTTTTGAAATAAGGGGACTTGGAAAAAAATTTTCAAATTTGAACGCGCAACCTACAAAAGAATTCATAGGCTAATGATTGTTGTCCATTAGGCCGAGAATCCTTCAGGTATAAAATTGTAGGTGTATTGTGTTATATTTTAGTTTTGAAAATGAATTGGGACTTTGATTAATTTTTCGAAGTTTATTTTTTTATTTATTTAGTTTTCTTTACCATTTAGTAATAGAACCAATGCAAATTGAATAAATGTTGCTTAATACATACTTCTAATGTTTAGCTAATTTTTGTATACCGTTTAAGATTATAGCATATATTTAATAAGTAACAGTTTACTAGAATATTAAAGTAGGGTTTAGGATACCCATACATTTTCTACAAATTTCTTCTACTGTTAGGGAAGTGAGAAAATTATACCATAGAACGATTTTACTACCTATAGTTTTTACAAATAATGATTTAGATAGTGTATGAACTTTTTTATCTAAACATTTTCTTTTTCTTAAGAGATTTTTACCCAAGGTTTAATTTTAAGTTAAATAATGTTACAACAAATGTTTTTTTAATCAAGAGTTAATTTATTTTTATTTTTTTTTAAACAAGTATTAATTTTAAGTTAAATAATTTTACAACAAATATTTTTCTAAATTTATTTTTTTTACCAAGTTTTAATTTTAAGTTATATAATTTTACAACAAATATTTTTTTTACCAAGTTTTAATTTTAAGTTAAATAATTTTACAACAAATATTTTTTTAATTAATTTTACAACAAATATTTTTTTAATTAATTTTACAACAAATATTTTTTTAATCAAGAGTTAATTTATTTTTTAACCAAGTTTTAATTTTAAGTTAAATAATTTTACAACAAATATTTTTTTAATCAAATGTTTTTAATTTATCAAGAAAAAATTTTAATCAAGTGTTTTTAATTTATAAAGAAAAAAATTTTAATCAAGAGTTTTAATTTTTTGTATACCGTATTTTTGTTAAGTAGCCGTTTAACATTAAAGTAGGATTTAGGATACCCATACATTTTCTACAAATTTAATCTACTGTTAGGGAAGTGAGAAAATTATACCATAGAAAGATTTTTACAAATAATGATACAATCTTCTATTGCGAGAAAACCACTTTAGCCATATATCCCCCAAAACTCAAGTTTTTGTATACGAAATGCATGAATACGCGTTAGATCCCCTTAGAAAGTCCTCCTGCCAAGGCACCCCTCATCCTAGGCAGATACCCCCGCGTGCAGGTTTGCCTTAAAACACAAACAAACAAAGTATTTATCTAAACATTTTTTCTTACCAACACATTTTTGATAAATTTTAGGTAGCGATTATACTAGCTTATATTTTCTATAGATCAATTAGAGAAAAAATTACATTTTTAATAATCCTACAAAACATTTTTACTGTATATCCCAAGTAGAGTAACTTGACTTATAGAATTTCAATACGATACGAGTTAGATTGTTTATGTGCAACACTCATTTCAGTTTGACTATGAAAGCATAATTTTATACATGCATTAATATTTTTAGAGGTATGTACTTAACATATTTTATAGAAAGGTGAGTTTAACTAGCATAAACTTTTAGACTGGGTAATACTATTGTTAGAAAGTTGAACTATTGAAGATAAAAATTGAAGATCCGTTTTAGCACAGTTGTATACTGCATGTACATAAATATCTTTCAATACTTAGATAGTTTTAATCGCCAATCATTACTTGAACTAAAAAATACAAGGTGTTTACTTACGTGAAGCCACATCTTCTAGTCTCTGAACAAAGTACCAACATCTATACGGCTAGCAAGACCGGAACATAGAGTAATGATTTAAAATACATTAACTCTAAGTTCCGTCCCAGCTGACCAATATCAAGACATTACTTCTTTTTATCCTCATATGCTGAAAATAGACATAATATTTTGACACTAAAAACAAAATAACACATTTGAAGATATTAAACGCTTTAAAAGTAATTTTTTTCTTATAACAATTTACCAGATTCACAATACTATTTTATGTAGGATAAAATTAGTTAGCAAGCGAAAATTTAATCTTAGTTAGAATTTACTGAAATACAAATACCATGCATGCCTTATTTTCTATTAGGAGAAAGCCCTCAAACCCAGTCTTTGTATACAAACTGCATAAAGTACTTCTACCGATAATGCTATTAATATTAATTACACTGGACTACCCACTTAAAATTTTGCAAAACACCAAAATACAGAAAAACATGCATTAACAATAACAAAAAATCACACTTAAAAGTACAACACATCAAAAGTGCAACTATAAGAACCACATAATTATTTTCAATTAGAATTACGGTATCAACTTATATGTAACTAAAATAATAGAAAATATTACACTTACCCTGTACTTGTACACGCGAGAGGTGATAATAATAAAAATACTCACATAATTCACAAAACAATGATTGAAGTAAAATCCACGTGCACGCCATTTTGCTGATAACAGAAATTGAGATAAGAAAGTGCCTTGAGACCCTACAGAGTCGGCTAAATAAGAGTTGACCAGTTTGCCGATAAGATAAAACCAGGGAGGGTGCTAGGGGAATACCGAATTGTGGGACACGTGTTTCATTCTTTGTGGACACGTGTTCTTGTGGTTCACGTTCACACGTGGATTCTTTGTGGGACACGTGTTTCGTTCAAAAATGGGGACTTATGGATTAAGATGTTTACTACTTAAAAACATAATCTAATTTTTACAAACGCATTGGAACTTTGTATAGGATATCTATTGAACACGTATTAAATACATTATGATTATTCTTCTGATCGACATTATATCCTAAATTAAAATATCAAAGTTAAGCTGCAACGATTAATATATTTTATATAGTTTATGAAAATAATGAATCATTAAATTAATTTCTGTGAAACAATTAGCAAAGATCATTACTAAAGCAAATTATTTTTGTTAAGTTTTGATAAATAACAGTAATAAATTATAGGCATTGCAGATGAATGAATATTTACGTATAAAATAGGTATTAAAATTATTGTTTAAAACAATTTTTAGAATAATAAACTAAAATTTTTATTTAATAAAATCATAAACTAAAATTATTAATGAAAACTTGTTAATAAATTAAACATATCAAAATTTTTACACTCAGTTTTTTTATATACTTAAATTTTACAAAGATATCCTTTTAATAAATTCATAAACTAAAACAATTTTTACAATAATAAACTAAAATATCCTTTTAATAAAGTCATAAACTGAAATTATTAATGAAAACCTGCTAATAAATTAAACTGATTACTCTAAAAGATAGCTAATCACAACATATATCAGAAAAAATATAAGCAATTATAATACCTGAAAAATACCGGACAACACTCTTGTTGCATGCGGACAAAACATCTGTTTGCACGGCTAAAGAATTCTTAGGTATCCGTTGCAGGAGACCTTACCTACGCCCAACCTACAAACTCTACAAATTTAACGGCAACTGGTTTTCTCTTATCAGGTATCACAGATCAGATAAGAGATAAGGAAGTGACATGCGCAGAAGACACCCAGTGATAGTAACGTGTGCAAATCTGTGTTGATTTAATATCCGCTAGGTTCGTTGGCAGGATGTGCTATTTACATTGAGTGGCAACTCTCTGTAACAGGCTAAGACAAGTTAGATGATGCAATATCTACTGGGTTGAGGAAGGTAGAGGGCGCTTGGGGAATCACGTGATTTTTTAAAGAACCAGTAAAGACATTTTAGTTAGATAAAGTGGTCAGGTGTGTGTTGCGAGACTCCCTTTGCACTGTGTGCGCCTATACTTAAGACGTGTGTTTTAATTGATTTTTCGCCGAGTTTCAAAAATGTCTTTGCTTGAATCGATCGAAAATAACTTTAACATTGAATACACTCCCGAGTTTTATACTCAAAGTGATGCTGATGTGTTGCTGCAAGAAATAATACAATTGCCTTTAGATGTAAAGCCTCTGCAAAGTATTGAAAAGAAAATTTCCCCCGAGTTTTATACTGAAAGTGATGTTGGCGTGCTACAGCAAGAATTGTTTCAATTACCCATGCAAAGTAGTGAAAAGAAAATTTCCTCGACCCGTAAAGTAATTACTTTTACTGATGAAGGAATCAATTACAGTTTACCTGGAGCAACAGTCTCTGTTTACTCTTGGATACCCATTTTGCAAAAAATACGTGAAGATCTACAGAAAGTGACAAATTATGAATTTAATATGGTGCAAGTGAACTTTGGCTCTGAAGAACAACCTAAAATTGAAGATGGCAACTACGAAGATTTTAATCTAGACCTATCATCGGGTGTATGCATTCTAAGTTTTGGATCTAAACGAACTTTGGATTTTAAACCAGCGAACTGTGAAACCACTACCATTAAATTAGAACATGGTTCAATGTGTAAGATATATCCCCCAACCAACAAACTTTTAACGCACGGTATTCCTTCTGAACCTTATGTGACAGACCCGCACATTAACCTTACATTTGCCAAAATGTACATTTATGAGCCTTCTCCGAAAAGGGCAAAGTTGGAAAATTGGACGGACGATCTTTACCATAGCTTATATGCTTCTGTAAATAGTACATGGCACTTGGAAAGACTTATCTACGTTTCACTTCACGATGAAAGAACTGACTTGAAGATCCATATTAGACAATTTATTCAGAATGCCCAATTAGACTATATACCAACCGGTCAGGGAGTCGTGATGAACCCTTCCACATGGATCGAATTTATTGTAAAACTATTAGATTTTAATATAGGTCATAGCAATAGCTCTTTTATTTGTAATAATCAATTATCTGTATTTAATGATGATGGAAAATGCATCTTACAACAAATTTACAAAACCGGAGATTCATTCACGTTAAATCCAATTTCCTTAACACTTTTAAATGATCAAGTAAAAAAACTTTGCGAAATGAGAAATGAAATATTGGAATGCATTTTAAAAACGCTATATACGACGACCCTACCTCATTTAATTTTAAAATTAAAGCCCCAAAAATGTAACCGCAAACCCCATTGTACTTATGATGAGGCTAAACAACAATTAATGGATATAGTACATCAGAAAATTTTTAAAAAAATAGGCCGGGTTCAGGATCATTCTTCACAAAGGATACATACTTGTTCGAATAGAACACATGTTGATGAGCGAGAAGGTCTTATAAGTAGTAAAGCATGGTTTACGGTTGACATGACGTATATTGCAAGAGAGATATGCGAGAAAAAATGCACATGTATTTATGACGGAGAATTTTTTTCAAACATTTTCATTGAAGACTATATGAAGTATCTTCAAAATGTGCTATTTAATACATTTTTTCAACCGTTTTCAGATTTTGCTAATTCTAAGGATGGCAAAACATGTGTAATTATGTGATGTTATTGGTGTATAACTAGTATTGCAATTGTAAAAAAAAAATTAAAACCATTGTGATTATGTAGAAAAGGCATGCTTGCTTCTACAACAGTAAGATATTACTGACTTGTGCATGCTTAGTTAAAGAATACTCATTGAAAAGTTATTATTTTCTTAATTGTGTAAATAGTTTGTGTAATTTAAAATATATTTTTGTAAATAAATAAGTTTAAATACGAAAACTTTTCTGTGTTTTCTTTATGTGTATGTGTGTGTTGATTACTTGCAATATAAAAATTTATAAAATTTTACTGAAGCAAAAAGTGGTAAAGTTAACATACTTGGTCAAGATTTAAGGTTCTCGTGTCGTGTT
Source organism: Cheiracanthium punctorium (assembly GCA_038373885.1). Lineage (NCBI taxonomy): Eukaryota > Metazoa > Arthropoda > Arachnida > Araneae > Cheiracanthiidae > Cheiracanthium > Cheiracanthium punctorium. Next base: position 166,833 of record JAWZYV010012919.1, read on the forward strand.
TTATAATTATCTTTTATACACTACAAGGTAAAAAGTTACAAATTTAACAAAATTTATTGAAGCATGTACTATGGAAACATTAATCTACTACATAGAAATAAAATGTTCTGATTAAAATCATAAACTTAAGTGTAATAGGTAAATTGAGTTACATGTGAATTCACAAAGTATTAATTTTTTTATAAAATGAACTTGGCTAAAAAAGTAAGTTTCCATAATTTTATAACTTAATCGATTTTACATGTTTTTCAAAAATAAAGTTAAGTGAGATAAAGAAACTTAGTATTTTTAAATAAAGATTTTTTGAGGTATTCTTTAATGTAAAGATCTTACCACATTTTACTTGAAGTAACAGAATATTTTAAATCAGACACTATGTTTTTAAAACATCAGAGTATTAACTTAGCATATTTTTATTAAGTAATGGGCTTGAATATTTTTATAAGAAATATCAACTAAGTGCACATATTACACATTTTACTGATTAAGATGGTTATGCTTACAAATTTTAAATAAATATGCTCTTACTTTTATACATGTTACTTGTTCAAACTAAGTGTACTTTTGATTTGTATACGTTTATGAGTTCTCATAAGTTATGAAATTATTTCTCGAAAGGAACTTAGCTATTAGAACTTTGTAAATTTTGTAGAAGTAGTATGCTTAACATGTTTTTCATGAAATGGATTTAAATTTGGTATAGAAATAATCAGTTATTTTTGCATAGATGTATAAACTTATCTTTATGTAAACCATAACTAATTAAAAGTAACATAATTTATGTCTATACAAAGTGAGGGACTTAAACTATTTTTCAGAATTATCAAGTAAAGGATTTTACAAAATACTTAGTAAACTGCATTAATGGATTGTAAGTTGTAATTTTTTTCTGTTAGAAGTTTTGCACATTGCTATATTTTATGTTCTGATAAGTCGTTGAATATATTCTTTAAATAAACTAACAGATCTGTACTTTGAAAATTTCATTGAAGTGATGAACTTTGGTATTTTTAGAATGTTACGAACTTGATACATTTTTTCTGAAGTGCTAGATATGTGAAATTGTCTTTTTAGAAACATTGAATTATTCATATTAGTGCATTTCAGTTACTCTTTCAAGATAACGGACTTAGAATTTTTTACAAATAGCAAGCTAGTAACTTGCTAAACATGCTTCTTGCAAATATTTTTAAATACCGTTCTTAAAAATCACAGTGTCTACTTAATTTATTATATTTTAATTTGTTTATTTCTTTTAGTAGTTACAACTTTGATAATTTTTAAGAACGGTATTTAAAAATATTTGCAAGAAGCATGTTTAGCAAGTTACTAGCTTGCTATTTGTAAAAAATTCTAAGTCCGTTATCTTGAAAGAGTAACTGAAATGCACTAATATGAATAATTCAATGTTTCTAAAAAGACAATTTCACATATCTAGCACTTCAGAAAAAATGTATCAAGTTCGTAACATTCTAAAAATACCAAAGTTCATCACTTCAATGAAATTTTCAAAGTACAGATCTGTTAGTTTATTTAAAGAATATATTCAACGACTTATCAGAACATAAAATATAGCAATGTGCAAAACTTCTAACAGAAAAAAATTACAACTTACAATCCATTAATGCAGTTTACTAAGTATTTTGTAAAATCCTTTACTTGATAATTCTGAAAAATAGTTTAAGTCCCTCACTTTGTATAGACATAAATTATGTTACTTTTAATTAGTTATGGTTTACATAAAGATAAGTTTATACATCTATGCAAAAATAACTGATTATTTCTATACCAAATTTAAATCCATTTCATGAAAAACATGTTAAGCATACTACTTCTACAAAATTTACAAAGTTCTAATAGCTAAGTTCCTTTCGAGAAATAATTTCATAACTTATGAGAACTCATAAACGTATACAAATCAAAAGTACACTTAGTTTGAACAAGTAACATGTATAAAAGTAAGAGCATATTTATTTAAAATTTGTAAGCATAACCATCTTAATCAGTAAAATGTGTAATATGTGCACTTAGTTGATATTTCTTATAAAAATATTCAAGCCCATTACTTAATAAAAATATGCTAAGTTAATACTCTGATGTTTTAAAAACATAGTGTCTGATTTAAAATATTCTGTTACTTCAAGTAAAATGTGGTAAGATCTTTACATTAAAGAATACCTCAAAAAATCTTTATTTAAAAATACTAAGTTTCTTTATCTCACTTAACTTTATTTTTGAAAAACATGTAAAATCGATTAAGTTATAAAATTATGGAAACTTACTTTTTTAGCCAAGTTCATTTTATAAAAAAATTAATACTTTGTGAATTCACATGTAACTCAATTTACCTATTACACTTAAGTTTATGATTTTAATCAGAACATTTTATTTCTATGTAGTAGATTAATGTTTCCATAGTACATGCTTCAATAAATTTTGTTAAATTTGTAACTTTTTACCTTGTAGTGTATAAAAGATAATTATAAAACACGACACGAGAACCTTAAATCTTGACCAAGTATGTTAACTTTACCACTTTTTGCTTCAGTAAAATTTTATAAATTTTTATATTGCAAGTAATCAACACACACATACACATAAAGAAAACACAGAAAAGTTTTCGTATTTAAACTTATTTATTTACAAAAATATATTTTAAATTACACAAACTATTTACACAATTAAGAAAATAATAACTTTTCAATGAGTATTCTTTAACTAAGCATGCACAAGTCAGTAATATCTTACTGTTGTAGAAGCAAGCATGCCTTTTCTACATAATCACAATGGTTTTAATTTTTTTTTTACAATTGCAATACTAGTTATACACCAATAACATCACATAATTACACATGTTTTGTCATCCTTGGAATTCGCAAAATCTGAAAACGGTTGAAAAAATGAATTAAATTATTCGCTTGCTAACTAATTTTATCCTACATAAAATAGTATTGTGAATCTGGTAAATTGTTATAAGAAAAAAATTACTTTTAAAGCGTTTAATATCTTCAAATGTGTTATTTTGTTTTTAGTGTCAAAATATTATGTCTATTTTCAGCATATGAGGATAAAAAGAAGTAATGTCTTGATATTGGTCAGCTGGGACGGAACTTAGAGTTAATGTATTTTAAATCATTACTCTATGTTCCGGTCTTGCTAGCCGTATAGATGTTGGTACTTTGTTCAGAGACTAGAAGATGTGGCTTCACGTAAGTAAACACCTTGTATTTTTTAGTTCAAGTAATGATTGGCGATTAAAACTATCTAAGTATTGAAAGATATTTATGTACATGCAGTATACAACTGTGCTAAAACGGATCTTCAATTTTTATCTTCAATAGTTCAACTTTCTAACAATAGTATTACCCAGTCTAAAAGTTTATGCTAGTTAAACTCACCTTTCTATAAAATATGTTAAGTACATACCTCTAAAAATATTAATGCATGTATAAAATTATGCTTTCATAGTCAAACTGAAATGAGTGTTGCACATAAACAATCTAACTCGTATCGTATTGAAATTCTATAAGTCAAGTTACTCTACTTGGGATATACAGTAAAAATGTTTTGTAGGATTATTAAAAATGTAATTTTTTCTCTAATTGATCTATAGAAAATATAAGCTAGTATAATCGCTACCTAAAATTTATCAAAAATGTGTTGGTAAGAAAAAATGTTTAGATAAATACTTTGTTTGTTTGTGTTTTAAGGCAAACCTGCACGCGGGGGTATCTGCCTAGGATGAGGGGTGCCTTGGCAGGAGGACTTTCTAAGGGGATCTAACGCGTATTCATGCATTTCGTATACAAAAACTTGAGTTTTGGGGGATATATGGCTAAAGTGGTTTTCTCGCAATAGAAGATTGTATCATTATTTGTAAAAATCTTTCTATGGTATAATTTTCTCACTTCCCTAACAGTAGATTAAATTTGTAGAAAATGTATGGGTATCCTAAATCCTACTTTAATGTTAAACGGCTACTTAACAAAAATACGGTATACAAAAAATTAAAACTCTTGATTAAAATTTTTTTCTTTATAAATTAAAAACACTTGATTAAAATTTTTTCTTGATAAATTAAAAACATTTGATTAAAAAAATATTTGTTGTAAAATTATTTAACTTAAAATTAAAACTTGGTAAAAAAAATATTTGTTGTAAAATTATATAACTTAAAATTAAAACTTGGTAAAAAAAATAAATTTAGAAAAATATTTGTTGTAAAATTATTTAACTTAAAATTAATACTTGTTTAAAAAAAAATAAAAATAAATTAACTCTTGATTAAAAAAACATTTGTTGTAACATTATTTAACTTAAAATTAAACCTTGGGTAAAAATCTCTTAAGAAAAAGAAAATGTTTAGATAAAAAAGTTCATACACTATCTAAATCATTATTTGTAAAAACTATAGGTAGTAAAATCGTTCTATGGTATAATTTTCTCACTTCCCTAACAGTAGAAGAAATTTGTAGAAAATGTATGGGTATCCTAAACCCTACTTTAATATTCTAGTAAACTGTTACTTATTAAATATATGCTATAATCTTAAACGGTATACAAAAATTAGCTAAACATTAGAAGTATGTATTAAGCAACATTTATTCAATTTGCATTGGTTCTATTACTAAATGGTAAAGAAAACTAAATAAATAAAAAAATAAACTTCGAAAAATTAATCAAAGTCCCAATTCATTTTCAAAACTAAAATATAACACAATACACCTACAATTTTATACCTGAAGGATTCTCGGCCTAATGGACAACAATCATTAGCCTATGAATTCTTTTGTAGGTTGCGCGTTCAAATTTGAAAATTTTTTTCCAAGTCCCCTTATTTCAAAAAATATGTCACAATCTGAAAAAAATTACTAGTACCCTTATTTGAAAAATATGTCACAATCTGAAAAAAATTACAAGTCCCCTTATTTCAAAATATGTCACAATCTGAAAAAAATTACATGTCCCCTTATTTGAAAAAAAGGAAAAAAATTCTTATCAACCCTTCGAACATCCTCTCCCCACATCCGGTCTGACCACGCCCCCCTTCCCCGCTCAGCCTAGGGACAGCATCCGAACGGAGACTCCGGAGGCTCCGGCGAATTAACATGGGATCCGGCTGAGGTGAACTGTCCTTTTACCACTACTGATGAAACTTCTCTATTTCGAAAAATGCCTGATTTCTTCATCATATAATTTTGTTTTTTAGGCTTAATTATAGCATTTAATATATGCCACATGAATAAATTACATGATGCTGACAACTATTTTATTTTATCTTGCATTTCTTAAAGCGCAGACAATGCATTAGTGCAGTTATTTTGCAGATGACTTTATTGAATTTCACCTAAATTAACAAAGCCTACATGAAATAATATATGCACCACGTACGTTATAAGCCAAAATTGCACACAGTTCTCGTGAAAATTAAGTCACATTTCAAATGAAAACATTTGTGACGTAACTTCTGCAATAAAGTTTATCACCCTTACTAAACTCTTAATGCAGCATCACACTTGTTACATAAAACTGACGTTGGTCTCACTGTCAACTCGCCCTAAATAAATAACTAATTTCATGTTTTATTTTTAATAATTTACAGTAGACCCCTTCATAACACGGGTCTACAATACGAATTCGTAGAACACGGCGAAAAAATTGTGATCGTTTTCGTGTCGCACGTTAAAAGAGACTCGAGGTGATCAAAAAAGAAAGAATTTTACGATATGCAGGCAAAACTTTTCTCTTTCGAAAAATGCCTGATTTCTACATCATATAATTCTCTTTGTGAGGTTTAATTTATAGCATTAATATATAGTATATACCACATAAATAACATTACATGATGTTGGCAACAATTTTATCTTGCATTTCGCAAAGCGTGGACAATGCATTAGCGCAGTTATTTTGCAGAGGACTTTATTAAATTTCACCTAAATTAACAAAACCTACATGATCATTTACGTTTAAAAGCCAAAAATGCACCCTGCTCCGGTGAAAATCATGTCGATTTTGTAAATGAAAACGTTCGTGATGCAACTTCTGAGAAAAAGCTTATTACCCTTCTTGAACTCTTAATGCAGTATCACGCTTGTTACATAAAACTGACGTTGTTCTCACTGTCAATTTGCACTAAATAAATAACTTATTTCCTATTTCATTCTTTACAGATTACAGTTGACCCCTTTATAACATGGGTCTACAACACGAATTCTAAGAACACGGCGAAAACATTACGATTGTTTTCGTGTAACACGTTAAAAGAGACTTGTACAGTACGGTAAAATGAGACATATGTTCTGATATTATGAAGCTTTAGCTCCTGTAATTAACATAACTTTTGAATGGCAACACCAAACATCATTGTATTTCTACGGAGTGCAAATAAGTTTTGCCGCGATTATTCCGCGCAGTCCGCACCCCAGGTGGAGTATAGCGGTGGACCAGTACAACGCGGATTCCTATAACACGGAACGTATCTACCGTCTTATAGGAAATCTCCTGTAGTTGCGTAGTGTCAAATTCAAACGAAAATTCTGGGTTGCCGTATTTAGTAATATTTCATCTCACCTTGGTGGCAAATATCCGAACTGTATCAAAAGTAAACTTTACAAAATTTTTAATTCTGTATAACCCTCGAAACAACTTCGGTGTTTACCATCTACGACGATTTTTCATGACGTGACAACTTGTGCTTGCGTGCAGTGGCGTAGCCAAGGAGAGGATAGGGGGTCACAACCCCCATGAGGATTTTTTTGCCATAGAAAATGTATATTCTTCACTCCCTTATCACACACGCGTATACATACATATATGGGAGCTGCAGTAGTCGTAACACCCCCATGAAAAATTTCTGCTACGTCACTGCTAGCGCCTAATTGATCATTTTTCTTTTCATGTGTATCAGTGATCAATATACTTCAGGATGAGAATCTGCACTGAAAAAAAAAAAAAAAAAAGGTCTAAAAAATCTGACCCCAGAAAACTCTGATTACTACAGTGGGGTTACCATGGGCCGTACCCAGAAAAAAATTTCGGGGTGGGGTGGGGGGGGGTAAGGAGGACCAAAAGATGAAAAGGTCCAATTTTTCAGAAAAAGCTTCATTATTTTTGTTTTGTTAACAAAATTTTAGATTTCGGGGAAGGGAGGGGGGACCGGACCCCCTGGTCCCCCCCCCGGGTACGGACTTCGGGGTTACACAAATACGCGCCGGACATACACTCTTGTTTATGTCCGTAGGAGCATGTACATTAGTGCTTATGTGCTGCTCCGGATAATCTGCCAGCAAGGCTGCAAAAATTGACATAAAAATGGCATCCACACGCGAAGGAAAATAAAATTAAAGGTATGTAGAATTTCATGAACCTTCGATTATTTTTAAAGTGCAAATCTGTTACAGTTCTGTTTGTTTCACATTCGATGCATTTTCACTTTTACGAGTCTTAAAAGCTGTAGAAATGAGTCGTTTTACTTAATTGTTAAATTTAACAAATTAAGTGGCAACAATGGATTCCGTTGCTACGGAAACTATAGCAATATTAAAAATAGAACATGAAATGAGTTATTTATATTTACTTTGCTAGAACTGCCATATTGGCGTCATTAACGCCACCAGTCGATGTCAAATAGCTCAAATCACAAATTAAACTTGACACTAAAGGCAATTCGCAATACCCTGTTTGGCGGAATTAAAAAAAAAAAATATCTATGCATACGTTAGGGACATCGGTTTATCTCAATTGTGGAATGGAATTAATAATACTAACAGAGTTGCACTACATTTGAATATTGTTCGCCTACTTTGCTAAGAAATATACTAAAGTAGGAATCAACATAGATTTCAATTCGTAAAACAAAAAATATATTAGACAGTATTAATTATGCAAGTTCTAACAGTTTGCAATAAAAGAAATGTAGCGCTGCTTTAACAATAAGAATCAATTATTTATTTCATGTATAGTACTCCAATCGCCAAAATGCCAACATACACCATTTTGCGGGTTTTTTTTTTGTTTTCTGGGAATCATTCGAAGGTTTGATTTAACAGCTATCAAAATGTGGAATAGTTATCTATGATTTATATAGTTTGCTCGCCAAAATTTAATCCAAGCATCTAATTGATTATTAGCAGTTATTTAAATTATTAACTATAACGTGTTTTAATCCCCGTAACGACAATGTACAAAATGCGAGAATTTTATTTTTCTGAAATTTGGCAGAATTCCTCTAACTTAAATCAGTTTACTTAATTTGGTGAAAATTCTGTAGATAGATCGTTCAAAATTGCCTTAATAACTGCATTATTTCTGTATGAAAAATTGAAGTACAGCTCCGTATTCTATTTAACTTGTTATTAAAAATACTATTTCGCTACACTCTCAGTAAGTCGCGCCAAGCCCAAAACTGTGCAAATCGGTAGAACCTATACTACATTCTCAAAATCGCCAAATCAGCCATTTTTTTCCTCCAAACTAAAAAATATACATATTAGTCTCAGAAATCTCCCAATCCCTTATTCTTTTACACATGAAAAACATTGAATTCCTGCTCTGATTTCACATGCACGCAATGCTTTAATTAAAAAATAACTTTTAAAATAATCTAAACAGAAAAAAATCATTATTTTTTATCTTTTACTGCAGGAGTCTAAATAATTTAATAAAATAGCCAAACATGGCAACCTCGATGCTTATTTCTCACTTTTTTGACTACTGGTTACAATTGCGGAATTACGGAGATCAAAAATTGGCGTTTTTGACGGGTTTTTTATCAATATCTTCTAAAATAATTCGAATTTCGAAATTTAAATTAGTGGAAGACCTTCCTCGGAATTTTCCGAATCTGTGGACACCTCGATCGAAACTTGACTCCCAGAAGTTTCGGAAGAGATAATGTTACAGACAGACAGACAGACAGACAGACGTGCACAGGTTTTAATAGTATAGACTAGCTGCTTACCCGTTCTCCGCACGGTGGGAAACGAATATTTTCCTTAAACATATATAATTCGAATTAAACCCAGTAATTCGGAATCTCAAAACGTGAAAAAATACTTGAATCGTGACTAAAAGTTGACGTCATGAGTGCAAATTTTAGACGATTGCAACATGACACAAAAACTACGTCAATGTGACTGGCGATCAAAAAAGAAAGAACTTTATGGTATGCAGACAAAACTTTTCTCTTTCGAAAAATGCCCGATTTCTACATCATATAATTCTCTTTGTGAGGTTTAATTTATAGCATTAATATATAGTATATACCACATAAATAACATTACATGATGTTGACAATAATTTTATCTTGCATTTTTCAAAGCGTGGACAATGCATTAGGGCAGTTATGTTACACACGACTTTATTAAATTTTACCTAAATTAAAAAACCTACATGAAACAATGGATGCATCATTTACGTTTAAAAGCCAAAAATGTACCCTGCTCCGGTGAAAATCATGTCGCTTTTGTAAATGAAAACGTTCGTGATGTAACTTCTGAGAAAAAACTTATTACCCTTATTGAACTCTTAATGCAGTATCACACTTGTTACATAAAAGTGACGTTTATCTCACTGTCAATTCGCACTAAATAAATAAATAATTTCATTTTTCATTTTTTACAGATTACAGTTGACCCCTTTATAACATGGGTCTACAACACGAATTCTTAGAACACGACGAAAACATTACGATCGTTTTCGTGTAACACGTTAAAAGAGACTCGTACAGCACGGTGAAATGAGACATATGTTCTGATATTATGACGCCTTAGCTCCTGTAATTAACATTCCTTTTGAATGGCAACACCAAACATCATTGCATTTTTACGGAGCGCGAATAAGTTTTGCCGCGATTATACCGCGCAGTTCGCACTCCAGGTGGAGTATAGCGCAGGACTCCGTACAACACGGATTCCTATAACACGGAACGTATCTACCGTGTTAGGGAATCTACTGTAGTTGCATAGTGTCAAATTCAATAGTTAAGAAAATTCTGGGTTGCCGTATTTAGTAATATTTCATCTCACCTTGGTGGCCGAAATGTATTAAAACCAAATATCCGAACTGTATCAAAAGTAAAATTTACTAAAAGAAAATTTTTTAATTTTGTATAACCCTCAGAACAACTTCGGAGTTTGCCATCTATGACGGTTTTTCATGACGTGACAACTTATGCTTGCGTACAGTGGCGTAGCCAAGGAGGGGATAGGGGGTCACAACCCCCCAAGCGGAGTTTTTTGCCATACAAAATGTATATTCTTCACTCCCTTATCGCACACACGTGTACATATATGTGAGTTGCAGTAGTCGTAACATTCCCATGAAAAATTTCTGGCTACTCCTGCTTAATCAATATACTTCAGGATCGCAATCTCCGCGGTAAAAAAATGGTCTAAAAAATGTGACACCAGAAAATTCTGATTAACGCAATGGGGTTACACAAATACGCGCCGGACATACGCTCTTGCTTCCGGAGGAGCAAATACATTAGAGGGTATGTGCTGCTCCGGATAATCTGCCAGCAAAAATGACGTAAAAAATGACATCCACACTCGAAGGAAATAAAATTAAAGGTATGTAGAATTGCATAAAAACTTCGATTATTTTTAAGGTGCAAGTCTGTTACAGTTCTATTTGTTTCACAATTGATGCGTTTTCACTTTTTCGATTCTTAAAAGCTGTAGAAATGAGTGGTTTCACTTAATTGTAAAATTTAACAACTTAAGTGGCAACAATGGATTCCGTTGCTACGGAAACTATAGCAATGTTAAAAATAGAACATGAAATGAGTTATTCATGTTTACTTTGCTAGAACTGCCATATTGGCGAAATTAACACCGCCAGTCGATGGCAAATAGCTCAAACCACAAATTAAACTTGACACTAAAGGCAATACGCAATACTCTGTTTGGCAGAATTAAAAAAAAAATATCTATGCATACGCTAGTGACATCGGCTCATCTCAATTGTGGAATGGAATTAATAATATGTACAGAGTTGCACTACATTTGAATATTTTTCGCCAACTTTGCTAAGAAATGTACTAAAGTAGGAATCAACAAACATTTCAATTCGTAAAACAAAAAATATATTAGACAGTATTAATTACGCCTTTCTAACAGCTTCTAGTAAAAGAAACTTCCGTAGCGCTGCTTTAACAAATAAGAATCAATTATTTATTACACAGTACTTCGATCGCCAAAATGCCAATATACACCATTTTGCGAGATTTTTTTGTTTTCAGGAATCATTCGAAGCATTGATTTAACAGCAATCAAAATGGGAAATAGTTATCTATCATTTATATGGTTCGATCGCCAAAATTTAATGCAGGCATATTATTGATAAGCAGCAGTTATTTAAATTATTAACTATAGCGGGTTTTAATCACCGTTAACTACCATGTACAAAATGCGAGAATTTCAATTTTCTGAAATTTGGCGGAATTCCTCTAACTTAAATCAGTTTACTTAATTTGGTGAAAATTCTATAGATCGTTTAAAATCGCCTTAATAACTGCATTATTTCTGTATGAAAAATCAAAGTATAGCGCCGTAAAATTTATACTTGTTATTAAAAATACTATTTCGTTACGCTCTCAGTAATTTGCGCCAAGCCCAAAACTGTAGAAATCGGTAGAACCTACTACTTTCTCAAAATCGCCAAATGAGCCATTTTTTTTTTCGGCCAAACTAAAAAATATACATATTAGTCTCGGAAATCTCTCAATCCCTTATTCTTTTACACATAAAAACATTGAATTCCAGCTCTGATTTAACATGAACGCAATATTTTAATTAAAAAATAACTTTGTAAATAATCTAAACAGAAAAAAATCATTATTCTTTTATTTTTACTGCAGGAGTCTAAATAATTTAATAAAATAGCCAAACATGGCAACCTCGATGCTTATTTCTCACTTTTTTGACTACAGGGGTTACAATCACGGAATTGCGGAGAGCAAAAATTAGCGTTTTTGATGGGGTTTTTTATCAATATCTCCTAAACTAATTCGAATTTCGAAATTTAAATTAGCGGAGGTTCTTTCTCGAAATTTTCCGAATTCGTGGATACCTCGTTCGAAACTCAACTCCCAGCCGTTTAGGAGGAGATGATGCTACACACACACACACACACACACACACACACAGACAGACGCCCACAGATTTTAATAGTATAGACTAGCTGCGTGCCCGATCTTCGCACGGTAGGAAACGAATATTTTACTAAAATCTAATCGTAACTATCTATGCAAAAGCAAAATGTCAAAAAGTTCAAGTAGTCCTTTTGTTGAACTACCGTGGAATATATTACGCAATGTAAGATTATGGTTTAGTTTGTTATAAGACGATCGTTGAAAAATAATGAATATAACACTTTTAATTTCACGAAATAGTTATTAACGTGGTATGCTGTTCTTTAATCCATATTATCCAAACAAATCTTCTATTACTACCAGAGATAAAAATGAGAATACTATCTATTATGTTAATATTATCTATCTTCCTTTCTCAGTCTTTAATGCTCAATTTAAAGAAACCGATTAGATAATTTAAACCAATCATGCTTTTCTACTTTTCGGTGATTCTGTGAAATTTATGCATTGCCATTAAAACAGATTTCTGTTATGTCGTAGGGAATAAATAACATTTGGACTAAGTGGAAAATTAACGGGTTTTTATTGTATTTAAAAGTTTTTTTTTGAAAAATGAAAATAATTAAAGAAAGTTCTATTTAGGATAATTTTGCCCAGAGAAATTAAGTTTTTGGGGTATGTGAGGACATTATGGGGGGTTTTGTGTCAGTTGGATTTGTAATTTAGAGATCCATGTGCTTGTCATTAATTGCGCGCTAAATGACAGATACATATTTTTCTAAGTGAAATACCTGATATAGTTTCTTTCATAATGGGTTGCACATATGTCGAAAACTACCTTAATGATTTTGATAATGAATTTTACATTTAGTATTTTTTTGTGTTTTTTTTTTTTTTTGGTGGCTGACATTTTTTTTTTTTGTGGCTGACAAAATTTTTTTTTGTATAACGATCTTCTAGTTCCCTTAATTAATATATTAACATTAATAAATTTTAACAATTGTAATTTTTTACTAATTTTCTTTTGATTTACAACAATCACTACTGGGTAGCCATTTTCTTTTGGAGTCAGTACGATCCCGGCAGATACATGCGTTCCCGCGTCTTTGACGTTGCCAGATTCAAGGAACAAGAATTTTTACGGCCGTTCACGATGTGTTTTACATCTTGCAAATAATTAATAAGGAGTTATTAAATTCAAGTGGAAGTGCAAAGAATATTCGTTTACTAAAATATACACATCGTTATTTACAAAGTAATTTTTAGAGGCCGTAATTACGAAGTCAATAAAGAGTGCTGACTTAAACATCAACTCAATGGCCAACATTTCGCTGCAGCAATCGAAGTCTGAGTACGAGAGTATGATGATTGCTATAAATATCAGAGTCAGAGGTGGCGTCGTTCTTCTTCGTCTTTTTTCTTCTTGGATTTGTCGGAGTGACTCGTTTGACATCGGCAGAGAGAAAATGGCGTCTATGGACGGTGACTTAGGAAGGAGCCTCGGAAATGAGACCTGAGTGATGTTTTAAAGGAGGGCCCTCCAATCATTAACCCATGGATAAGTTTTTTTTTATGCATGCTTCCTTTAACTAATATTTTCTTTTTTTATTGTTTAGTCAGCCACATTAATTTTTTTGTGTGACATGTGGGTTTAAGCCGGAAATGTAAGCTAATTTTTTAAGGGTAATAAGAGGCATTAATATGTGATATTTTCTGGTAATATTGTTTAATTTGATTAAGATGGGGTTTACTAAGATCAATCAAAATAAATTTTTGTAGTCTTGGGACTAAATGAAGTAGATGTTTAAAGATTGGGTTCTAGTGTGCCTCATGTGAATTGTTTTGGTATGTTCAGCAAAATGTATTATGTTGGAAGATAGTTGTAATTTAATAAAATTTGTTAAGTTAAATATTATGTTAGAGCATTATAATCGAGAATTATCAAAATATGTGAAAAAGTTGGGCAGATGTAAAAAGATTATAATACCTTAAGATCGCTGGTAAATACTTTGTTAAGCGATAGCTGGTGCTTCAGGAGTATTATAGTTGTTTAATGTTAATGTTAATAAATGAACTGTTCAATTTATTCTAGAGTTTATTTCTTTTGTTTGTGTGCATTTTCTTTTTCACTCGAACTTCATAGGGTTTTTGCAGAATTTTAGATATAACACCAACGGTTTTGTACAGCTTTTTAAATCTATACGATCACTAAGCCATTTTAAGTTTATTTTTGTTGCTTTATTGAACCTATTTGTATTTTGGAAATTTAAGGAAATGGTTTATTTTACGGCACCTCTTTTTGAAACGGTCAAAGAATTTTAAAAGTTAATTTACTTAAAATGAAGTCAAATTTTGAGATATTAAAATAAGTCAACAACACAAGTATATTTTTTAATCACAACATTTCCATATATATTTAAGCATAATTCTTGTCTGATTGGCGTATTTAGCACAGCAAAATATTTCATCTCGCAGTGGTGGAAAACATCCAAGCTGTACCAATTTAAATATTATTTAAATCCACCATGGTTCAGACTCGTGAAAACATCAAACTGTGTAATCTCGAGGAACTATTTGGAATCGCTCAAATTGCGAATAGGGCGTTAAATTGTGTTGCAGAGTTTACGAATTTCAGACAACTTTTAATCTATGACGTCACGTTCTGACCAGGGTAGTCGAATTTAGTAATTTCGCGCAGTAGTTTTTAAACGGAGTAATATTGAAACATACGACGTTGAAAAACTCTCGCTTGCAACAGAACTTTATCAAAGTTAATTTGAGAGATATTGGGGTTATTCCTAGCTAATCGGTATTTCAAATATTTTCCGTATCCATTTTGCTAATGATGTAACTTTTCTGCAAGAGCTTGTTAAGTTGCTAAAATTTAAAAAAGAGTATATCTAATATAGATAATATACCGTCAAAAGTCGTCCAAATTTGGCGACATTTTGGACGATTTTTGGGAATACATACAATGACCGTCGTCAAACCGATAGCGAATACTATGAATTATGTTAATTAGTATTTTGCATCTTGTGCCGACATTTGAATTTCTCACGATTTTAAAAAATGCAGGTTTCCTTTCGCTATTATGGTTTCTGAAAAATCACAGAGCTCAAAAATCGCTAAGGGTAACACGTGCATTAAACAAAATATCAGGTTGTAACGAAAGTTTTCCGCCATATCTGCCTGAAAAACTAACTTCTAACTCCTTAGATAACTGGTACCAAACCTGTACCGTGTCACATGATGCAACAATAGTACTTAAAACTGTACTCATAATTCGTTGATATTCTGTAGCTGACTTTTAGAAACAGAACTGGAAGTAAATGATGGTTCTAATCCTCTAGAGTGATAGTTCCATTTGAGACACCTTGTTCTTAATGATAACTATATTTTTTACAGATTTCACAACACAGTGTCATAAAGCAAGTCTCTTTCTTTCAAATGCCAAAAATCATTTGACAAAATATGAGCAAATACGCTAACGCGAACTGTGTGCTTCCGATGTTTGCGGTGGCGGGAAACTTTCATTTGAATACTTTGAATTTTTATAATAATAATTTTTGCGTCAAAACCTTTTAATGTAATTAGATTTCTAACTCATTTTCATAAAGTCAAAATGACATCATTCTCAGTTGCGATATCTAACATGAATTAGTGAAAGAAGAAAAAGAAAGAAAAAACGCGTTATTTTATTTTCTACAGCATCTGATAATCTGGATGGAAGTTTATTATTTCGCTCGTGGTGTAACTTTTAGTCAAAACTTGTTAACCAGGATATTTAATGCATTTTTACAGTGACATAAAGATGACGTCAGTCTCACTACAATTATTGAAAGTAATAAATAAATAAATCTAACTTTGTTGACTATGCTCACGAATGTGCTGAAATCGGTTATTTGAGTAGCTTTCTACCCTCAAAATTTCGAAAAATCGTAAAAAGTTAGAGAACCCGGACGAACAAACAAACAAACATACTTTCACGTTTATATAATAGAGTATTTTCACGTGACGTCACTGAATTTTTTTTTAGGTCATCTCGGATATTTAGGGATACAAAGCCTACTTTTTGGCCAATGACCATTCTGAAATGAACGAATGTTTGACCAAAAAAAGTTGGTTGCTAAGGTGTGACGTAGTGATAATGACGTAGGTGAAAGAGCTCGATAGATTGCATGAAAACTTCGATTATTTTTAAAGAAGCGCAGATATGTTAATGTTCTATTATTTTCATATTCAATGCCTTTTCATTTTTTGAGTTTTAAGAGATGCAGATATTAATGATTTCACTTATTGTTATATTTAATAACTTAAGTGGCAACAATGGTTTGCGTTACTACGGAAACTGTAGCAATCTTTAAAATAGAACATGAAATGAATTATTCATGTTTACTTTGCTAGAACAACCATATTGGCGTAATTAACGCCACAAATTGATGGTAAATAGCTAAAATAAATCACAAATTAAACTTAACAACAAATTCAAAAATTTACTTTCAATCCTTACAATACCCACAATTTTTAAAGGCTGAAAAACCATTCTTATTCACCTCCAAAAGCAAAGAAAAAAGAAAAGAATTCCGATTTTATTACACCTTGTTCGGTGGGATTAAAAAAAAATATCCAAGCATACGCTCATAATATCGACTCATTCCAATCGTGGAATGCAATTAGCAGCAGAAACGCGAGAACACACTCTATTAAACACAGCGTTACACTATATTTGAATATTTAGCGCCAGCTTTGCTAAGAAAGGTAAAGTAGGAATCAACATACATTTTAATTTGTAAAGCAAAAAATTTATTAGACAGTGTTAGTTATATGCCATTCTAACAGCTACCAGAAAAGGAAATTTCCGTAGCACTGCTTTAACGAATAAGAATCAATGATTTTTTACACATTCGATCGCCAAAGTGCCAACATACACCACATTGCGAGATTTTTTTCAAGGAATCATTCGAAGCATTGAAATAACGGCAACCAAAATGGGAAATAGTAATCTATCACTCATATGGTTTGATCGCCAAAGTACAACAGGCATCTACTTGAAAAGGAGCAGTATTTTAAATTATTAACTACGTGCTAATGTATTTTATTCATCGTTAACTATGATGTACAAAATGCGAGAATTTCAATTACCTTAAATTTGGCGGAATTTCCCCTCACTTTAATCAATTTACTTAATTTGGTGAAAATTCTCAAGTTAGATCGTTTAAATTCGCCTTAATAACTGCATTATTTCGGCACTAATCACTGTTGAATTAAAAAAAAATAAAGCTAAACTCTAATAAAACCTACACTTGTTTTTAAAAATACTATTTCCGTACGCTCTCAGTAAATTGCGCCAAGCTTAAAACTGTGCAAATAGGTAGAACCTACTACTATATCAGAATCGCCAAATCAGCCATTTTCCCCCTCCAAACTAAAAAATATACATATTAGTCTCGGAAATCTCCTAATCCCTTATTCTTTTACACACAAAAAACATTGAATTCCTGCTCTGATTTCACATGCACGCAATACTTTAATTAAAAATACCTTTGTAAATAATCTAAACAGAAAAAAATCATTATTTTTTTATTTTTACTGCAGGAGTTTAAATAATTTAATAAAATAGCCAAACATGGCAACCTCGATGCTTATTTCTCACTTTTTTGACTGCGGGTTACAATCACGGAATTGTGGAGAGCAAAAATTAGCGTTTTTGATAGGGTTTTTTATCAATATCTCCTAAACTAATTCGAATTTCGAAATTTAAATTAGCGGAGGTTCTTTCTCGAAATATTCCGAATAAGTGGACACCTCCATCGAAACTCAACTCCCAGCCGTTTAGGAGGAGATGATGCTACACACACACACAGACAGACGCGCACAGATTTTAATAGTATAGACTAGCTGCTTACCCGTTCTCCGCACGGTAGGAGACGAATATTTTCCTTACACACATATAATTCGAATTAAACCCAGTGATAGGAATCTCTAATAGTGAAAAATTGCTGGAACTCTGACGAAAAGCTGACTCCATGAGTGCAAATTTGAGACGATTGCAACACGATGACACAAAAACTACGCCATTGTCACTGGCGATCAGAGAAGTAAGAACTTTATGGTATGCAGACGAATCTTTTCTCTTTCGAAAAATGCCTTATTTGTACATCATATAATTCTCTTTTTAGGTTTAATTTATAGCATTCATACATACCATATGAATAACATTACATGATGTTGAATCCTATTTTATCTTATCTTGCATTTCGTAAAGCGTGGACAATGCACTAGCACAGTTATTTTGCAGATGACTTTATTAAATTTTACCCAAATTTAATAAAACCTACACGAAACAATCGATGGACATTGTACGTTCAGAAACCAAAAATGTATCCTGTTTCCGTGGAGATCTTGTCGCTTTCGTAAATGAAAAAAATTGTGCCGTAACTTAAGCGGAAAAGCTTATTACCCTTACTGAACTCTTAATGCAGTAGCACACTTGTTACATAAAACTAACGTTGATCTCACGGCCAATTCACACTAAATAAATAACTAATTTCATATTTTATTTTTAACAAATTGCATAGTCTCGAATTCAATATTAAACAAAATCTGAAATCGTATCGAGCTCTAGGTCTTGTAACTGGAGTAACTGGAATATATATGAAAAAATAAATAGAACTTTAACATATAAGTAATTTATATGAAATATTCTAAGCACATTGGATCCCGTTATTCGGAAAGATTCCACAAACGCCATGGGAAGAAAGAGCAATTAATTTCATATTATATTTTGTATTCCTTGCAAGCGCCTTTGTTATGTACATGATTGCAATATCATTCTCGTACACGATGCTTATCCTATAGTCTCTGGTAATTTATTTTGGATTTTCATTTCATATTCCTGACTTTTCATACTTTTGAAATTTTGTTGCTTTGCGCATGTGAATAATCGATTATCATTTCGCATTACGGCTACTATTATTATTAATTAGTTTTCCATATCGCTTCTTCCACGTTAACGACGTTTATCTGCCTTTTTCTAGTTTAAAAAAAAAACGCCTACAAAGTTTCATTGCTTCAATTTAGACACACAGAGGGGTTCGGCAAATACGCACCCGACAAATTGCTTTCTTAAGTACGACGAAGCAGCACATACGTTAGCGTTTAATGTGCTTCTCCGGATAATCTGACAGCAAAACAGAAGACAATGACGTGAAATGACGTCACACGCTAAGGAAATAAAATGAAAAATATGCAGAATTGCCTGAAAAAACTTCGATTATTTTTAATGCGCAAATATGTTAAAATTCTATTTGTTTCATATTTAATGCGTTTTCACTTTTTTGGGTCTTAGGAGATGTAGAAATGAGTGGTTTCACTTAATTATTAAATTGAACAACTTGGCAACAACGGAATCCAATTGGCAACAATGGATTCCGTTGCCACGGAAACTGTAGCAGTTTTAAAAATAGAATATGAAATGATTTATTTATGTTTACTTTGCTAGAACTTCAATTTTGGAGTAATTAACGTCGGCAGTCGATGGCAAATAGCCAAAATGAATCACACATTAAACTTGACAATAAATGCAATAATTTAAGGCATTACCAGCTAGTCTAACTGGGTTTAAAAAATATTCTCATTCATCTCAAACAGCATTCGTATTTATAAAGACTTCCTATTTTATTACACCTTGTTCGGCGGGATTAGAAAATATTATCTATTCATAGCTCGTAACACCAACTCATATCAACCGAGGCATAGAATTAGCAATACAAATGAAAAAGTTTAATTTTCTGAAATTTGGCGGGGTTTCCCTAACTTAAATCAATTTATTTAACTTGTTGAAAATCATTTAAAATCGCCTTAATAACTGCATTATTTCTGAACAGAAAATTATAATTTCAGGCTAAATTCTAGTAAAACCTACACTTGTTTTTAAAAATACTATTTCTTTACGCTCTCAGTAAATTGCGCCAAGCCTAAAATTGTGCAAACCACTAGAATCCACTTTCTCAAAATCGCCATATAAGCCATTTTTTTCGCCAAATTATAAGGTTATACACTTTAGTCTCTGAAATTTACAAATCCTTTTTCTTTTGCGTATAAAAAATATTGAATTTCTCCTCTCATTTCCCACGCAGACGATATTTTAAATAAAAAATAACCTAGGAAATATTCGAAACAGAAAAACAGTATTATTCCTTTATTTTTAATGCAAGAGTATCATTTAATAAATTCGCCAAACATGGCAACCTCGATGCTTATTTCTCACATTTTCACTACAGAGGTTACAATCGCGGAGATGCGGAGAGCAAAAATTAGTGTTTTTTATCAATCTCCTAAACTAATTCGAATTTCGAAATTTAAATTAGCGGAAGACCTTCCTCGGAATTTTTCGAATAAGTGGACACCTCGATCGAAACTCAACTCCCAGCGGTTTTGGAGGAGATGATGCTACACACAGACAGACAGACGCGCACAGATTTTAATAGTATAGAAGACTAGCTGCGTGCCCGTTCTTCGCACGGTAGGAAATGAATATTTTACTAAAATCTAATCGTAACTACCTATGCAAAAGCAAAATGTCAAAAAGTTCAAGTAGTCCTTTTGTTGAAACTATCGTAAAACATATTACGCAACGTATGATTATGGTTTAGTTAGTTATAAGACGCGATCGTTGAAAAATAATGAATATAACACTTTTAATTTCACGAAATAGTTATTAACGTGGTATACTGTTCTTTAATCCATATTATCCAAACAAATCTACTATTACTACCAGAGATAAAAATGAGAATACTATCTATTACTTACATTAATATTATCTATCTTCGTTTCTCAGTTTTTAATGCTCAATTTAAAGATACAGATTAGATATTTTAAACCAATGATGCCTTTCTACTTTTTGGTGATTCTGTGAAATTTATGCATTGCCATTAAAACAGATCTCCATATATTTTTAAGCATAATTCTTGTCTCATCGGCGTATTTAGCACAGCAAAATATTTCATCTCGCAGTGGTGGAAAACATCCAAGCTGTACCAATTTAAATATTATTTAAATCCACCATGGTTCAGACTCGTGAAAACATCAAACTGTGTAATCTCGAGTAACTATTTGGAATCGCTCAAATTGCGAGTAGAGCGTTAAATTGTGTTGCAGAGTTTACGAATTTCAGACAACTTTTAATCTATGACGTCACGTTCTGACCAGGGTAGTCGAATTTAGTCATTTCGCGCAGTAGTTTTCAAGCGGAGTAATATTGAAACATACGACGTTAAAAAACTCTGGCTTGCAACAGAACTTTATTAAAGTTAATTTGAGAGATATTGGGGTTATTCCTAGCTAATCGGTATTTCAAATATTTTCCGCATCCATTTTGCTAATGATGTAACTTTTGTGCAAGAGCTTGTTAAGTTGCTAAAATTTAACAGAAAAAGAGTATATCTAATATAGATAATATACCGCCAAAAGTCGTCCAAATTTGGTGACATTTTGTACGATTTTTGGGAATACATACAACGACCGTCGTCAAACCGATAGCGAATACTATGAATTATGTTAATTAGTATTTTGCATCTTGTGCCGACATTTGAATTTCCCACGATTTAAAAAAATGCAAGTTTCCTTTCGTTATTATGGTTGCTGAAAAATCACAGAGCTCAAAAATCGCTAAGGGTAACACGCGCATTAAACAAGATACTTTGAATTTTTATAATAGTAATTTTTGCGTCAAAACCTTTCAATATAATTAGATTTCTAAATCATTTTCATGAGGTCAAAATGACATCATTGTCAGTTGCGATATCTAACATGAATTAGTGAAAGAAGAAAAAGAAAAAATAAGAAAAAAAACACGTTATTTTATTTTCTACAGCAACTGATAATCTGGATGGAAGTTTATTATTTCGCTCGTGGTGTAATTTTTTGTCAAAACTTGTTAACCAGGATTTTTAATGCATTTTTACACTCGTGACATCAAAATGACGTCAGTCTCACTTGAATTATTGGAAGTAATCTATTATATAAATGTGAAAGTTTATCTGTTTGTTTGTTTGTTTGTTCGTTCGGGAACTCTTCCCACACTGTCAGACCAATCGGCTTGAAATTTTGCACATACACGTAAAACGACATAGATTAGGCCGTAGGCTACTTTAAAATTCTGGAAATCCACCCGTTCCCCAGTTTTTAACGATTTTTCGGAATTTTCGGGGTAGAAAGCTACTCAAATGTCCGATTTCAGCATATTCGTGAGCATTAGGACAGATCCTAACACGCCTCGAAGCGATTTTTTCGATATTCGAATTAGAAAATGTTTTATTTTATGTTTTGTCCGATTTTTAGCGATTTTTCCCGTTTAATACGTAATAACACCGTTAATTACACTCGCAAAAAAGCGATATTTACATCATCGGATAGAGGAGAAAATTTTCTTTTAAAAACTGTTTGTTCGGACTGTGTAACATAATTTGCAGATTTTTGGGAATTTTTCAAATAAAATTAAATTTGACGCTGACTTTCGTAAAATATTTTTAAAACTGCTGCATCTTGAATTCTATCCGTCATAACTTTTTTATATTTTGTCAAATGACAGAGCATACATTTCGCCTTCTTTTAAAAGAGAAACCAGAGGAAAATATAAATTAGGAGATTTTTTATGAATATTTAAATAAAGAAGGATTTTCATTTCAATAGCAGCTGTTTAAAAATTTCGGAATGATATCTTGCAGTTTAGTTGTCTTGGAGACAGTAACAATGATTAAAATTGCCAGTTCAAATAAATAAATAAAATTACATTCAAATAACTGAGTTTTCACATGTGAAATGTGCGCCAATTTGATGTCACGAGTTTAAAACCCCTTTCGAAACTCAATCAGAATAATGGACTCACAAGCAAAACATACGCCACACATGAAATAATTCTATATTTTATTTTACGTTGCCATAAAAAGAATTGAATGCTGTTTTTTCATCAGTGAATTATCCAGCATTATTTTCAATTGAGATTTTAAACGGGACACGTTTTCGAATCGCAGGAAATATATTGCACTGTGTTAAACAGGACCTGATTATGGCAAACAGGGATGGCCGGGCATTGATGAATTTGCCCCCCCCCCCCATCTATGAAATCTGTTTTATTTTTCATAAAATTTCTTATAAAAAAAAGAATAACATTTGAAATTGGGGGGCCATTTCGAGCCGGAGGCACTGGGCAGTCCCGATTTGCCCGTGCGATAATAGGGCCCTGGTGCTAAATACTGCACCTGACAAGACTTATGCGTAAAAATTTATGGAGAGCTGATTTAGTGGCAACCATAAAATGAAATGATTATCATTTATGCTAATGCGTAAATTGCAAAGAATCACCAAAGAGTAAAAGCCTACATTCGTGGGTGGCAAATATCTAAACCGTTTCTTTAAATTAAGCATTAACGTTTGCAAAACAAAAATATATTGTATTGTATCAGTAAAAGATAGTATAAGTAATAGAAAGTAGATATGCTAAGGCAATATTGATCAAAGCACAATATACCGCATTAATAATATTGTTTTCGTGAAATTAAATCTTCTATTCATTTTTCAACAGCCGTATTACAACACAGCTAACTAAACATTAAGTAATTCTACGTCACGTTAATATATCCTGCGGTAGTTTCAACAGAAAACACTGTAACAGAACTTTCTTTTTTCTTGGAGATTATGTTTTTTTCGTAAGTAGTTATGATCACATTTTAGGAAAATGTTCTCTTCTTGCCTTGCGAAGAGCGGGTACACTACTATTTAATTAAAAAATAAAACTGTTCTCCACATCATGTAGTATCTAAGGTATTAATGGCATAACTTAAATCTAAAAAAGAGTATGATGTAGAAATGAGCCATTTTGAAAATTAGGAATTTTCTTTGCAAACCGTCGCGCTTTTCTTTTCTAATCGCGAATGACACCGACATAGTTTTTTGCGTCATGATATTAACAAGGGTCTCATGTCAGTACTTATACTAACTTTACAAATAACTAATGTGTAACTTTACGCGCATAGTCAAATCATTTTGCTTATTTTTAGATTCCAAATCACTGGAATCAATTCGAACAATACATGTAAGAAAAAGTTTCGCTACCTACCGTGCGGAGAACGGGCACGCAGCTAGTAAATAAATAAATCTAACTTTGTTAACTATGCTCACGAATGTGCTGAAATCGGTTATTTGAGTAGCTTTCTACCCTGAAAATTGCGAAAAATCGTAAAAAGTTAGAGAATGGGTGGATTTCCAGAATTTTAAAGCAGCCTACGGACTATTCTATGTCGTTTTACATGTATGTGCGAAATTTCAAACCGATAGGTCGAACGGTGTGGGAGGAATTCCCGGACGAACAAATCAACAAACATACTTTCACATTTATATAATAGATTGCATGAAAACTTCGATTATTTTTAAAGAAGCGCAGATATGTTTATGTTCTATTTTTTCATATTTAATGCGTTTTCATTTTTCGAGTTGTAAGAGATGTAGATATTAATGATTTCACTTATTGTTATATTTAACAACTTAAGTGGCAACAATGGATTCCGTTACTACGGAAACTGTAGCAATTTTAAAAATAGAACATTAAATGAATTATTCATGTTTACTTTGATAGAACTGCCATATTGGCGTAATTAACGCCACAAATTGATGGTAAATAGCTAAAATGAATCACCAATTAAACTTAACAACAAATTCAAAAATTTACCCGCAATCCTTACAATTTCCACCATTTTTACCACTCTGAAAAACCATTCTTATTCACCTCCAAAAGCATTCGTATTTTTAAAGAATTCCGATTTTATTACACCTTGTTTGGTGGGATTTAAAAAAATATCCAAGCATACGTTCATAATATCGACTCATTCCAATAGTGGAATGTAATTAGCAGCACAAACGCGAGAACACACTCAGTTAAACACAGCGTTACACTATATTTGAATATTTATCGCCAGCTTTGCTAAGAAAGGTAAAGTAGGAATAAACATACATTTTAATTTGTAAAGCAAAAAATTTATTAGACAGTATTAGTTATATGCCATTCTAACAGTTACTAGAAAAAGAAATTTCCGTAGCACTGCTTTAATCAATAAGAATCAATGATTTTTTACACATTCGATCGCCAAAGTGTCAACATACCCCATTTTGCGAGATTTTTTTCAAGGAATCATTCGAAGCATTGAAATAACCGCAACCAAAATGGGAAATAGTAATCTATCACTCATATGGTTTGATCGCCAAAGTACAACAGGCATATACTTGAAAAGGAGCAGTATTTTAAATTATTAACTATGTGTTAATGTGTTTTATTCATCCTTAACTATGATGTACAAAATGCGAGAATTTCAATGACCTTAAATTTGGCGGAATTTCCCCTCACTTTAATCAATTTACTTAATTTGGTGAAAATTCTCACGTTAGATCGTTTAAATGCGCCTTAATAACTGCATTATTTCTGCACTAATAACTGCTAAATTAAAAAAATTAAAGCTAAACTCTAGTAAAACCTACACTTGTTTTTAAAAATACTATTTCGGTACGCTCTCAGAAAATTGCGCCAAACCCAAAACTGTGAAAATCGGTAGAACTACTACTTTCTCAAAATATGCCATATCAGCCATTTTTTTTCGCCAAACTAAAAAAAAATTACGCATATTAGTCTCAGATATCTCCAAGTCCTTATTCTTTTATGTATAAAAAACAGTGCATTCCTGCCCTAATTTCCCACGCAGACGATATTTTAATAAAAAAAAAACCTAGCAAATATACTCTAAACAGAAAAAAATGATTTTTCTTTTATTTTTAATTCAAATGTCTAAATCATTTAATAAATTCGCCAAGCATGGCAACCTCGATGCTTATTTCTCACATTTTCACTACAGAGGTTACAATTGCGGAGAGCAAAAATTAGTGTTTTTGACGGGGTTTTTTATCAATATCTCCTAAACTAATTCGAATTTTGAAATTTAAATTATCGGAAGACCTTCCTCGGAATTTTTCGAATAAGTGGACACCTCGATTGAAACTCAACTCCCAGCGGTTTCGGAGGAGATGATGCTACACACAGACAGACAGACAGACAGACGCGCACAGATTTTAATAGTATAGACTAGCTACTTACACGTTCTCCGCACGGTAAGAGACGAATATTTTCCTTACACACACATATAATTCGAATTAAACCCAGTGATAGGAATCTCTAATAGTGAAAAATTGCTGGAATTCTGACGAAAAGATGACTCCATGAGTGGAAATTTGAGACGATTGCAACATGATGACACAAAAACTACGTCATTGTCACTGGCGATCAGAAAAATAAGAACTTTACGGTATGCAGACGAAACTTTTCTCTTTCGAAAAATGCCTTATTTGTACATAGTATAATTCTCTTTTTTAGGTTTAATTTATAGCATTCATACATACCATATGAATAACATTAGATGATGTTGAATACTATTTTATCTTATCTTGCATTTCGTAAAGCGTGGACAATGCATTAGCACAGTTATGTTGCAGATGACTTTATTAAATTTTACCCAAATTTAAAAAACCTACACGAAACAATCGATGCACATTGTACGTTCAGAAACCAAAAATGCATCCTGTTTTCGTGAAGATCTTGTCGATTTCGTAAATGAAAAAATTTGTGACGTAACTTAAGCGGAAAAGCTTATTACCCTTACTGAACTCTTAATACAGTAGCACACTTGTTACATAAAACTAAGGTTGATCTCACTGCCAATTCACCCTAAATAAATAACTAATTTCATATATTATTTTTAACATAGATTAATTGCATAGTGTCAAATTCAATATTAAACAAAATTTGAAATCGTTTCTAGAGCTCTAGGTCTTGTAACTGAAGTAACTGGAATATATATGAAAAATAAATAGAAATTTAACATATAAGTAATTTATATGAAATATTCTAAGCACATTGTATCCCGTTATTCGGAAAGATTCCACAAACGCCATGGGAAGAAAGAGCAATTAATTTCATATTATATTTTGTATTCCTTGCAAGCGACTTTGTTATGTACATAATTGCAATATCATTCTCGTACACGATGCTTATCCTATAGTCTCTGGTGATTTATTTTGGATTTTCATTTCATAGTCCTGACTTTTCATACTTTTGAAATTTTGTTGCTTTGCGCATCTAAATAATTGATTATCATGTCGCAATACGGCTACCAATTAAATAGTTTTCCATATCGCTTCTTCCACGTTAAGGACGCTAATCTGCCTTTTTCTAGTTTAAAAAAAAACGCCTACAAAGTTTCATTGCTTCAATTTAGACACACAGAGGGGTTAGGAGTAGTAGATAAATGACAGTTCACCTCAGCCGCAGCCATGTTAATTCGCCGCAGCCGAGCGCAACTGTATAACTGCTTTCCCTAGGCTGAGCGGGGAAGGGGGGCGTGGTCGGACCGGATGTGGGGAGCGGATGCTAAGACCGGATGTTCAAAGGATTGATAAGATTTTTTTTTCTTTTTTTTCAAATAAGGGGACTTGTAATTTTTTTCAGATTGTGACATATTTTTCAAATAAGGGGACTTGTAATTTTTTTCAGATTGTGACAAATTTTTCAAATAAGGGGACTTGTAATTTTTTCAGATTGTGACATATTTTTCAAATAAGGGGACTTGAATTTTTTCAGATTGGAAAATTTTCAAGGGATGTATTTTCGAGGACATTTTCAAAGGGACTGGAAAATTCAGTTCAACACTACCAAAAGAATTCATAGGTTAATGATTGTTGGCTTAAACCATTAGGCCGAGAATCCTTCAGGTATAAAATTGTAGGTGTATTGTGTTATACTTTAGTTTTGAAAATGAATTGGGACTTTGATTAATTTTTCGAAGTTTATTTTTTTTATTTATTTAGTTTTCTTTACCATTTAGTAATAGAACCAATGCAAATCGAATAAATGTTGCTTAATACATACTTCTAATGTTTAGCTAATTTTTGTATACTGATTATAGCATATATTTAATAAGTAACAGTTTACTAGGATATTAAAGTAGGGTATAGGATACCCATACATTTTCTACAAATTTCTTGTACTGTTAGGGAAGTGAGAAAATTATACCATAGAACGATTTTAGTACCTATAGTTTTTACAAATAATGATTTAGATAGTGTATAAACTTTTTTATCTAAACATTTTTTTTTCTTAAGAGATTTTTACCCAAGTTTTAATTTTAAGTTAAATAATGTTACAACAAATATTTTTTTAATCAAGAGTTACTTAATTTTTTAACCAAGTTTTAATTTTAAGTTAAATAATTTTACAACAAATACATTTCTAATCACGAGTTAATTTATTTTTATTTTTTTAAACCAAGTTTTAATTTTAAGTTAAATAATTTTACAACAAATACATTTCTAAATTTATTTTTTTTAACCAAGTTTTAATTTTAAGTTAAATTATTTACAACAAATTTTTTTTAATCAAATGTTTTTAATTTATCAAGAAAAAAAAATTTAATCCAGTGTTTTTAATTTTTTGTATACCGTATTTTTGTTAAGTAGACGTTTAACACTAAAGTAGGAGTTAGGATACCCATATATTTTCTACAAATTTCCTCTACTGTTAGGCAAGTGAGAAAATTACACCATAGAAAGATTTTAGTACCTACAGATTTTACAAATAATGATTTGGATATAGTCTTATTTTCTATTGCGAGAAAACCACTTTAGCCATATATCCCCCAAAACTCAAGTTTTGATATACGAAATGTGTGAATACGCGTTAGATCCCCTTAGAAAGTCCTCCTACCAAGGCACCCCTCATCCTAAGCAGATACCCCCGCGTGCAGGTTTGCCTTAAAACACAAACAAACAAAGTATTTATCTAAATATTTTTTCTTACCCACACATTTTTGATAAATCTTAGGCAGCGATTATACTAGTTTATATTTTCTATAGATCAATTAGAGAAAAAATTACATTTTTAGTAATCCTACAAAATATTCTTACTGTATATCACAAGTAGAGTAACTTGATTTATAGAATTTCAATACGATACGAGTTAGATTGTTTATGTGCAAAACTAATTTCAGTTTGACTATGAAAGCATAATTTTATACATGCATTAATATTTTTAGAGGTATGCACTTAGCATATTTTATAGAAAGGTGAGCATAACTAGCACAAACTTTTAGACTAGATAGTACTATTGTTAGAAAGTTGAACTATTGGAAATAAAAATTGAAGATCCGTTTTAGCACAGTTTTATACCGCATGGACATAAATATCTTTCAATACTTAGATAGTTTAAATCGCAAATCATTACTTGAACTAAAAAATACAAGGTTTTTACTTACGTGAAGGGAGATCGTGCTAAATCTTCGAGTCTCTGGACAAAGTACCAACATCTATACGGCTAGCAAGACCGGAACATAGAGTAATGATTTAAAATACATTAACTCTAAGTTCCGTCCCAGCTGACCAATATCAAGACATTACTTCTTTTTATCCTCATATGCTGAAAATAGACATAATATTTTGACACTAAAAACAAAACACATTTGAAGATATTAAACGCTTTAAAAGTAATTTTTTTCTTATAACAATTTACCAGATTCACAATACTATTTTATGTGGGATAAAATTAGTTAGCAAGCGAAAATTTAATCCTAGTTAGAATTTACTGAAATACAAATACCATGCATGCCTTATTTTCTATTAGGAGAAAGCCCTCAAAACCCAGTTTTTGTATACAAACTGCATAAAGTACTTCTACCGATAATGCTATTAATATTAATTACACTGGATTACCCACTTAAAATTTTGCAAAACACCAAAATACAGAAAAACATGCATTAACAATAACAAAAAATCACCCTTCAAAGTACAACACATCAAAAGTGGAAAATATAATTACCACATAATTATTTTCAATTAGAATTACGGTATCAACTTATATGTAACTAAAATAATAGAAAATATTACACTTAACCTGTACTTGTACACGCGAAATAATAATAATAATAAAAATACTCACATAATTAACAAAAGAATGATTGAAGTAAAATCCATGTGCATATCCCTAGTACAGCTGATAAGAAATTGAGAGAGATAAGAAAGTGCCTTGAGGCTCTACAGAGCCGGTACAATAAGAGTTGGCCAGTTTACCGATAAGATAAAACCAGGGAGGGTGCTAGGGGAATACCGAATTGTGGGGACACGTGTTTCATTCTGCGTTCAAAAATGGGGACTTATGGATTAAAATCATGTTAGATTAAAGCCATTTCAATAAAAATCTATTCTTTTTGTAAACATGGGCATTATATGCTAAATTAAAATATCAAAGTTAAGCTACAACGATTAATATATTTTACGTAGTTTAGGAAACTAATGAATCATTAAATTAATTTCTGTGAAACAATTAGCAAAGAGCATTATACTAAAGCATTAAAGCAAATTATTTTTGTTAAGTTTTGATAAATAACAGTAATAAATTATAGGCATTGCAGATGAATGAGTATTCACGTATAAAATAGGTATTAAAATTATTGTTTAAAACAATTTTTACAATAATAAACTAAAATTTTTATTTAATAAAGTCATAAACTAAAATTATTAATGAAAACTTGCTAATAAATTAAACATATCAAAATTTTTACACTCAGTTTTTTTATATACTTAAATTTTACAAAGATATCCTTTTAATAAATTCATAAACTAAAACAATTTTTACAATAATAAACTAAATTTTTTATTTAATAAAGTCATAAACTGAAATTATTAATGAAAACCTGTTAATAAACTAAACTGATTACTCTAAAAGATAGCTAATCACAACATATATCAGAAAAAATATAAGCAATTATAATACCTGAAAAATACCGGACAACACTCTTGTTGCATGCGGACAAAACATCGGTCAGCTCGGCTAAAGAATTCTTAGGTATCCGTTGCAGGAGAACTTACCTACGCCCAACCTACAAACTCTACAAATTTAACGGCAACTGATTTTCTCTTATCAGGTATCACAGATCAGATAAGAGATAAGGAAGTGACATGCGCAGAAGACACGTGATAGTGACGTGTGCAAATCTGTGTTGATCGAATATCCGGTAGGTTTGTTGGCAGGATGTACATTGAGTGGCAACTCTCTGTAACAGGCTAAGACAAGTTAGATGATGCAATATCTACTGGGTTAAGGAAGGTAGAGGGCGCTTGGGTAATCACGTGATTTTTAAAAGAACCAGTATAGAGACATTTTAGTTAGATAAAGTGGCCAGGTGTGTGTTGTGAGACTCCCTTTGCACTGTGTGCGCCTATACTTAAGACGTGTGTTTTAATTGATTTTTCGCCGAGTTTCAAAAATGTGTTTGCTTGAATACACTCCCGAGTTTTATACTCAAAGTGATGCGGATGTGTTGCTGCAAGAAATAATACAATTGCCTTTAGATGTAAAGCCTTTGCAAAGTAGTGAAAAGGAAATTTCCCCCGAGTTTTATACTGAAAGTGATGTTGACGTGCTACAGCAAGAATTGTTTCAATTACCCCTGCAAAGTAGTGAAAAGAAAATTTCCTCGACCCGTAAAGTAATTACTTTTGCTGATGAAGGAATCAATTACAGTTTACCTGGAGCAACAGTCTCTGTTTACTCTTGGATACCCATTTTGCAAAAAATACGTGAAGATCTACAGAAAGTGACAAATTATGAATTTAATATGGTGCAAGTGAACTTTGGGTCTGAAGAACAACCTAAAATGGAAGACGGCAACTACGAAGATTTTAATCTAGACCTATCATCAGGTGTATGCATTCTAAGTTTTGGATCTAAACGAACTTTGGATTTTAAACCAGCGAACTGTGAAACCGCTACCATTAAATTAGAACATGGCTCAATGTGTAAGATATATCCCCCAACCAACAAACTTTTAACGCATGGTATTCCTTCTGAACCTTATGTGACAGACCCGCACATTAACCTTACATTTGCCAAAATGTACATTTATGAGCCTTCCCCGAAAAGGGCAAAGTTGGACAATTGGACGGACGATCTTTACCATAGCTTATATGCTTCTGTAAATAGTACATGGCACTTGGAAAGACTTATCTACGTTTCACTTCACGATGAAAGAACTGACTTGAAGATTCATATTAGACAATTTATTCAGAACGCCCAATTAGACTATATACCAACCGGTCAGGGAGTCGTGATGAACCCTTCCACATGGATCGAATTTATTGTAAAACTATTAGATTTTAATATAGGGCATAGCAATAGCTCTTTTATTTGTAATAATCAATTATCTGTATTTAATGATAATGGAAAATGCATCTTACAACAAATTTACAAAACCGGAGATTCATTTACGTTAAATCCAATTTCCTTAACACTTTTAAATGATCAAGTATTAAAACTTTGTAAAATGAGAAATGAAATATTGGAACGCATTTTAAAAACGCTATATACGACGACCCTACCTCATTTAATTTTAAAATTAAAGCCGCAAAAATGTAACAGTGAACCCCATTGCAATTATGATGAGGCTAAACAACAATTAATGGATATAGTGCATCAGGAAATTTTTAAAAAAATAGGCCGGGTTCAGGATCATCCTTCACAAAGGATACATACTTGTTCGAATAGAACACATGTTGATGAGCGAGAGGGTCTTATAAGTAGTAAAGCATGGTTTACGGTTGACATGCCATATATTGCAAGAGAGATATGCAAGAACAAATGTACTTGTCATTATGACGGAGAATTTTTTTCAAACATTTTCTTTGAAGACTATATGAAGTATCTTCAAAATGAGCTATTTAATACATTTTTTCAACCGTTTTCAGATTTTGCTAATTCCAAGGATGACAAAACATGTGTAATTATGTGATGTAAATAGCAAGCTAGTAACTTGCTAAACGTGCTTCTTGCAAATATTTTTAAATACTTAATTTATTATATTTTAATTTGTTTATTTCTTTTTAGTTGTTACAACTTTGATAATTTTTAAGAACGGTATTTGTAAAAAATTCTAAGTCCGTTATCTTGAAAGAGTAACTGAAATGTACTAAGTTGAATAATTCAATGTTTCTAAAAAGACAATTTCACATATCTAGCACTTCAGAAAAAATGTATCAAGTTCGTAACATTCTATAAATACCAAAGTTCAACACTTCAATAAAATTTTCAAAGTACAGATATGCTAGTTTATTTCAAGAACATATTCAACGACTTATCAGAACTTAAAATATACCAATGTGCAAAACTTCTAAAAGAAAAAAATACAACTTACAATCTATTAATGCAGTTTACTAAGTATTTTGTAAAATCCTTTACTTGATAATTCTGAAAAATAGTCTAAGTCCCTCACTTTGTATAGACATAAATTATATTACTTTTAATTAGTTATGGTTTACATAAAGATAAGTTTATACATCTATGCGAAAATAACTGATTATTTCTATACCACATTTAAATCCATTTCATCAAAAACATGTTAAGCATACTACTTCTACAAAATTTACAAAGTTCTAATAGCTAAGTTCCTTTCGAGAAATAATTTCATAACTTATGAGAACTCATAAACGTATACAAATCAAAAGTATACTTAGTTTGAACAAGTAACATGTATAAAAGTAAGAGCATATTTATTTAAAATTTGTAAGAATAACCATCTTAATCAGTAAAATGTGTAACATGTGCACTTAGTTGATATTTCTTATAAAAATATTCAAGCCCATTAATAAAAATTACAAAAATATGCTAAGTTAATACTCTAATGTTTTAAAAACATAGTGTCTGATTTAAAATATTCTGTTACTTCAAGTAAAATGTGGTAAGATCTTTACATTAAAGAACATCTAAAAAATCTTTATTTAAAAATACTAAGTTTCTTTATCTCACTTAACTTTTTTTTGAAAAACCTGTAAAATCGATTAAGTTATAAAATTATGCAGACAAACTTTTTTAGCTAAGTTCATTTTATAAAAAAAATAGTAATGTTGTGAATTCTCAGGTAACGCAGTTTTACCTATCACACTCAAGTTTATGATTTTAATCAAAACATTTTATTTCTATGTAGTAGATTAATGTTTCCATAGTACATGCTTCAATAAATTTTGCTAAATTTGTAACTTTTTACCTTGTAGTGTATAAAAAAGATAAGTATAACACTAGAATCTTAAAACATGTCTACCTTTACCACTTTTTGCTGCAGTAAAATTTTATAGATTTTTATTTTGCAAGTAATCAACACGCACGTACACATAAAGAAAACACAGAAAAGTTTTCGTATTTAGACTTATTTATTTACAAAAATATATTTTAAATTACACAAACTATTTACACAATTGAGAAAATAATAACTTTTCAATGAGTATTCTATAACTAAGCATGCACAAGTGAGTAAAATCTTACTGTTGTAGAAGGAAGCATACCTTTTCTACATAATCACAATGGTTTTAATATATTTTTACAATCGCAATACTAGTTATACACCAATAACATCACATAATTACACATGTTTTGTCATCCTTGGAATTAGCAAAATCTGAAAACGGTTGAAAAAATGTATTAAATAGCTCATTTTGAAGA
Source organism: Cheiracanthium punctorium (assembly GCA_038373885.1). NCBI lineage: Eukaryota > Metazoa > Arthropoda > Arachnida > Araneae > Cheiracanthiidae > Cheiracanthium > Cheiracanthium punctorium. The sequence continues at coordinate 201,506 of JAWZYV010012919.1, forward strand.
TACTTCATATAGTCTTCAAAGAAAATGTTTGAAAAAAATTCTCCGTCATAATGACAAGTACATTTGTTCTTGCATATCTCTCTTGCAATATATGGCATGTCAACCGTAAACCATGCTTTACTACTTATAAGACCCTCTCGCTCATCAACATGTGTTCTATTCGAACAAGTATGTATCCTTTGTGAAGGATGATCCTGAACCCGGCCTATTTTTTTAAAAATTTCCTGATGTACTATATCCATTAATTGTTGTTTAGCCTCATCATAATTGCAATGGGGTTCACTGTTACATTTTTGCGGCTTTAATTTTAAAATTAAATGAGGTAGGGTCGTCGTATATAGCGTTTTTAAAATGCATTCCAATATTTCATTTCTCATTTTACAAAGTTTTAATACTTGATCATTTAAAAGTGTTAAGGAAATTGGATTTAACGTAAATGAATCTCCGGTTTTGTAAATTTGTTGTAAGATGCATTTTCCATTATCATTAAATACAGATAATTGATTATTACAAATAAAAGAGCTATTGCTATGCCCTATATTAAAATCTAATAGTTTTACAATAAATTCGATCCATGTGGAAGGGTTCATCACGACTCCCTGACCGGTTGGTATATAGTCTAATTGGGCGTTCTGAATAAATTGTCTAATATGAATCTTCAAGTCAGTTCTTTCATCGTGAAGTGAAACGTAGATAAGTCTTTCCAAGTGCCATGTACTATTTACAGAAGCATATAAGCTATGGTAAAGATCGTCCGTCCAATTGTCCAACTTTGCCCTTTTCGGGGAAGGCTCATAAATGTACATTTTGGCAAATGTAAGGTTAATGTGCGGGTCTGTCACATAAGGTTCAGAAGGAATACCATGCGTTAAAAGTTTGTTGGTTGGGGGATATATCTTACACATTGAGCCATGTTCTAATTTAATGGTAGCGGTTTCACAGTTCGCTGGTTTAAAATCCAAAGTTCGTTTAGATCCAAAACTTAGAATGCATACACCTGATGATAGGTCTAGATTAAAATCTTCGTAGTTGCCGTCTTCCATTTTAGGTTGTTCTTCAGACCCAAAGTTCACTTGCACCATATTAAATTCATAATTTGTCACTTTCTGTAGATCTTCACGTATTTTTTGCAAAATGGGTATCCAAGAGTAAACAGAGACTGTTGCTCCAGGTAAACTGTAATTGATTCCTTCATCAGCAAAAGTAATTACTTTACGGGTCGAGGAAATTTTCTTTTCACTACTTTGCAGGGGTAATTGAAACAATTCTTGCTGTAGCACGTCAACATCACTTTCAGTATAAAACTCGGGGGAAATTTCCTTTTCACTACTTTGCAAAGGCTTTACATCTAAAGGCAATTGTATTATTTCTTGCAGCAACACATCCGCATCACTTTGAGTATAAAACTCGGGAGTGTATTCAAGCAAACACATTTTTGAAACTCGGCGAAAAATCAATTAAAACACACGTCTTAAGTATAGGCGCACACAGTGCAAAGGGAGTCTCACAACACACACCTGGCCACTTTATCTAACTAAAATGTCTCTATACTGGTTCTTTTAAAAATCACGTGATTACCCAAGCGCCCTCTACCTTCCTTAACCCAGTAGATATTGCATCATCTAACTTGTCTTAGCCTGTTACAGAGAGTTGCCACTCAATGTACATCCTGCCAACAAACCTACCGGATATTCGATCAACACAGATTTGCACACGTCACTATCACGTGTCTTCTGCGCATGTCACTTCCTTATCTCTTATCTGATCTGTGATACCTGATAAGAGAAAATCAGTTGCCGTTAAATTTGTAGAGTTTGTAGGTTGGGCGTAGGTAAGTTCTCCTGCAACGGATACCTAAGAATTCTTTAGCCGAGCTGACCGATGTTTTGTCCGCATGCAACAAGAGTGTTGTCCGGTATTTTTCAGGTATTATAATTGCTTATATTTTTTCTGATATATGTTGTGATTAGCTATCTTTTAGAGTAATCAGTTTAGTTTATTAACAGGTTTTCATTAATAATTTCAGTTTATGACTTTATTAAATAAAAAATTTAGTTTATTATTGTAAAAATTGTTTTAGTTTATGAATTTATTAAAAGGATATCTTTGTAAAATTTAAGTATATAAAAAAACTGAGTGTAAAAATTTTGATATGTTTAATTTATTAGCAAGTTTTCATTAATAATTTTAGTTTATGACTTTATTAAATAAAAATTTTAGTTTATTATTGTAAAAATTGTTTTAAACAATAATTTTAATACCTATTTTATACGTGAATACTCATTCATCTGCAATGCCTATAATTTATTACTGTTATTTATCAAAACTTAACAAAAATAATTTGCTTTAATGCTTTAGTATAATGCTCTTTGCTAATTGTTTCACAGAAATTAATTTAATGATTCATTAGTTTCCTAAACTACGTAAAATATATTAATCGTTGTAGCTTAACTTTGATATTTTAATTTAGGATATAATGCCCATGTTTACAAAAAGAATAGATTTTTATTGAAATGGCTTTAATCTAACATGATTTTAATCCATAAGTCCCCATTTTTGAACGCAGAATGAAACACGTGTCCCCACAATTCGGTATTCCCCTAGCACCCTCCCTGGTTTTATCTTATCGGTAAACTGGCCAACTCTTATTGTACCGGCTCTGTAGAGCCTCAAGGCACTTTCTTATCTCTCTCAATTTCTTATCAGCTGTACTAGGGATATGCACGTGGATTTTACTTCAATCATTCTTTTGTTAATTATGTGAGTATTTTTATTATTATTATTATTTCGCGTGTACAAGTACAGGTTAAGTGTAATATTTTCTATTATTTTAGTTACATATAAGTTGATACCGTAATTCTAATTGAAAATAATTATGTGGTAATTATATTTTCCACTTTTGATGTGTTGTACTTTGAAGGGTGATTTTTTGTTATTGTTAATGCATGTTTTTCTGTATTTTGGTGTTTTGCAAAATTTTAAGTGGGTAATCCAGTGTAATTAATATTAATAGCATTATCGGTAGAAGTACTTTATGCAGTTTGTATACAAAAACTGGGTTTTGAGGGCTTTCTCCTAATAGAAAATAAGGCATGCATGGTATTTGTATTTCAGTAAATTCTAACTAAGATTAAATTTTCGCTTGCTAACTAATTTTATCCTACATAAAATAGTATTGTGAATCTGGTAAATTGTTATAAGAAAAAAAATTACTTTTAAAGCGTTTAATATCTTCAAATGTGTTTTGTTTTTAGTGTCAAAATATTATGTCTATTTTCAGCATATGAGGATAAAAAGAAGTAATGTCTTGATATTGGTCAGCTGGGACGGAACTTAGAGTTAATGTATTTTAAATCATTACTCTATGTTCCGGTCTTGCTAGCCGTATAGATGTTGGTACTTTGTCCAGAGACTCGAAGATTTAGCACGATCTCCCTTCACGTAAGTAAAAACCTTGTATTTTTTAGTTCAAGTAATGATTTGCGATTTAAACTATCTAAGTATTGAAAGATATTTATGTCCATGCGGTATAAAACTGTGCTAAAACGGATCTTCAATTTTTATTTCCAATAGTTCAACTTTCTAACAATAGTACTATCTAGTCTAAAAGTTTGTGCTAGTTATGCTCACCTTTCTATAAAATATGCTAAGTGCATACCTCTAAAAATATTAATGCATGTATAAAATTATGCTTTCATAGTCAAATTGAAATTAGTGTTGCACATAAACAATCTAACTCGTATCGTATTGAAATTCTATAAATCAAGTTACTCTACTTGTGATATACAGTAAGAATATTTTGTAGGATTACTAAAAATGTAATTTTTTCTCTAATTGATCTATAGAAAATATAAACTAGTATAATCGCTGCCTAAGATTTATCAAAAATGTGTGGGTAAGAAAAAATGTTTAGATAAATACTTTGTTTGTTTGTGTTTTAAGGCAAACCTGCACGCGGGGGTATCTGCTTAGGATGAGGGGTGCCTTGGTAGGAGGACTTTCTAAGGGGATCTAACGCGTATTCACACATTTCGTATATCAAAACTTGAGTTTTTGGGGATATATGGCTAAAGTGGTTTTCTCGCAATAGAAAATAAGACTATATCCAAATCATTATTTGTAAAATCTGTAGGTACTAAAATCTTTCTATGGTGTAATTTTCTCACTTGCCTAACAGTAGAGGAAATTTGTAGAAAATATATGGGTATCCTAAATCCTACTTTAGTGTTAAACGTCTACTTAACAAAAATACGGTATACAAAAAATTAAAAACACTGGATTAAATTTTTTTTTCTTGATAAATTAAAAACATTTGATTAAAAAAAATTTGTTGTAAATTAATTTAACTTAAAATTAAAACTTGGTTAAAAAAAATAAATTTAGAAATGTATTTGTTGTAAAATTATTTAACTTAAAATTAAAACTTGGTTTAAAAAAATAAAAATAAATTAACTCGTGATTAGAAATGTATTTGTTGTAAAATTATTTAACTTAAAATTAAAACTTGGTTAAAAAATTAAGTAACTCTTGATTAAAAAAATATTTGTTGTAAACATTATTTAACTTAAAATTAAAACTTGGGTAAAAATCTCTTAAGAAAAAAAATGTTTAGATAAAAAAGTTCATACACTATCTAAATCATTATTTGTAAAAACTATAGGTACTAAAATCGTTCTATGGTATAATTTTCTCACTTCCCTAACAGTACAAGAAATTTGTAGAAAATGTATGGGTATCCTATACCCTACTTTAATATCCTAGTAAACTGTTACTTATTAAATATATGCTATAATCAGTATACAAAAATTAGCTAAACATTAGAAGTATGTATTAAGCAACATTTATTCGATTTGCATTGGTTCTATTACTAAATGGTAAAGAAAACTAAATAAATAAAAAAAATAAACTTCGAAAAATTAATCAAAGTCCCAATTCATTTTCAAAACTAAAGTATAACACAATACACCTACAATTTTATACCTGAAGGATTCTCGGCCTAATGGTTTAAGCCAACAATCATTAACCTATGAATTCTTTTGTGGTTACGTGTTCAAATCTGAAAATTTTTCCAAGTCCCCTTATTTGAAAAATATGTCACAATCTGAAAAAATTACAAGTCCCCTTATTTGAAAAATTTGTCACAATCTGAAAAAAATTACAAGTCCCCTTATTTGAAAAATATGTCACAATCTGAAAAAAATTACAAGTCCCCTTATTTGAAAAAAAGGAAAAAAAAATCTTATCAATCCTTTGAACATCCGGTCTTAGCATCCGCTCCCCACATCCGGTCCGACCACGCCCCCCTTCCCCGATCAGCCTAGGGAAAGCAGTTATACAGTTGCGCTCGGCTGCGGCGAATTAACATGGCTGCGGCTGAGGTGAACTGTCATTTATCTACTACTGTTAGGCAAATACGCACCCGACAAATTGCTTCCTTATGTCCGCCGAAGCAGCACATACGTTAGCGTGTAATGTGTTTCTCCGGATAATCTGACAGCAAAACAGAAGACAATGACGTGAAAATGACGTCACACGCGAAGGAAATAAAATGAAAAATATGCAGAATTGCCTGAAAAAAATTCGATTATTTTTAATGCGCAAATATGCTAAAATTCTATTTGTTTCATATTTAATGCGTTCCCACTTTTTTGGGTCTTAAGATATGTAGGAATGAGTGGTTTCACTTAATTATTAAATTGAACAACTTAAGTGGCAACAATGGATTCCGTTGCTACGGAAACTGTAGCATTGTTAAAAATAGAATATGAAATGATTTATTTATGTTTTCTTTGCTAGAACTGCCATTTTGGCGTAATTAACGTCGGCAGTCGATGGCAAATAGCCAAAATGAATCACACATTAAACTTGACAATAAATGCGATAATTTAAAGGCATTACCAGCTAGTCTAACTGGGTTTAAAAAATATTCTCATTCATCTCAAACAGCATTCGTATTTATAAAGACTTCCTATTTTATTAAACCTTCTTTGGCGGGATTAAAAAATATTATCTATTCAACCGCTCGTAACACCAACTCATATCAATCGGGGCATAGAATTAGCAATACAAATGAAAAAGTTTAATTTTCTGAAATTTGGCGGGGTTTCCCTAACTTAAAATCACATTTATTTAACTTGATGAAAATCATTTAAAATCGCCTTAATAACTGCATTATTTCTGAACAGAAAATTAAAATTTCAGGCTAAATTCTAGTAAAACGTACACTTGTTTTTAAAAATACTATTTCTTTACGCTCTTAGTAAATTGCGCCAAGCCTAGAATTGTGCAAATCACTAGAATCCACTTTCTCAAAATCGCCATATAAGCCATTTTTTTTTCGCCAAATTATAAGGTTATGCACTTTAGTCTCTGAAATTTACAAATCCTTTTTCTTTTGCGTATAAAAAATATTGAATTCCTGCTCTGATTTCCCACGCAGACGATATTTTAATTAAAAAATAACCTAGCAAATATTCGAAACAGAAAAAAAGTATTATTCCTTTATTTTTAATGCAAGAGTGTAAATCATTTAATAAATTCGCCAAACATGGCAACCTCGATGCTTATTTCTCACATTTTCACTACAGTGGTTACAATCGCGGAGATGCGGAGAGCAAAAATTAGTGTTTTTGACGGGGTTGTTTATCAATATCTACTAAACTAATTCGAATTTGGAAATTTAAATTAGCGGAAGACCTTCCTCGGAATTTTTCGAATAAGTGGACACCTCGATTGAAACTCAACTCCCAGCGGTTTCGGAGGAGATGATGCTACACACAGACAGACAGACGCGCACAGATTTTAATAGTATAGAAGATAGATGCTTTTAAGTGTATTATCAATTGTTTTGATTAAATTAACGTTACACCTCCACACAAATATGAGCCATCTTTGACTGGCTTTCTCTTCGCTCTAAAAGCAAATTACGTTGAAATTTTCCTAATCTCCAAAGATTACCTGACCGGAATAAAGCGGCATTCACTACCGAGGTAATCGGCGGGGAAACAGTTCAATTTGGCCATTTCGTTCTGTTCATACTGATTTTCATTGGCATAAGCGGCTCACTGGATAAACTGCCCACTGAAATAAGCGGCGACCACAGTAATAAGAAAGTATACCCAAATGCGTATTTACGAGGAAATCCTTACGCCTTACTCCACCCGGGCAGGAATAAAATATACATGTGTAAAAAAAAGATGGAGAAAAATGTCCCGCCGAAATAAATCCAGCACTGTTAAGAGCAGTGGCGCCGACTACGTGGGTGCTCCGGGGCTCAAGCACCCACTGAAAAAATTCTGTGTGTGAGGAGCACCCACAGAAATTTCAGTGCCAAGTCATACTTTGAAGTTCGCAGAAAGGGCTAGGAAAAGACGTTTATGTGGATGCTTTGGGCTTGTAAAAAAAATTACGTTGGATGCTGAGCACCAGCAATCGTCTGATAACCCCAACACAGTGATGTACACTCAAGGAGGGTTCCCCCCCCCCCGCCCCAATTATGCCATTACGTAATATGAATATTTGTAAAGCATACGGAACTTTTTGCATTATTTCAGTACTAAAATGTTTGAAAGCACGATTGCCGATGACCTTACAAATGCAAGAAATAACCCCTCCCCCCCTCGTCTTAAAGTACTCATATGGACGTCCATGCCGAAGCACCCACATACATTTGGCCTCATTAAAGATTTTCTTTTAAACTTTTAAAATATCACACAACTAATAAGCAAATAAAGCATTTGTAAGGTCATCGGCAATCGTGCTTTCAAACATTTTAGTACTGAAATAGTGGAAAAAAGGTTAGCTAATATAAAAATGTTCACTATACCGACGGCTAGAGAGAGGGACCCGAGCTCTCACCTACTTCCCTATATGAGCACCCATGTCCTTTATAATTTAGATGCGCTTGAGGAACTTCGATGAGACAATCAGTGGCGTAGAAATAGGGCGGTAGAACGGGCAAAAGCCACGGTTCCCCGGATGGAGGGGGAGCCTTACCCAAATATAAAGCTAGAAAAAGTGAACTGCAACATGTTGGTTGAGATTCTGTACAATGAGGAAGGACCCTATCCAATGAATTAATTACGGGTCCTAATGGTACAGTCACGCCACTGATGACGACGAGTGCTTTGCAACTGCATAATTCGAAAATAAAATTTTAGTGAGGGACGGTTTTTTTTTTTTAATGTAGTATGTCAGATCTCAAGCACCCACAGAAAAGTTTTCGTGGGTGCTAAATACTTGCATGTATTTAAAGGAAGTGCTTAATTTGCATGGGAGCTCAGCTCCACTACTTCTTTTTTCTCGGTGAAATTTTACACTAAATTTAAATTTTTAATTACCATCGTAATTGTTTCTGTTGATATTAATTTTATTACATCGCAAACTAATACAGAGGTAACAAAAATTAACTTAATAATACCTTAAATTAGGTAATTAATTTTGTAAATTGCAATACAAAAAATCAGGGCTCTTGCACTTTTTTGGATAGAAATTAAACCCTGTTTAAAGGCAACTGAATGACAGCTACTTTCAACTTATCGCTGTAGTTCGGAAAAAAAAAACCATGAAATTTTGGTACACAAATTCAAAAAAATTAATTATGTCAAATATTTCAAATTTTTAGGATGTATGTTTTAGAAACTGCACTATACACTGAAATAAACAATAAACCTGTATCATTTACGAAACTTTTAGAAAATCGAAAAAAGAAGTTTATTTCGGTATGTAGTGCAGCTTATAAAGAATCATCCTAAATTTTTTCGAATCCTTGGTGCGATAGTCTACTTTAATTTGTGTACTAAGACCGTTATGCAGATTTTTTTTCTTCGGCCTACACCCTTATGTGCCTCGAAACTGGAGTAATTATAATAAAATTCCAATAAGTAGTAACTTAGCACAAACTCTAAAATTTTAAAAAGTGCTTAAAAAAAAAAAAAAAAAGGAATCCAAACAGGTAATATTTATGTCTACTTAAAATAATAATAATAATTATAATAGTTTCTCATATGAGTACTAATTTAGAGGTGTATGGGGGTCATCTTAACTTTCAGACATTTTAGCACGAAAATAATACTTAGACTAGCTGCTTACCCGTTCTCCGCACGGTAGGAGACGAATATTTTCCTTACACATATAATTCGAATTAAACCCAGTGATAGGAATCTCTAATAGTGAAAAATTGCTGGAATTCTGACGAACAGCTGACTCCATGAGTGGAAATTTGAGACGATTGCAACATGATGACACAAAAACTACGTCATTGTCACTGGCGATCAGAAAAGTAAGAACTTTACGGTATGCAGACGAAACTTTTCTCTTTCGAAAAATGCCTTATTTCTACATCATATAATTCTCTTTTTTAGGTTTAATTTATAGCATTCATACATACCATATGAATAACATTACATGATGTTGAATACTATTTTATCTTATCTTGCATTTCGTAAAGCGTGGACAATGCATTAGCACAGTTATGTTGCAGATGACTTTATTAAATTTTATCCAAATTTAAAAAACCTACACGAAACAATCGATGCACATTGTACGTTCAGAAACCAAAAATGCATCCTGTTTCCGTGAAGATCTTGTCTCTTTCGTAAATAAAAAAAATTGTGACGAAACTTAAGCGGAAAAGCTTATTACTCTTACTGAACTCTTAATACGGTAGCACACTTGTTACATAAAACTAACGTTGATCTCACTGCCAATTCACCCTAAATAAATAACTAATTTCATATATTATTTTTAACATAGATTAATTGCATAGTGTCAAATTCAATATTAAACAAAATTTGAAATCGTTTCTAGAGCTCTAGGTCTTGTAACTGAAGTAACTGGAATATATATGAAAAATAAATAGAAATTTAACATATAAGTAATTTATATGAAATATTCTAAGCACATTGTATCCCGTTATTCGGAAAGATTCCACAAACGCCATGGGAAGAAAGAGCAATTAATTTCATATTATATTTTGTATTCCTTGCAAGCGACTTTGTTATGTACATAATTGCAATATCATTCTCGTACACGATGCTTATCCTATAGTCTCTGGTGATTTATTTTGGATTTTCATTTCATATTCTTGACTTTCATACTTTCGAAATTTTGTTGCTTTGCGCATGTGAATAATCGATTATCATTTCGCATTACGGCTACCAATTAAATAGTTTTCCATATCGCTTCTTCCACGTTAACGACGTTAATCTGCCTTTTTCTAGTTTAAAAAAAAAACGCCTACAAAGTTTCATTGCTTCAATTTAGACACACAGAGGGGTTAGGCAAATACGCACCCGACAAATTGCTTCCTTCTGTCCGCCGAAGCAGCACATACGTTAGCGTGTAATTTGCTTCTCCGGATAATCTGACAGCAAAACAGAAGACAATGACGTGAAAATGACGTCACACGCGAAGGAAATAAAATGAAAAATATGCAGAATTGCCTGAAAAAACTTCGATTATTTTTAATGCGCAAATATGTTAAAATTCGATTTGTTTCATATTTAATGCGTTTTCACTTTTTTGTGTCTTAAGAGATGTAGAAATGAGTGGTTTCACTTAATTATTAAATTGAACAACTTAAGTGGCAACAATGGATTCCGTTGCTACGTAAACTGTAGCAGTGTTAAAAATAGAATATGAAATGATTTATTTATGTTTACTTTGCTAGAACTGCCATTTTGGCGTAATTAACGTCGGCAGTCGATGGCAAATAGCCAAAATGAATCACACATTAAACTTCACAATAAATGCAATAATTTAAAGGCATTACCAGCTAGTCTAACTGGGTTTAAAAAATATTCTCATTCATCTCAAACAGCATTCGTATTTATAAAGACTTCCTATTTTATTACACCTTGTTTGGCGGGATTAAAAAATATTATCTATTCATACGCTCGTAACACCAACTCATATCAATCGGGGCATAGAATTAGCAATACAAATGAAAAAGTTTAATTTTCTGAAATTTGGCGGGGTTTCCCTAACTTAAATCAATTTATTTAACTTGATGAAAATCATTTAAAATCGCCTTAATAACTGCATTATTTCTGAACAGAAAATTAAAATTTCAGACTAAATTCTAGTAAAACCTACACTTGTTTTTTAAAATACTGTTTCTTTACGCTCTCAGTAAATTGCGCCAAGCCTAAAATTGTGCAAACCACTAGAATCCACTTTCTCAAAATCGCCATATAAGCCATTTTTTTCGCCGAATTATAAGGTTATACACTTTAGTCTCTGAAATTTACAAATCCTTTTTCTTTTGCGTATAAAAAATATTGAATTCCTGCTCTGATTTCCCACGCAGACGATATTTTAATTAAAAAATAACCTAGCAAATATTCGAAACAGAAAAAAAGTATTATTCCTTTATTTTTAATGCAAGAGTGTAAATCATTTAATAAATTCGCCAAACATGGCAACCTCGATGCTTATTTCTCACATTTTCACTACAGGGGTTACAATCGCGGAGATGCGGAGAGCAAAAATTAGTGTTTTTGACGGGGTTTTTTATCAATCTCCTAAACTAATTCGAATTTCGAAATTTAAATTAGCGGAAGACCTTCCTCGGAATTTTTCGAATAAGTGGACACCTCGATCGAAACTCAACTCCCAGCGGTTTCGGAGGAGATGATGCTACACACAGACAGACAGACGCGCACAGATTTTAATAGTATAGAAGTTCAGTATGCTGTAATAATGTTTACTATACTAGGCGGGCTCAAATCTCAATCCCCCACTGCCACTTGCCTTCCTATCTGGCGCCCATGGAAACAATGTCTTTCTAAAATTCAAAGCTTTTTCACAATGTGATGTGCGTCTCCCTACAGCCCCACAGGCAATGCCTTTGCCCACTGCAGCCGAAGTCTTGAATGCCCCCCCCCATTTCTTTCTGACCCACACAAACAGACCTCATCCCAGAATCCTCGTCCTCCATGGGAAAATGTATGAATACAATGAGATTATGTTAGCCCAAGAGTACCGGAAAATGGAGAATTTGAGACAAAGCCGCTGGCTACAATCAGAAGTTCACGCGGGAAAGATAACACAGGAGTTAGGTGAAAGACTCATTCCCATTATGGAAATGTTTTGAGATAGTTCTAATAATATTACTTCAGGATTCCGAAGTGAGTAGGTTTAATTGTTTTTATTGTAAATAGAGAACATCAAGGTCTGTCTGTTTACAAGCACCTAATATACAACACTTTGTATGTCTCTGGAACAAAAAAAGATGCCCATTCATCAAAAAGTGTCGGCGCTTTGGTGTTAATTGAATGAGACTGAGGCGAGGCTTCTAAGGTATAAAGGTTTGTGTCACTTTCTTCTAAAGTCTCAATTTCCTTTTCTTATTTTTGAATGATTTTAGTGCTCAGTTATTTATTGAAAAGGATGGAACAGACTGTGGTCCACACTAACATTTCGAGATGCCTTCCGTTTCATTTTCTGCGAATATTTTGTTCAATTTTTGTTCTTGTTTGACAAAGCGGAATTAGGTACTATTTGCTTTGATCTAGCCCAATGCTGTTTTTGTAAAATTATACTGAAATCATGGGCGCATGAACACACATTACTGAAATGTATGTCTCTCGTAATTTTGCAAATTTGACCACATAATGGTAGAGGGTAAAATAGCTCTACTTCAGGAGGATGCTCAAAATCATGCCTGGAGGTTACATGGCCACCAATTCAAAATATTTGTTGAATAATTATTAACTCTAAGAGAAACAACTTTTTGTTCTGCTTTATTTTTCTGTTTGCATTTAAATAGTTACCAATCTTTTTTATGTGGTCCTACACACATTTCAACATAGAAAACGTTGCATTAATTCATTCTGAGGAAATTATCTAGTTTTATTTTAAAGGTATAATGTTTGTAATTTTTTTAATTTGTTGGGAAAAAAAAGAAAAGAAAATAACAGGAATGAATGAGCTGATAAACAATACTATGAATAACATTTTTTGAAAACTCTGAGGATTTCAGACAGGGATGAGATAGATTAAACAAGAATAACATTGATCGTGAATTGTTACATTCAAAAACTGAATCACTTTTAAAATTTCCATTTACATGACAAGAAATTTGACTGATTGTGATATTATTGTTGCATGTTTCCCCCCCCCCCCCAATAAACGTAGTAATACACTTTTATTTTGCTTTGAAATGTATAATGATTAGTTAAAACCAATCGAAATTCTATCGCTAAAAGTAAAAAAAAAAAAGTGAAATAGTGTAATACACCTCTTTCGGGTCTGATTTATTACAAGGGCAAAGGGGGTGTGCGTCCATTAATTCTCGAATTTTGACAGAGAATTTGCGTAAGGCAAACAAATTTAAGGTGACTCCAGCACAAGCAGATTTTTCTAAAAGAAGGGCATTTCATCAGAAATACTTCATTACTTTAAAAAGAATCTTGATTTTAACTGGTTTGCTGTTATCGTTACTAAGACACAACGGTGGAGACTTTCATTCTATGCCCAGCGTTGCTTCACCGTAGTACAGATAATCGGATGCCAAAATTCACACTATTCACTTAAATTAAACTTGGCATGTGACCTGATGTCACCTGAACCTGATGCAACTGAATGTCACCTTCAGCGAAAAAAACACGCAATTTTGGTATATAAATACAAAAAATAAAACTAATTATCTCAAGCACTTCACAATTTTTAGGATGTAGGTTCACAAACTGTACTAGACACCCGAATAAACGAAAATTTTTTGCAGAATGGCCACTCTTAGAAATATTTTGCTGTGCAGTTCCACGTTAAAGATTTTTTTCTGAAAGTTTCATGAAAGTTTTCAAATTTATTGCAGTGTGTAGTGCAGCTTGTAAAGAATCATCCTGAATTTTTTTGAATCCTTGGTGCAGTTAGTTTATTTTAATTTGTGTACCAAAACCGTGAGACAGATATCGTTTCTTCGATCTATACCTTCAGATATTGGATATTTTATGTGGAGCTAAAATGATTATTTGTATTACCCATTTCCCACTGGTAAAAATGTGCACGAAAAGTCAAATGATTGAGTAGTTACGAGCAAGGAAGCAAATAATAATAGGAAAAGATTGAAGGGTAGTTGGAAAAGATTCCATAAAGTTGAAAAGTGTATCTTTATTCATGAGTGTGCCGTATTTTTCTTCCTTGTTCCATAAAAACCCATCTTCGGAATCGAAATCTATCTTAAAATCACCTACTAAAACTATTTTACAATCTTAGCCAAGTACATTCCAACTATACTCCCCCTTTAAAATAAATCGTCGAGTTTTGGCACCAAACTTAGCGATCCTTTATCAAAAATTACAAACCTTGTGCGACTTTCAACATTTAATAACCCCCCCCCCCCCACGGACTTTTAGGGCACCCACAGAAATTTTGTAAAGTCGGTGCCTCTGGTTAAGAGCCAATATACTCGGCCTGTTTACACATGAGTTTGAATGCTCGATGTGGCATATCATTTATTAATCTCTGGAGGGCAGCAACATCAATATTACCCAGTGTTCAATGATGGCGGTCTTCATTTCTGCCACAGACTGAAACTGTCTGATATTTGCATATCCATCCCTACGGGGCATACTCAACAGCTTTTCTTGAGGATTGAGATCAAGCAAAAAGTGTAGGAAATTTCATGACATATAACCCTTTATCGAAAAGCCATTATCAAGAGGATTCTTCAACGTAAATGGTACTTCGTCCTGTTGGAAAATTAAACTTCGGCCTACAATTCTCCCTGCAAATGGCAGTAAATGGGTTTATAGCACTTCTTGATAATCAGTAGCTTTTATATGGCCTGATGGAAAAGCCAAGTTTACCACCACGTAAAGCCTCTCCACATTATATAAAGAGCCTCTAACCTTATCTTTTGGAGAAAAAACAACAGCTCCTGAACACTATCTCAAGCAAAGCGTAGACGTAGCCAAATATCACCAAACCTGGGAGGGCTGGGCTAGTGGTGTCATGTTATAGTCTGGGATGATAAATAATAATAATAATTTGGATGGCCCAGACGGCGCTGCGTTCTATTGACATGACACCAGTAAATCTTTTCTAAAAGACAAGAAGGTGCCAATATTTCAAGACTCAAATAGAAACATCACAATAAACAATACATTGCACACAACTAAACCAATACGACATTCCTTTAAAAAAATCAACGATAGCTCCTTCGACTCCACCGATTTATACTTCAGAAAATTATTACTGCCCATTAAAGCTTTTCACAGACGGTTGTTCAATACTTGAAGATGGCTGTGGCGCGGCCTTCTGTGCTTACTATAATAAATTTCGCATCAACAGTACTAAAATACAGTTAGATAAACACAATTCTATATTTCAGGCGAAACTTTTATTTCAAAATCAAGAGACGGGTTTCAAAACTCTTCATAAAATTCATGTTTAATTCTCTCAGCAGCCAATCAAGTACTTTTCTATTATTACAAAAGAACCTTACTTCAAACAGAAGAGAATCAAGTATCTCTCTATTCTAAAAAAAAGTAACGGACGCGGTCGCCGCTGTCAAGAGCTTGTTGGGCTATCTTCTCCTAAACCATGGGGATTTGAATTTCGAGAAACATATCCACGGATTCGCAAAATTCCGAGGAATCTTAAATTTCGAAAATCGATTTATTTTAGAAGATATTATTAAAAAACTGAAAAAATAAACATAATGGTTGCCAGGTTTGGCATAAAATCATTCATTCCTTTGCAAAAAGCATTTCCAAGTATGTAGAATCACGTGAAATTGACAAACATGAAGTAGAATGACACCTATACGCGCCAAATTAAAAAGTATATGAAATAAATAACTCAAAGTGTGTTGCACAAAGTTGACAATTTTCAAATAGTACGTTCGCTTAGACAACAGGAGTTTAGAATTAGCGATTATTCGTTTTACCAAAACAGAATAAGTAATTTTAACTGATTTTAAAAGCGCCATCTTGGCATTAGGTACGATCTGGCAAAATGGTTTCTTTCCAAGCAGGGTGAATCTAAACAGCAGTTCCAAAATGTTAGAACCCGGTATCATGAAAATGAAAAATAATTAAAATGCAGATTATTTTAAAGCCGGTTCGGTCCAGCTGAAGTATTTGCTACCAGTAGAAATATTTGGTGGCGTTAACTATGCCATTATAGCAGTTATAGTACACTTCGGATACTTGCCAGTGCAGAGAGATGAATACGCCCATCTGCAAAGGATTATGTATATGAAAAAATGGATAAAGGTTTTCTGGGAACCTTAAATGAGCAGTAATTATACGTTGTGAGCATGTGTAAATGGCCAAATAATGAAAAGTCGCCATTGGTGGCAAGCTATCCGTAGTTTTTATCAAAGAAAACATATGAAGTACTGTTTTCTTCGAGCTAATTATTAACTATACATATACGCAAGTCGCCAAATTATGAAAATTCGCCATAATTGGTTTATACGCAATGTGTTTCATGGGTTTCACTTAATTAAAAATAGTGCGAAGTTTAAATTTTTATGCTCCAAGCAACATGCAAGAACCAAGCAATGTGTAGCCTGGTAACATTCTGTCTGATCCAACCCAGTGCCGGATTAACAATATAGCAGAAGTAGCAAATGCTACGGGCCCCGCGCTTTTAGGGCCCCGCGCCTTCAGCTTGAAAGTTTTCGTTTTCTCTCTCCTCCCAGTTTTTTTTATAGCAAAAGATAACTACCGGTACTTTTATTACTTTTTTTTTTCGTTTCGCAGTAGGATGCTATTTCGTTCAATCCCAGATTTTTGTCAACACGACTGTGTCTACATGATTTGTAGACATGTTTTGTAGACATGAACTGTCACGGTAACGATTAACGATTCAAATGTGTTGGCCAGATAATGTGGAGGTGGGAGAGAATAAAATGCTGAAAGTCGCACAAAGTTATAGATTTCAATTCCAAAGATGTGTTTTATGGAACAAGAAAAACAAACATGGTACACTCATGGATTAGGATGCCCCTTCCAAACAGTATTTAAAATTTTGAAGTATGTTTGTAATATGCTAGGCGGAGATTGTAAAAACAGATACACGTAAACAATCCTATTTTAATACCTTAAAATGGATGCGTATGTGAATCTGCCAACTAACCGCCTCCACCCACAAACAAATGTGTTTTATGGAACAAGGGAGAAAAGTACGGCACACTCCACTCATGAATAATATTACACTTTCCAACTTAATGGAATAAGGTAAGAAAACAAGAAGGACGCATGGATTATGATACGCTTTTAATATATGGCACTTTAGTGCGTATTTAAAACGTGAAAGTGTTTAAGATTTTCTTACTGTTTTTTTTTTTTTTTTTTTTTTTTTTTTTTCCGTGACAGTTTTTGAAGCTCTGTTATGGAACTGTAAATCCATTGTAGATAACTTCTTGAAAGAACATGCATAAACTTAATGTAGCTGTTGAATGCCCCCATTATTTATTCAACTGATTACCTAGGCGAAACTGAATGAGTATCCTAAAGGCAGCAATAAGAGGGAGTGTATTCAACACACTGTGGAACAAAAAATGCGGTACCCAGAAAAAAATTTCAGAGAGGGTCCAAAGGGGGGAAAGGCAGAATTTTTCAAAAAACAATAAAAAAGTCTTCATCATTATCTTTTTGTTGATGAAAATCGCAACTCGGGGGAGGGGGTATTCAGACCCTTGGACACCCACTTAAGTATGGCCTTTAAAAAGTATTTTCTTATCAATAATATTACAAGTTTGTCTTTATTTGAAGAATGAATCCAGAAATAAACAAAACTAACAAAACTTGTGCCAAAATGAAAGAAAGGAGTCAAGGACGAATTAAAGGGAGGGTGTGGCGGGGGGCGACAGCCCCTCCCAAGAAAAGAGAAATTAATCTAAACAATCCTATTTTACTTCCTTAAAATGGATGCGTATGTGAATCTGCCAACTAACCGCCTCCACCCACAAAATAGCATTAATCCGTCAGTGGGACGGATTATTCATTTGGCTAAGTAGGCTGTAGCCTATCGGACCCGATCCCTTCAGGGGCTTTTGCAGTAACAGATAAAATGAATTTTTAAGTTGTAATTAAACTTTTCAAAATGACTATGAGCGAGCTGAGCTTCTGCATGAGCCGAAGTCCATAGGAATGTAGGAATAAAAAAAAGCGTACCATAAAAAAAGATATTCCCACTCGAAACAATAATTTTTATTTAAATATTGGACATTAACTTTCCTTTTTTGTGGTAGATGTAAGGATGGTATTTAATCGGGTGTTGGGCCGTCTGTAAGTGCTTTTATTTTTAGAATAAAAAAGGGGAGGGGGTGGCTTTGGCGATATTCGAAGGTGTATGGAGTAGGGGGTGAGTATCTTTAGAAAGCTTTTGGTATTAGGCTTGAATTATTTTTTATTTTTATTTTTTACATTTTGCAATGTTTGAACACAGGCATTTCGAATTTTTATTTCATACGATAATAATATATAGAATGTAAGCCATTTCTTATATTTTGAGAACTCGCAATTCTGATAAATTATCATATTAAACATAGAAATTAACCGCATTAAATATAAAGGCATTGTTTTTGTCCGGTCGAAATTACAGGTCAAGGTCGCGAAATTAAGTTCGTTCGGATAAAATAATTAGAACGGGGAGGATCTTTGAACAAAGCCAAGACAGTAGAGGTATCCGGGAAGCCATAACCCAAGGCAAACTGGGAACAAAGAGGGTTTTCTGATACTCTAGCTCCACATAGAAACTCAAAAAATACTTGATCACATTTAAGATTATTATATCCTGCAAAAACATTTGAAAGTAATACGATAATGAATGTTTTATCCGAATTTTTAATTATTTATTATATTGATTATTCTATTAAGAAAACATTGAAAATTTGTTAAATAAAGATTTTAGATCATTTTTACCAGGGTAGGTTGAAAAGAAATGCACGCATGCTTATAGAACATTCAACGAAACGACGTTTAAAAGTGCTCTAAGCGTTGGTGGAAGTAGCAGTTCCCCTCCATGCGCATGTGCCGTTTGAAAGCGTTCCGTCCACGCAGCGTATTTTGTATAGTGGAAGTATGGTGCGCTATATCTGAGTATCCTCAGTGGCGTTAAAAATGGGTAACCTAGTATTAGTAAAGACCTTCCAAATAATGGAATAATTTTACGAGTATGTATTTTTAGAGGGGAAAAAACTGTGTTTAAACTCAAAGTTTAAAGTATATTTTGTTTTGGAAGGTTCTAAAGATTTATAGAAACAATTATCATTGTATGTAAACTTGTCAAGTTGTATGTTTGCATTTGGGAAAGGGGTTGGGAATGTTAGAAACTCGAAACATTTATAAAAAAATGAGTGGTAGGTATAAATACCTTTAAACATCGTCAGGCTCACTATCTATTTACCCCCCCCCCCCGAAAAAAAAAAATCTTTTATTTTGAGGGGCATTTTTTTCCGCACACCAATTTACTAGGAGAAATTGATTCGTCTAGTGTTAGCAAGTTGTTTTATTTTATTATCAGACAAAACCTAGACATCAGCGCACCTGAGAAGGAGGAAGAGTTAGACTAAATCCCTCCCAAATCTAATACGTGGGAAGTTTTAGTTTTGTTTACATCTAAATAGCATTAGTGTGTAATCCCATTAACTAATTAATTAGCTCTAAAATAAATTATAATATAATTAGTACATTTTATTTTCTTAGTTAATTAAACTAGTCTACTTTAATGTGAGGGTAAACTCCTTCCCCCCCCCCAAAAAAAAAACACCTTTCAGTGAACTAAGGGCCCCTTGGCAACATTTGCTACAGGCCCCGCGCTGTCTTAATCAGGCACTGAACCAACCTTTCGGTTTTGCTTGTTGAAATTATGCCTTTTTTACGAATAAGCCTTATTAGGGGCCTTGGCCCCTAGTACTTCAAAAACTAAGAACGTTAATCAAAAATGTTTGTTTCAAATTGATAAAAGCGCATTCCATGATTGCGGGTAATGAACTGGCAGACGGACTGGCCAAACTTGCAGCCATTAACAATAGTACTCGTCTAAAGAATAACGATAGTCCTCTCGAAAATATAATTAGCATTTCCCATCCCATCCCCGACCTCTCTTATACCTCAAATATAATCTAAATAAAAATACAATAGAAAACTGGCAGACGAACAGGCAGACAGAATGAACTGGCAGACAGAATGAAGATTACCAGAAAACCAGAAGATACACATTTCAGTATTTTAAAACACCTTCAGAAAACTTTATATTAGATCACAGAAATCTATATCTATTTTTACGAATCATGGACCTTTCCTACAATATTTAGAGACGATGAAAAGATCGTCCTCACCCAGGGGCGTAGCCAGAAATTTTTCATGGGGGGGGTACGACTACTGCAACTCACATATATGCATACATGTGTGTGATAAGGGAGTGAAGAATATACATTTTGTATGAAAAAAAATTCCTCATGGGGGGGGGGGGTTATGACCCTCTCTAACCCCCCCCCCTTGGCTACGCCCCTGTACCTCACCTAACAGTAAGTGCAACAGCCCAGGTTCATCCTTTCACTTCTTTAATTTTTGTTCGTTATTTAAACAGTATCAAATTTTAAAAAATCCCCTAATCAGACAAATGAAAAGTGGGCTAAATATGTATCTCTCTATTCTGAAAAAAAAAGTAACTGCCGCTGTCAAGAGCTTGTTCGTCTATCTTCTTTTAAACCGTGGGGATTTGAATTTCGAGAAACTTGTCCACGGATTCGGAAAATTCCGAGGCACCTGATAAGCTGACTTAAATTTCGAAAATAGAATTATTTTAGAAGCTATTAATAAAAAATAACTGAAAAAATAAAACATAATTATTGCCAGATTTGGCTTAAAATCATTCATTCCTTTGCAACAAAGCAATTCCAAGTATGTAGAATCGCGTGAAATTGACAAACATGAAGTAGAATTACACCCATTTTACGCCAAATTAAAAAGTATATGAAATAAATAACTCAGTGTGTTACACAAAGTTGACAATTTTCAAATAGTAATTTCGCTTAGACAACAGGAGTTTAGAATTAGCGATTATTCGTTTCTCCAAAACAGAATAACTAACTCTGAATAACTGTTTTTAAAAGCGGCATCTTGGCATTAGGTACAATCTGGCAAAATGGTATCTTTCTAAGCAGGATGAATCTAAACCGCGAGTTCAAAAATGTTAGAATCTTGAAAATGAAAAATAATTAAAATGCAGATTATTTTAAAGCTGGTTCGGTCCAGCTGGAGTATTTGCTACCAGTAGAAATATTTAATAGCGTTAACTATGCCATTATAGCAGTTATAGTACACTTTGGATATTTGCCAGCGCGACGAGATGATATATTCGTGTTGCTAAATGCGCCAATCTGCAAAGGATTATGTATATAAAAATATGGATAACGGTTTTCCGTTAACCTTAAAGGAGCAGTAATTATAGGTTGTGAGCATGTGTAATCGCCAACTAATGAAAAGTCGCCATTATTGGCAGGCTATCCTAGCTGTTTCCTAGTTTTTATCAAAGAAAACAGATGAAGTACTGTTTTCTTAGAGCTAATTATTAACTATACATATACGCAAGTCGCCAAATTATGAAATGGCTAATACGCAAGGTGTTTCATGGGTTTCACATAATTAAAAATAGTTCGCAGTTTAAATTTTCAAGTTCCAAGCCATATGCAAGAACCAAGCAATGTGTAGCTCGGTAACATTCTATCTGATCCAACCTTTGGGTTTTGTTTGTTGAAATTATGCTTTTTTTTACGAATAAGCCTTATTAGGGGCCGAATGCCTCATACGAAAAGCGAGCGTAGCGAGTCTAGGGGCCTTGGACCCTAGTTAGATAAAAAACTGCGCTGCAGTGAGGTAATAAAGTGTATTGACGCTTTAGAAAAAAGCCAAACAAAAGATATTTTTCCATTATCAATTAGCCTTTCTCCAACATTAAGTGGTTCAGACTACTCAGTATATACACCGAAGAGCCACTACATTATGACCATCTACTCAATAACGCGTTGCGCTTCCTTTGACCGTCAAAACGGCTGCATCTCCCCTGGGCATGGATGTTAAGAGATCTTGGTAGATACTGGAGACAGGTTGTACTAAATATTTGAGCAGCGGCCACACAAAGTCGAGAATTGGAACATGATGGTGTTTGAGTTCTGAGCTGCCGGAGAGAGGGGAGCAGCTGTTCGCCTGGAAGACTTCGTGCCCTGACACGACTATCGACGTGATGAAGGAGAAACCGGGATTCATCCTAACGGGCAACTCTTTTCTGCATATCCGTGGTCCACTCTCGATGTTCCCATGCCAACTGTAGGCGTAGTTGACAATGACGCTTGGTAAGCAGAGGCACACGAGTGGGACGTTTGCTCTGCAATCTCATATCCAACACCAGTATCCGTTGATTGCGTGTTCCGAAACACTTGTACTTGCACCTGCATTGCAGTGGGCTGTCGGCTGAGCCACTGTCTGCTGCCGATTTTGCTGTACTAGGCAGAACAGTCTCCGGCGTCCTCTTTCTTTGATGATGCGCGGACGCTCAACATCTTGGCGTCTGGTTTCCCCGTCATTAAACCACTTTTTATAAATTGGTAAAAACGGCATATTGTGAACAACCGACCAATCGTGCAGTTTCGGAGATACTCGTTCCGAATCTTCGGGCCATTACAATCTGCCCTCTATCAAATTCGCTCAGATCAACAGCCTTTCCAATCGCACACAAACGTAAGTGCGAGAATGATTTTTTATCGTCTCTAGCAACTGTTAAGTATCCATTACAACTTAATTACGTGCTCTCCATGTCATCCAGACGAGTTCATTGAAAAAATGTGTGGGTGGTCATAATGTAATGGCTCTTTGGTGTACATATATATACAAATGATAAGTTGCTGCTGTGCTGGCCCCGGACCCTGTTATGGGATTTCGATAAAAAGCAGGCTACTCCGAGAGCAAAAAATGCTTAAAAACAAATGGTGAGCTGCTCTCGGAGATTTATCTTGCTATCCTGCTTTGGCTGTGACAAAAGTTATCGGGAGCCAACGATAAACCTACGAGCTGTCACAGCGTTCCGAAGATCAACATTGGACAATTCACACCTTTTCTTGCAGGCTAATCGCCTGGAAGTAATTAAGCCGGCTGAGTTACATATTTCCGATGCAAAAAAAGTACTGGTACATGGGGATAGGGATACTGGAAGTATACCACAGGATCAAACACCAGGTCACAATACCTTGCTGATTTAGCCTATGCATTTGTAGGACTGCAAAACCAACAAATTTCTCCCGACATAATAATATAACCTATTTTATTCTTTGTAATCCCTTATTTGAAATTAATACCAGATGTGCAAAATACATTTCGAATTAACAAGGTTCGCCTATAGGGTCCTTCCAAAGCTATTAATCAGGTCTCGGTTTTGAAAAGAAAAAAATATCCTCCCAAAGCCTTCTTTATCATTCGGCTAGTTTCTCCAAAGAATTCGATAATGACATCTGCGGTCGATCAACAGCCTTTCCAATCGGCAGATCAACAGCCTTTCCAATCGCACACAAATCTAAGTGCGAGAATGATTTTTTATCGTCTCTAGCAACTGTTGAGTATCCATTACAACTTAATTACGTGCTCTCCATGTCATCCAGACGAGTTCATTGAAAAAATGTGTGGGTGGTCATAATGTAATGGCTCTTTGGTGTACATATATATACAAATGATAAGTTGCTGCTGTGCTGGCCCCGGACCCTGTTATGGGATTTCGATAAAAAGCAGGCTACTCCGAGAGCAAAAAATGCTTAAAAACAAATGGTGAGCTGCTCTCGGAGATTTATCTTGCTATCCTGCTTTGGCTGTGACAAAAGTTATCGGGAGCCAACGATAAACCTACGAGCTGTCACAGCGTTCCGAAGATCAACATTGGACAATTCACACCTTTTCTTGCAGGCTAATCGCCTGGAAGTAATTAAGCCGGCTGAGTTACATTTTTCCGATGCAAAAAAAGTACTGGTACATGGGGATAGGGATACTGGAAGTATACCACAGGATCAAACACTAGGTCACAATACCTTGCTGATTTAGCCTATGCATTTGTAGGACTGCAAAACCAACAAATTTCTCCCGACATAATAATATAACCTATTTTATTCTTTGTAATCCCTTATTTGAAATTAATACCAGATGTGCAAAATATATTTCGAATTAACAAGGTTCGCCTATAGGGTCCTTCCAAAGCTATTAATCAGGTCTCGGATTTGAAAAGAAAAAAATATCCTCCCAAAGCCTTCTTTATCATTCGGCTAGTTTCTCCAAAGAATTCGATAATGACATCTGCGGTCGATCAACAGCCTTTCCAATCGGCAGATCAACAGCCTTTCCAATCGCACACAAACGTAAGTGCGAGAATGATTTTTTATCGTCTCTAGCAACTGTTAAGTATCCATTACAACTTAATTACGTGCTCTCCATGTCATCCAGACGAGTTCATTGAAAAAATGTGTGGGTGGTCATAATGTAATGGCTCTTTGGTGTACATATATATACAAATGATAAGTTGCTGCTGTGCTGGCCCCGGACCCTGTTATGGGATTTCGATAAAAAGCAGGCTACTCCGAGAGCAAAAAATGCTTAAAAACAAATGGTGAGCTGCTCTCGGAGATTTATCTTGCTATCCTGCTTTGGCTGTGACAAAAGTTATCGGGAGCCAACGATAAACCTACGAGCTGTCACAGCGTTCCGAAGATCAACATTGGACAATTCACACCTTTTCTTGCAGGCTAATCGCCTGGAAGTAATTAAGCCGGCTGAGTTACATATTTCCGATGCAAAAAAAGTACTGGTACATGGGGATAGGGATACTGGAAGTATACCACAGGATCAAACACCAGGTCACAATACCTTGCTGATTTAGCCTATGCATTTGTAGGACTGCAAAACCAACAAATTTCTCCCGACATAATAATATAACCTATTTTATTCTTTGTAATCCCTTATTTGAAATTAATACCAGATGTGCAAAATATATTTCGAATTAACAAGGTTCGCCTATAGGGTCCTTCCAAAGCTATTAATCAGGTCTCGGTTTTGAAAAGAAAAAAATATCCTCCCAAAGCCTTCTTTATCATTCGGCTAGTTTCTCCAAAGAATTCGATAATGACATCTGCGGTCGTTTTAAGTTCTGTGTTCAGATCCGATGATTTCAAGAAAACCTGCCAGCAACAAGCAAAACGGGCAAAGAGTGTTCTGGAAGGGTGTGTATCTTTATTGTTCCTGGGTGCTTCAGGGACCAAAAGTTTTCTCTCCCCCTCCCAGACAGCACATAAGCTTAAATCATGCTTGACATTTCCTTGCATTTGACGCATTAATACAAGCTTGACTTTAGCTTTCGAAAGTGCGCAGTGATGGTGCCATCTGTGAAAGAGCTTGCAGGAGTCAAGTTGAATTGTCAAGCTTAAATACAGCTTGATTTAAGCTTGACAATTGATACTCGCTTGATTTTTCCTTTTTAAAGGAGCATTGATGGCGCCATCTGTGAAAAAGAATGGACATTAATTGTCTAGCGTTCCTCAAATTTGCTGAAAGCTCGTAAAAGATGTGTTTTATTTTATTACCAGTGCCATATTACCGGCAGGGCAAACGGGGCAACTGCCCAGGGCCTACAGATTTTAGGGCCCAAAAATCTTACATCTTACACTGTTGTAGTTTTAAAATAAAATTACAAAGGATAAAAAAAAAATCAGAAGTTAAATATTTTTTTAATTATAAAGTATGAACAATGAAAATAATTCAAATTTACATTTGTATAAATTAATTTAAACTTATTTTTAATTCTTCGAAATGCTCTATATCGATATAGCATACCAATATGTAGGAAAATAACTAACCACATTTGTAAAGAGAATTTTTAGCGTTAAAAAATAGCAAAATTTTTCAATTATTTGTTATTTTAAGAAATATTTACAAAAATGACTAAAGTGTTTGTATTCCATACATGTTAGTAACTGTGATATAGCATTTCGAAGTAACGTTTAACTATCTGTTTCTTTGATTTCAGATTACTTAACACAAAATTTGTGTTCAGTAAGTAAACCCATTCTTAACACAAAATTTGTGTTAAGAATGGGTAAGATATTTAAAAAACTTTCAATATGAACCGATCATAATCTTTTTTTTTTTTTCTTTTTTTTTTGGGGGGGGGGTTATTGCAAGGGGCCAAATTTTTTTCTTCTGCCCAGGGCCCACAGTTGTCTTGATCGGGCTCTGTTTATTACGCACAAAATCTGGACATTAGAACACGCAAGGGGAAGGAATGAATGGGATAAGCCCCTGTGAAGTGTAACACGAGGAGAGTTTTAGTTTTATTTACATCTAATTAACATTAGTAATTCCATTAACTAATTAATTAGCCCTAAAAATAAATTTTTATATAATTAACACAATTTAGTTAGTTAATATACTTCACTTTATGGGTGGTTCACCATATAATAAAAAAAAAAAAAAGATTCTATATTTCCAAATATGGAAATTCTTCAAAATAAAATACAATTATACTAAGAAATTGATTTCAAAATCAGTCGTTTGTCTCGATTTTGGCCAGCAGTATTGCTCATGAGTGTTGCAGTACTGAAAGTTTTAAAACGTGTGCTGCTCTTAAGTTTATATTATGTTTATTTCCCTATTACTAGAGTCTCTAAATCACTCATTATTTTAATTTTGATGCATCCCATGAAAAAATAAAAAAAAAACAAATAACATATCGCCCACTTATCAATCTGGCCAGAAAACGGCGTGATAAGTCACTTCAAACTTTAGCCATAGCTGCGCGAGGCTTAGTTGCAGAACGGATAGCGCACTCGCCTCCCAACCGAAAGGTCCCGGGTTCTATTCTAGCCACGGACACTTGATTTAAATTAAATTGAAATTTCAGCGTAGCGGAGAAAATGCATGGCAAAGTAAAATATGTGGGGCGAGTTCGCCAACCGGCGCCCCGTGTATTTAGGAAAATATTTTAAGCTTGAAATTAAGCTTGCTATGTCAAGCTTGAAATGTCAAGCTTAATGCAAGCTGCGTAAGTGTAAACTAGAACACTTGATTCAAGCTTGCATTAAGCTTACACGCTTGAAATTTTCAAGCTTATTGACTTGATAAATCAAGCTTGATGGAAGTTTGCTGTGCTGTCTGGGCTACGGTTAAAGAGATAAAAATTAAGTGACATTTCAATAAAAAATAGGTAATCCTGCCAAGCCGTGCAGAAAAAAAAAAGAACTTCTTAAAAATGATTTTAGTTTGTAGCAATATTAACAGTCAACGTATTTAAAATTTCTGAAATGTTCCAGTATTTTAGATTTACTAATAAAACTTATAAAGGTAATTTGCGTTGAGTTTTTTACATTCTGGAATCGATGAGTCGTGCAAAAGAAAACTTCCGAGATTCGCCTTTTAATTTAATTACGCTACATCGAGTATTTTGACATAAAACTAAAGAAATCCGATGATTGAGATTTTTCTTACATTATACTTTCTCAACAACTTTCCCCAATGTATATTTATACATACACGGCATAATTACGACTCAAACATCTTAATTGTTAAGCATTACTTACTCGGGCCGTTATGCCTGTGCGCATTTCAAAACTTACCTAGAGGCACATTGTTTAAACGCTTATTTTAGAATTAATACAATCCTTACTGCGATATACCCGAGGCCCCAGCTTAAAACGTATGGATCATTATCTATGAGAAGGGGGAAGCGCAACAGATGAGCCGGTACATCTGTGACTTATGCGTCCAAGTCGGAAAAGCACTTTGAGAGTGCGGAATTTCTTACTTCCACAAATCTCCATTCTAATTCAACGGGAAGACTTAAAATTTCGGGGCTAAATGCTCTTCGAAGTCATTTCCCCGAGAAGAATTGCCGCGCCGAAGTCTAATTCCTTCCGCGCAGTAAGTAATACGATTCCTGTGCCAGCTGGTCATTGGGGCTGTGCGACATACGTCTTCCCCCTTCTCTTTTAATTTGGTGGGCGGGTGGTGCTGTTAAATGAAATCCCACAAAAGGTCACATCGGTCGGCCATCGGCGAACGCAAATGGAATATTACGACTCGGAATGGGGCCCCATCTTTCTGGATGCGTGGGGGGGGGGGGGGGAACTGTGTTCAGGCAAGAGCTCTTTTCCGTTTTCGATGAATGGCTGTCGTTACGGGTAATGAGGAAACTGGCAAGTCCGAAATATAATTTTCCTACATTATTACTGACACTTGCGGCCGAGCAGCGAGGGTTATGATCTTTTCCATTACTCGGCCATCTTTCAAGTAAAGACGCAATCGAAAGTAAATTAGCCGTAGTTTACAGTTATTTTGTTCGGTGAAATATGACGGAGTATTCATTTTAGGCAGAGGGGGAAGGAAAGCAGTTTTTTATTTTATTTTATTTTTTAATATTCATACAACGCAAGTTATTTCGTACGATTGTACGGTTGATTGCATTTCATTCCATAACGAATACATGTACTCGGCAAACATTTTAAATTCAAGAACTAGTATTTAATTATTTTTTATATCAGACACTATGAAATGTAAAATTACCCAAGTAAAGATTAATAAAAATATTTAAATTGTATAATTACTGTCGAGTATAAGATTACACAACTCTGAATGTTTTTACACCGACAGAGGGATTGATCCTACCATATAGTTACGCTGATCACTGATCAGGGACGTACCCAGAAAAAAATTTCGGGGTGGGTCCAAAAATTTCGGAGGGGATCCAAACAGTGAAAAAGGCAGAATTTTATACAATAAAACTTCATAATTTATATTTTGCTTATAAAAACTGAAATTTCGGAGGGGGTCCGGACCCCCTCGACCACCCCCCTGGGTACGTCCTTGACGCTGATCCCTGACTCTTGCTAACAATTCCGGGCAACCACTCGAAGATAAAACTTTAACCGCCATTACTCCAATTAGATTAAAAAGCTCAAAAAACGTAATAACATCTACACCGTTTGTACGATCCGCTTGACATGTTTCATAATTAATGCATAAAAATAAAGAAAACAATGGGTGCTACTTTAAAAAATCTGAAAATCCATCCATTGCCTCATTTTTAAGTTCATTTCCGCTCATTCCATCATTTTCGCTCTTTTCAACTCCATTTTATTTCCGAGAGTAAGAAATGTGAATCATTTGCGTGACAAATTGGCTGTTTCAAATCACAAAGACGTCATACTGAAATCACGGTTATCAGGCTTTGAAGGGAAATTTGCGATTTCAATAGTTTAAAATAGTTTTTCCAGATAACACGGTTTACTTTTTTTTTTTTTTCATTAAAATGATCGTATGCTTGAAGCATTGTTATAAGAGGGTCTGTGTACACAAAACGAAATCGTTCGACTAAGAAAAGTTTCCGCGCGTTTCCAGAAGAGCATGAAATTTGATTTGAGAATATATAATAAAAATTGAATATGAAGTTATTTATTTTAGGCGCGCGAAGATTAAATATATTGAGTGTAGACATATTTTCGTCAAATGTTTTTTCCAGCGCTCGTTGTAATTGCCTCCAAAACGGGATTTGACTTCTAGTCCTTCAAGAATTAAGCAAATAGTAAGGGACTAGAAAAAGGAAAGTCCCATAGTAATTTTTCAAAACCAGAATTAACCATATAAACCCTTTTAACGCACAGAACCATACGCATTCTATTTTTTAAAAAAAAAAAAAAAAAGAAAGAAAGAAAGAAAATTCATTCGTAACTAAGTTGTTACGAATTTCCGGGGTGATGTGCTTTCCCACTGTTTAATTTAGTCCCAAATTCATGCTTTGCGTGAATTAAGTTTTGCATTTTATTGCAAGCAGAGACTGATCTCGAAGGGGAAAAAATGGGTGGGGTCCAAACTGGAGAGAAGGCAGAATTTCTCACAAAAAGACAACGTTTTGTCAACAAAAATCGAAATTACGGGGGCAGTGGCGGATCCAGAAGGGCTGTTTTGGGAGGGGCTAAATTTTGAAAAAGGCTTATTTCACCCAAACAAAGTGTACAATAAAGCAAAATTTTAGTCTAAATCTATGTAAAAACTTTTGGGAGGGGCTAAGTGATAAAAAAAGATCACTTTACATACTTAAAGTGCATTATGAAGCATAACATTACCCTTTAGCAATCTCGTTTCGGGGGGGGGGGGCTGAAGCCCTCTAGCCCCTCCCCTGAATCCGCTACTGACGGGGGGGGGGGAGGACGTCCTTACCTGCTGAATTACCCTCTACATCTTAAACACGTCCTTGGTTGCATGTGAATCTGTTAATTAGAACGCGAGATATGGATCTTTAATTTTTACCTTCGATAACAATAAGGTTGGCAGTTTCTCTACAAAATATTGGCGATATCGCTAAGCTGGATTCAGTAATAAGGATTTACTTTTAGAAGCAAATTTGACGCTATTTCTCCAAGCGATTTTGTCAATGGGACTATGAAATGTTTGCTTTCCTGCATAGCTTTAGCATTTCATTATCGATTTATTGGAAATGTATCGAATTTTATCGAGATATAGTAGCCTAGAAATTAAGAGAAATGTCGAAAAATGTATAAAAACAAGAGCAGATCCGCTCGATCAGTCAGTTTTGAATCATCTCTTGTAGAGAGCATTGTTAGTGAGAGCCATATAGTGCTATGTTGTCAGATAGATGCGTTGTGGTTTCGGCCGCTTTGAAAAGCCATATTGTGAATTCTTGTATTGCTGTATGCTGTGGAGCAATTAAGGTTCTGCTCAAAATATTCTACTGAGATTTTAGCTTGTGGAATGATCCCTTGCACTTATAGGAGCTGCACTTTCTCAGAAAGTCATTCGGTTCGACAGACTGTTAGCAATCGAATTACTGCTGGTGAATCCTGCTAAATGTGTATTGAAGATTGTTCGACGAGTTTTTAGAAGCAATATAGTTTGTGTTTCACCCTTAGACAATTTAAATGGTTGCCGAAACAATCAACTATCAACACCCATATGAACCCGTCAATTTTGCAGAGCTCACGCAACAAAATAGATCACGTGTACAAGAATTTATATGTTTTCATCAAGGGCCGGCCCAAGGGGGGTGCGAATGTAGGCGATCGCCTAAGGCCCCGCGCTTATAGAGGCCCCGCTCCTGGGCCATTTTATTGCTATCTCATAAGACATGCTAGAGAAGAGGCCCCGCATACCCCTCGGGCCGTCTCTGTTTCATCTGAATTATCTTTATCTAATATTTCAAATTTGTGACTCCTTCCGGGGCAGTCCACAGTTTAGTACCAAGGGCGGATTAAAGGGGGGGGGAGGGGAAGATAGCCCCCCGAGAAGAAAGAAATTAATGCAAAAGATACTATTTTACTTCCATAAAATGGATGTATATGTCAGTCTTCTAACTAACCGCCCCCACCCCCCCGACAAACCGGGGCCCCGGTGCATTAATTTCGCCACTGTTTAGTACAGCTCTGTCTGTATCAGTGATGCAGTCCTGAGAAAAAAAGTGGGAGGACGCTCGTTTTTGACTAATTAAAACGGAAGGACGGGTAATTAGTTAAATGTGAGTATTGCTAATTAGTATTAATCAAATCGTTAATTTTAATTATTTATTAATTTATTAGTTTTTGGAGTAAATTCCATTTTTATTGTAAAAGCAATGTAACTTTTCATCAACAGTTCCTCAAGGAAAACAAATTTTCAATCTACCACTGTCAGCAAACCAAATGTCAAAATAACTGGATTATTACCTTTTTATTTTATTTATGGGGTCCTTGCTAGCTAAGTTCCCCCTCCCCTCAAACCATTTGGGGAAGACAATCTTTGACGAAGACTGCCTTTCACAAGACGACAATTCTATTTCTTAGCACATGTTTACATTATTTAGCATTTACAAAGAAAGTAAGTCCAAGTGGTCCGAAAAGGTCGTTTTAGGTTGCCCTTCCGAAGCAGAATTACCAAATGAAAATTTTATTACAGTAGAAAAAAGTTAGAGCGTCCCCTAGTAAGCAAAAAAGGGGACGCATAAGCTCAAATAAAAAAGTAAGGGGACGGCGTCCCTCCGCGTCCCCTCTCGACTACACCACTGCTTTGCATACTTGCATAGAGCAGCAAATAAATGTGCACTGACTGTTATAAATAGGGTTGGATTAGAAATATAAAATTTCAGGAAATTTTGGTGGAGGAAAAAAAAAAGTTTTTTTTTTTTTTTTTTTTTTTTTTCCCCCCTGGAAAAATTGACTTTCACAAAAATAAAATTTACCTTGAAGTTATATTTTCTAAGAAAATATAAAGTAATAAACATTTAAAAATTATATAATCTAATTTTTTCACCCACTTAACATGAATATATGGAGAGAGCTTTAACAATAAAAATTAAAAAAATTCATTTGTCTCACAAAATTGCCAGTAACTCTTCTTGTTCAAATCAGTCATAGTCTAGTGAAATCGTCATTCAAATATGCATTTTTGGTATTACACTTTTTTTTCCCTTCATCTTCTAGTGGTGAAAGAAGGTTAACAAGTTTAAAATTGAGGAGCACAATTAGTATCTTTCGAGAATAAAAAAAAAAGATGTAAAATTCAGAAAACCATACACTAAAGGAGTATCTCTGCTTTTAAAGGGGTAAACATTCAGTGTTTTATCAAGTAAAAAGTTGAAATTTACAACTAGATAAAGTGAATATTTATTCAAAATAATTTTTTTAAAAGGAACCATTTTTCACTCCCTAAATGACTGAATATTTTTATACCTTTAGAAAGTGAATGCTGGCATAATTATGAGGTACAATTTAAGTTTTAAAATATTTGAATGAACAAAATTGTACGCAAGATATCCAGGCTTCTAAAGGAGTAACTATTCAGTCTTTTGTTGAGTAAAATGTTGAAATGTACAACTAGATAAAGTGAATATTTATTCAAAATATTTTGTTTAAAAAGAATAATTTTTTACACCCTAAATGACTGAATATTTTTATATCTTTAGAGAGTGGATGCTGTTATGTTTATGAAGTACAATTTAAGTTTCAAAATATGTGAATACTGTCATACAAAAGGTTTTAACTGTGACTTCATACTTGGAAGCTCTCCAACATATTTTTGGAGTAGAAACCTCAAATTTACAAGTGTAATGCCACGACACTTCTGTGCTTCTTGCAAAAAAAAAAAAAAAAAAAAAAGGACCAAAAAGGAGCTGTTTTCTCTGAAAAAGGGACCGGTTCTGTTTGAAAAAAATCCTATACACAAGAAGGAAATTATTTATAAACTGATGCACATAAAATTACATATCTTATAGAATTTATATTTTATACAACAGAAACACTTCAGTCTTTGTAACTAGAATCCAGACTAATTCATATCAGTTATAATTATATACACATAAAATATCTGCTTGTGTAAAACAATTTTGATATTCCAGGCATTACTTATCGTAATTTTAATGCTTCTTTAAATATTAACAGAAATAAATGAAAATATTTAGTATATCATAAGTAACAGTTGGCAAAAACTAAATCTTAAGAAAGACAGGGAAAAAAAATATATTTTTCAAATAGAAGGATATAACTTTTAGTAGAAACTAATTTTTGCGACAATTTTGTTAAATAAATAAATAATTAAGTCATTGTCTGTTTTTTTTTTTTTAAAGCAAATATAATTATACAATGGCTGCATTACTTGAGCAGTAGAAAAATCATCTTTCAGTTTCTTTACTAGCATCAAGATCCTTTTCTTTTTTGAAGGGGGTTAGGAGCTGCCTTGACATTTGCTTCTTTCCCTATCTAATTTTAATAAATAATCATATTTTTAATAAATAATCAGTTAAGAGTTTTATGTAACACTTGCAGAAGCAGTTCCTTAGTGATTGATAGTAGTTCAGGTTTGATTCCAAATTGTATTGCCTCCACAACAAGTTTTTAAATATTCCTAGAGGGAAAAAACAAAATTCCCCAAAAAAGAGACTTCAAGGGAGCTTTTTTCTTTTCTTTTCTTTTCTTTTTTTTTGAAAAGGGGGGAGAATATAACTCATGGCTGCTAACTATTTTGCCCCATAACAGGAAGATCAGGGTATAAAACAAGATTTTGAGGGAAAACAGGAGGGTTTTTTTCAATCAAATTTAAATTGCTAAAACAAGAAAAAAATTAAAGTGCTGTATTTGGTCAATTTGGTGAGCAGCTAGCAACAAGCCATATCTAGCTTGTTTTGGCCCAAGTAATGATTTGAAGCTTCATAGTTTCAAATTTTAAAAATCAAAAACTTTTTCTTTTTTCATCTACAAAAACATTTATGATTCCTAAAGCTTTAGTTCTGGCACATTTATATTTTCCCATGAATTTTTCCTGAATCGAGGAACCGAGAAATCACTTTCGAAATAATGGGCCTGCATGATCAGCAATTCTTAGTAATAAATTGTGCTCCATTAAAAATTCTGTATAAAGGCATTTAGCATTTGTAGCAGATATGTTGAATTGGGTGAGAGGAAAAAACGCCGCCGGAAATAACGCCACATAGAAAAAACGCCACCGGAAAAAATGCCACTTTTAATAGTTTTATGGTGCAACATAGTCGTTATATGCTAATCGATGAGGAAAGGAGCATAGCTAGAATTTTTTTCGGGGGGGGGGGTTGTATGAGATATAAATTTGTATTGATAAACTTAATTTCTTATTGACGACAAAAATCTGAAAGCTCTTAATAAATAATTTTGAAAGATTCGCAGGGGCATATATCCCGATATCCTACTCCCTGGTTACGCTCCTGCAGTGACGTAGGAAACGGTGTGGGGGGGGGGGGATATTCAATTTGAACATTGGTACTCTTATTTTAAAGATGCCTTTTTAAAAATTAAATTATGGTATTAATAAGTCAAAAACAAGTTTTAAAAAATCTTCTTTAAATTAAATGTTAGTCTAATTGTAATGTTTTTAAACAAATTTTTAAATGCTGAAAAAAACAATAACTTTTTAAAGGAAACTGGTTTAAAATGATTTAAAACTGATTTCTTAAAATGTAAATATCAGCTACGTATAACTGTGATTAAAATTAATAGTTAATTAGTTTTGTTAGAATAGTTTTAATAATTATATGTTTACTATTTGTGATACTCAAAAGCTTATTGCCCCTCACAAACTTTGATTGATCATCTGTAAGTCTTATGAGAATTCTTAAACTTTCTACATCACCTCATTAATGCAAGGGATAATATTTTACTTATTGGGAATTTCTGTAAGAGAGCTGTATAAAAAGTAAAAGTTTGCATTTATTTACATTTAATTTCCTGAAAATTTTATTCGACACCATAAAGTAACTTTGTAATTAATTATATATGTCTAAGATCAATATTTAAAGAAGTAAACAATAGATCAGTGCTTTTAAGATACCCTCTCTAATAGGAATTGGAAGAAATTATGATTTCTGTTTAATATTAAAAATATAAAACTTTTTACTTTCAGTGTAAGTTATGATGAAATAAGTTATTTTGATTTTGTGTTTAAGGTCCTTAAATTAAGGAAGATATACACGAGGGTTGTCTGCTTAATTAAGCCATGCCTTAGGCAGAGAACTTTTTGAGGGGTTCTAACGCTTAATCAGGTTACAACTGGAGAAAACACAAACACCTTCCTATTCAGGTGGTGTTTCTTCCAAGTGGTGTTTTCTCCGGCGGCATTTTTACCGGTGGCGTTTTTTCTGGTGCCATTTTTTCCTACATTCGTTGAATTGAAATCATACATTGAAATCTCTTTCCCCAAAAAGCGATTTCATTTAAATTTATCTGTAAACATAGCACAGTCAGGACACGCAATGAAATTTTATTACTAAGAATTGACCACTAGAAATAAATATTTCACTTCAACCTGTATTTAAGAAATAATTTAGAGTACCCTTTTAAAACATCAATTTCATGTTAATCTAGCAAAAATAACACATTTAATTTGAATCTTAATAAAAAGAGCAAAGAGTTTGCAGACATTAAATGTAATTTTTGAATTTTTATTAAACAAATCAAAAATAAGACTTTAGAGTTAAGGCAATTAACATACTAAAGTGAGGCTTTTTGCCTTAAACAGTCCAAACAAAGCAGTATTTCATATATAAACATTCCTGTTTATATGCAAATATCTGTAAGAAGATAACAGCATAACATCACATGTGAAAACATTTCATCGTCCAATAGATAAAAAGTTTGTAATAGAGTGACTTTTGAATGGCTAAAATCCACTATGAAAAAGGGAAAAAAAAAAAAAAAAAAAAAAGAGACCGTTTCTGAGAAAAAAGGACTTTTAAGGACCTTGAATTAAAAAAAGGAACTTCAAAGGAATACAAGGACCATTTGTGAGGCCTGAATTTCACTCTGGATATCTTTGCATTATTTTAATTTATCTTTAAACATAGCACAGTCAGGAAACACAATGAAATTTTATTACTAAGAATTGACCACTAGAAATAAATATTTCACTCTAGTGGAGAAGCAATAAACATGCAAATATCTGTAATATTATTATTGTAAATGTTTAAACAGCATTTATATATGTAAGTTAGATATTGCTATTTGCTGTCCTACCTAGAGATATATGTGAGACGAAACTAAGATTGACAGCTTTTTTGCAAGATGAGACAGACATTTTTATCATTAGTGTAGAATGAATTCGTGAGACCAGACAAAGCTTTGCAACTGTTTTGCGAGATGAGACAAGCCCGTTTTCCATCTCCCGTTCATCTCTAGTCTTATCAATGTTACTATCCACCTGCACTGCACCCATGAATATACACAACTCAGATACTAAATATCAAAAC
This sequence comes from Cheiracanthium punctorium, assembly GCA_038373885.1. Classification (NCBI taxonomy): domain Eukaryota; kingdom Metazoa; phylum Arthropoda; class Arachnida; order Araneae; family Cheiracanthiidae; genus Cheiracanthium; species Cheiracanthium punctorium. The sequence continues at coordinate 238,247 of JAWZYV010012919.1, forward strand.
TTTTCATTTTCAAAATCAGCTTTTTTACATTTCCTATCTGTTTACTGAGCAATAAGGAAAATCTTAAATTTTAGAGTATTAATAAAGTTGCACACTACCTTGAGCCGAAGTAGTGGCCACTTTATTCTTTCCACCATCTCATCAGAAAGGGTGGGGGATACATGATTCAATCGAGTATTGCATCTTCTTTCTATTTGCAGGCATATTCGTTCTCACACATGTAATATGCAAGGCTTCTGCATTGCGTGATGGTTTGTAGTTGCTGTTACCGCAATAGCTGAGTATTTTTAAGTTCTTCCACACGCTGAGGCACACCACTACCGCGTTCCAGAAGTCATTATGCTACTGCCGTGATTTTTTCCCATTGCAGGTCTAAGTGGCAATAACCTTTCTTACCTATAAACAGGTAACATGTACCTTGCAAACAAGTAATAACATGTATTTAGTTCCCGAGAGAAAGTTCAAATTTTAACCTTCCCATTGAATAAAAAAAAAAAAAAAAAAATGAAATTCTAAAAAAAACAATAGTGCTATATTTGTATTCTTAACTGCAATATAAAAAGAACAAAAATAAAGAATACAGAAGATACAGCCATTATTAACAACAGAATTCAATGTCTGATCAGCAATGATCATAATGCACAGAAAGGTATTAGAAAAATTAAGTACAGTAACAATGGATTTAAGATTGTCATCAGAGTTAAATAGAGCTTGATGATACATCCTTATCAGGTCTAAGACACAGGGGGAAAAAATCTGGCTTTCAGACAATAATAAGCACAGTATTATAATCTCCAATAATAAGATTTTTTAAACCAATTTTTTATCGATAGTTCTCTGCACAGGATGCAAGTACCATTCAAAATATCAACCTTAAAAGGTTTTTTTCAATTGAGATATGAAAATTAACTAAACATCATTTAGCAAGATGCTAAGACTAATCTGAATATACAACAAGAAACTTGGCATTATAAAATTGCCTTAGACTCTGGGATGTATCATGTTAAAAAGTTATACAGTAGACTCTCAATTAACCGGGCTCACATTATCTAGATTGCAGCTTATCCTAGACAGTCCCAATTTATTATGTTGATGATCAATGGAAATTACTAATTTCCATCCATCATTAACATAATAAATTGAAACCTGGACTGTCTCTGAAAAGTTACAATCCAGATAATCTGATGATTCTGGTTAATCGAGAGTCTACTGTATAAATTAAAAAAAGTTTTCTTGTTCACTTCAAAGACAGAAGAGCAGAGATGTCCCCTTCTGTATCCAGCAATGTTTCCCACACTGGTCTTTCCAGATGGTCACTGAATTTTGCAGGAATTATTGTGGGTATGAAAACTGCAACAGTGTGAGTTATCTTGGAGGACAGCAGATTTTCAATGCTAAGCTTATTTACATTAATCTCTAAAATGATATAGCATTCTATATTAATTATTTTATGTGTGATGACACCACATAAAATTTTTTGCATGGTGAATTTTGTGCTGCTGCATATATTCGACCCCCATCTGGAAATGATTAAATATCTCATGGAAAATTAAAAAAACAATACAAGGCAACAAAGCTGGGCACAGAAAGTCAGTTTTTTCCAGTGTTTCTTCCATAATGGGGAATGTACAGGTTTTTAAAAAAAAGTTTTTGCTTTATTACTTTTTATCTATTTCATGTTTAGTTTCGCCACTCCAAGTTTCTCCATTTCAAAACCCAAAAATACTCCAATAATAGTGATAAGGTTAAGTACATAATTGTCATTAAAATGTATTTTTTATAAGAACTTTTATTAAAAATGGTTTAGTTGGAACTCTGCTCTTTTTCTTTTTCTGACTACAAATTTCCGATATTTGTTGTAATTCTGTTGAAATTTAATAATACACATCTTATCAGACTTGGAGTAAGATATTCAATACAATTATGATAAGTGTTGCTAAGCAATTAGTTTAATTTTTTATGCAGAATTTACAGAATGTTTTGAACTGTAGCATGAAGTAGAGTATAAAAAATGTATGCTATTACTATGAATAACTCTTGTTATATATAGAAGCTTTTATTTTATATTGGGGTTCAAAATTAGGTTTTAGAATTTTTGGAAATTTTGTATTTGTAAAATGTAATGGCTATTATTAATGCTAAAAATGAGCTTAACTTTTTAGTAAGTTCTCTAAATAATCTGCCTAACATATATGGAAAACAATAACACACAAAGGAAATTAATAGAAATGCAAACATGTGCTAAGGAAGTGTGGAGAAAAATGGGGAAATAGAAAAATATGATTTGAACAGAGTTTTAAAATTATATTGCACATCCGAATATATCACACTTTTTATATGGCAGCCAATTTTTTTTCTGTACTTCTTTGCTTCATTACTTTACATAAGAAGCATACAGTACATTTAAAAAATGCAACTTCAATCAGATAAAAGAGATAGAATTAATTAATTTTCTCTCACTGATCTTTTCTGAAAAACAAGTTATGAGAGAAAAATAAAATTAGAATGACTTAGGATAGTTTTCTCAGAAGGAAATGAAATATGTATTTGTACAAAAATTTAAAAAGGTAAATTAAACTTCTATGTTTATTGTTTAAGTGTGATTATCTTATTGCAGTATTTATACTATTAATTTTATTACATGAGACACATTTTACTTTACATGAGAAGCATACAGTGCATTTAAAAAATGCAACTTCTATCACATAAAAGAGATAGAATTAATTAATTTTCTCTCCCTGATCTTTGCTGAAATACATGTTATGAGAGAAAAATCAGAATGACTTTGGATATTTTCTTCAGATGGAAATGAAATATGTATTTCTACAAAAATTTAAAAAGGTATATTAAACTTCTATGCTTATTATTTAACTGTGATTATCTTATTGCAGTGCTTATACTATTAATTTTATTATCATTTAAGCACACGTGATCATAAAAGTAAAATTGCATCATATCTCGTGTCACGTTTCCTCGCCCTCTCTGCTGGTTATATCGTACATTTTTCTTGTCTCCCAACAAGTGTGATATAAGGTACTGTAATAATATTAAGGTAACTTTCAGACTTAAAAATCATAACAGTTAACAAGTATGAAGAGAACTAAATAAAAAATGATTTTAAAATCCTTAATACAGCTAAAACCAATATAATAAGTATTCAGAATTAAAAGGTAATATATTAAACAAAATAGATATAATAAAATTCAACTTTACCATATTATAAGTGTAGGGTAATTTTCTTTCATAGTTTCCAGCTTTTTTTGAACTTCTAGTCATAAGTGCTTCAGATTTCTCTGCTTCATTGATACAGTCCACAGATTATGATTTTTGTTATTGCCCGTTGTTTCTGCCATGCACAAATACAACTGACGTATCATGTTGTTGCAACAAAGCTAGCTTGTCATATGTTCAACTAGCAGATATACTTAACAACTAAGCTTTGCAAAGCACAGCTTAGTTAGAAAAGTATATCAACTGGTCATAAGAACAAAACAAACATACTTGCTCTTCCAATGCACCCATTCATATTGTGAATTCTGAAGGTACTGAATACTTAAATCTAATTGAAAACATAATTTACAAAGTGCATTACTAACAAGCTTAAAAATCCACAAAAGTTTAACATCATAGCTGAAATAAGACAACATAAGATTTGTTAGAAATCAACAGAATTGTATTAATATATTTAAGTAAAATGGAAAAAGTTGCAAAAATGAGTGATTACACAGCCTTTTTCAAGTACACTGATCGTTAGTTACATTATATTACTACAGTGGCCACCGCTTAGTTGGATCACATCGTGCGATGAATTTTGATCCAATAAAACGGCTGATTCGAAATAGTGGCGGCTTTGAAGAGAATGATCCCGTTTCATTTTCCGTGATTTGATTTGGTGCAGCAGCTCATCCAATTAAGCAGCGGCCACTGTATCAATAAAATTGTAATTTACTGAAAATATACATAACTTCATAATGTAATGTTATGAAGTAAGAGTGAGCAGTGAGTTAACCTAAGAGAATGTACCAGAAATGTTGAAATTATGCTAAGAATGATTTAGTTAGAATTTAAGATTGTTGAAGTGTACAAATTTTAACACAAAATTATCAACATGTACATTACTTCTAATAACATAATCTGAAGTATAAATTAAGAAGGGGGGGAGGGCAGGGTTATAAAAAACCTGGGTTTTTTTTCGGGCAAAATGAAAGTATTTGGTATTGAGCTTGAAAATTTCTGCATATAGAAATGGAAACTTCAAACCATAGACAAACATAAAGTTAGGGTTTAACTTGCAAAGGGAACTGCCCACCAAAACATACATAAATAAAAATAAATGAAAGAATAAAATTGCTTCTTAAAACTTTCACTGCATATTCTTTTGAATAAATAATTATTAGCTAAGCAAATTATAAGTGATAAAAAACTTAAATGTGACATTCTATTAAAATATACCAAGTATAAATTAAGGGGGGAAAGAATAAATTTGCTTCTAAAAACTTTTGCTGCATATTCTTTTGAATAAAAAATTATTAGCTTAGCAAATTATAAGTAATAGAAACTTAAATGTGACATAATATTAAAGTATACCAAGCTATAATATACATATATAAATCTAATGTACAAAATTGTACAAATAGAAATGTCGCAAAGCAAAAGATATGGATACATTTGTTGTCTTGGACAAACAGTTTTCTTTTTTAAAATAAATAATAATGATAATAGAAAACATTATCCATGTAATTGTTTACCCCTCCCCTATTTCCATAAAAAAAGGTGGTATGTGCAATAATTTTAATTAAAATGTATCAGAATATATAAGAAAAATAAATAAAGCTAATGCCCCCCCCCCAAAAAAAAAAAAAAAAAATGTACCAGGTGTAGAAGTATGAAACTGGAATTTTTTTGTAAAAATTATACATCTGTTGTTTGAAAATGATAAAAAATATTTGATTCAAAATAATCTCCATTGCTATTTATACATTTTCCCCATCTCTCTGGCAGTTTATGAATACCATGCCAAAAAAAAAAAAAAACATTTCTTTTGAAGCAAACCAGTTATCGAGCCATTTTCATAAGAATTGAAGCATTGTTCAGTGAGAGCATGTCCATGTGATGCGAATAGATGATAACCAGACGAAGCAGAGTCTGGAGAGTAAGCTGCATGTACCAATATTTCAAATCTGAACGCCTCAATCGTTTCCCTGACCTGTTTTGCAGTGTGTGAAGGGTCTTTATCATGGAGCAAAATGCATTTGTGTTGCCTTTTTCCATATTACGGTCATTATTCACATAATGCTTGATTTAAATCAATCATTTGCTGTTGTAGTGATCAGTTTTAATGGTTTCACCAGGTTCTAGCAGCTCATAATAGATTTCGGTGGTCTTCCACGCTCTTCATTTCTCACCTCAAAATCGCCACTTTTGAATTTTTTTGAACCACTCGAAACAGTGTGCTTTATCAAGAGCATGTTCACCGTAAGCTTGACAATGCGATTCTGCTGCAGTTTTCTTCAAATGATAACAGAAAACCAATGCTGTTTGCAAATAGTAGTTTGTAGGCACAAAACTTAGATGTTTAAGGTTATACAAAAATATACCGGTGTATGGAACTTGGGTTGTTGCATGTTGCAAATCTTCGTCAGCTGTTAGAGTCACAGTAGAAGCAGTCACTAAAATGATGGCTAGTGCCATCAATAGGGAAATTCTGGTTTCATACTTCTACACCTGGTAAGTTGAATTTCCTATGTTGATTTCGATTTGTAAAGAACTGTTCTTTGTAAAAAAAAGTGTATGATGCAATAAGTAACAATAACTTCTTACATTTCAAGTTCTATGTATTTCAAAAACTAAGTAGTTACTCACTAAACTGAAGTGGGAAATTGGGCTTTCACTCGAATAGTTTTTTGAATGGGTGCAGTAAAACAAAGCACGTGGATGATTTTTATTATCTCAGACAAAGGCATATCTTCTTATTTTGTAATTAAAAAAATATAAGGTCAGGTGGGGGTATATTGAAAAATAACTTTTTCTACCATAAAAATTTGATGTTTCATTATTTTCTCAATGGAGATATAGTCTAAGAATATAAAAAGTATTTCGAATAAGTTTTAGGATTTTTCAACAACATTAATGTGCGCAAACTCCTTGTTTGTGCTTTAAACATACTGGTTATTAACAAATGATACTGATAGTGATATTGGTAGAGTTGAAATATCATAAAATGCAGCTTGTTAAAATTTCCAGTGTCAATATTCTTCAGTTCATGCTTTCTCTCAGATAAATTTTAAATTATCTACCACCATATATGATAATGGGGGCTACTAACAACTGAAGATTAGAACATGCCACAAAAATGCACAAGTTTTTTTTTTTTAGAGAACTACTCTAAAGAATTTGCAGTTTTTCAATAGGATTTGGACTTACTTAAATATATATATTTTTTAAAAATCCCAACAAAATTGAATAAAATTAATGCATAAATATTAATTTTAAAATTTATTAATAAAAATAAACTAGTTTTAATACTTGACATTACTTACAAGCAGAGGCTTAGATGTTGGGCACGGACTTTGATGAAATGTTGATGTGTTTTAGAGGATCCCTACAGAAATAAAATGTGAAAGAGTTAGCTGCCACCTCAAGATTTTTTAAGGCAATTAAAGATTTAATATATATTCATATACCTATAATTTTCACAGCGATGTAGTTCTAGCCATGGCATTGTGGTTTCATATCCAATTGTGAGGCATAAGATTCTAGGATCAAAACCAGCAGGCTGCATTTTTTACATTTTTTCTTTAATTATTATATTCTTAAAATTGATAGCTGATAGGAAATTAATGTGACTGAATGAGCAAAAGCTTTATTTAAATTAGAATTAAAAAACACCAAACTAAAATGGTACAAATTACTTGCATGAATTATTAACTACATTCTGAAAAAAAATACTCAGTTTTAGAGTTTTTTTTTTACCACATTTTTAGAATGGTTTCTATTACAAATTGAAAACTAAACAATTTTCTTGGAATAAAAATATGAGGCAACAACTTATGGTTTGTAATGATGGATACTGTCTGTTACTCTCAATGCTTTGTTTTAAATTAATTCTTTTACTACTGCTGAACTCGTTTATAGTGACCTCATAGTTACAACTCTTATAACATCAAAATATTCTGTACCACTTGAATGGCGCATAGCTGCCAACCTTGGAGAATGAAAATTAGGGAGATTTTCGAAAAAATTAGGGAGATTTTTAAAAAATTAGGGAGACTTTAAAAAACCCTTGTTATAGATGAAAAAACTCCATGTACACATGCGTAATATATCAGTAACCAAGAAAATTACATATACAAGAAAAATGTATAGCTTAAAACATTTATTGAAACAGCCAATTTTAAAATGCGATACTTTTTTAAAGAAATAAACAATTTTTTAAACAGTAAATACTTTTGAACTATTTGCATTCATGGGCGCCGGCAGCATAGGGCAAGGGGGGGCACTTGCCCCCCCGGATTTTTGCAGGCATGAAAACAGCTGAAAAGCAAAAAAGAGGAAATACACGTGGACATATTTTCCAGCAAAAAATTGAAAAATTTACATGCACGTATTTTCAGACATATATATAACAAGGTTGATAATGCAAAAACATGGAACTGGGGAATAATGTGTGAGCTTAAATTCAACCACTGTTAAACTAAATGGTGTACTAAACAATTTCTACCATTTAAATTTCAACCACAAACAAATTGACTGTGATCCTGAAGAAAATAACTATGCACTGTAAATGTTTAATAATCAGTTTTAGATATACAATATTTATTAAAAGAAAACAGGCTATAATTATTTAAAATAATTATCTTAAGTAATATCGTAAAATCCTAGAACAAATCATAAGTCTCGCATCCAAATTTCAGACTATTCTTTTGATATGAAAATAAAATAAAAAATTGATTCTCAAAAAAATATATATATATATATACATACATATATATATATATATATATATATATATATATTAAGACTTTTTTTTTTTTTGATCAGAAAGGGAATGAAAAATTATATATATGGCATTGGCATTTTCTAAAATAAGCGTTTAAATGATAGAATAAAAGTGAAGTTTTCTTGTTTTATTGGAAAAAAAATAATTCTTTAATAAATTTCTAAATATTTTCTCACGTAAAATTTTAGAATCTTAGCAGTTTGCAGCACACAGAAGTGGAACGTATGACAGGGACATATGTTCTGCTCCTTCCTATATTAGCTGCAAAATACCAACTCACAAGATTGTGCTTTTTAAAATTAACTGTAAAAATAATTACCAACGAAAAACCTGCACATGAGAATAAAACGAAATAGTGATTTTCCTGATTTTAAAATTGAAGGGAAAATGATTCAGAAATCAATAAACATATTATGGGGAAAATAATACTTTTCTGTTGAGTTGAGTTACTAAAATGCCTTAAATTTCAATTTAACAATAGAGTATTAAAAACTCTGTTTTACATCTTGTTGTTAAAATTATTCATTTACCAAAAGGCTGCAAAAAGATTGAAGTTCATGGCAAATATGGAACCCGGAGATCGGGGATAGTTAGTTACCATAATTTAGCTAGTATAGTCCGCGGACTATGCATGTCAAAAAGGGATTTTTTTCCAGGACACAGACTATCTGGCTGAAATAAATTTCTTATGCAAAAAAATTTAGTATATTGATCTTGCTTTTTGATCTGTAGTTAGCGCGCAAGCTCCGGTGAAGCCGATGCTAACAAATTTATCTCTGTAGAAAATAAAGCACATAGATGCACTTCAAGTGACGGCACGTCGGCATGCAGGGAGCATTTGATTTTTTTCCCCCCATTATGTCATTTAAAGCATCGACGTAGTTACAGGTGCGGACAAGCTTCGTGAAACCATTTTAGAAATATTTCAGTCCGATATGCAGAAGAACCAATTTTGAATGTGCTTTAAAAAAAAAAAAAAAAATAATTTATGTAATACGGGGGAAAACGGGCCTTCACAAACCCAGATACCGACGCCGCGTCATCATCCCGAAGGTTGTTATTGTTTTGTCTTCACTGGGCGAGCTGGCTAATAAAGCAAGAGAGCGAATTCTGCTGAGACGTTAAAACATGACTTGTGTCGCCTCAATTTCTTTCTTTTTTTTTTTCAATTGAGAGCGCAAATTTTTAATAAAGAGCATTTTTAAATTTTATATTTCGTTACTTTTAACCCAGAGAGAGTATCAATTGAATGTTGTTTAAAATTAAGTATTATGAGGCTCTTGACCCATAATAATTAGTAATGATTTTTTCTTTTCTTTTTTTTTTGTTTGGTTATGTACATTTTCATAAATGATTAGTAAAAGGAATCTTTTAATTTATTTAAGAGGGCGATACGCCTTGCCCAGAGACGGATTAATGCAATTTTATGGGCGGCTAGTTGAAATTTGTCTATTTTATGGAAGTAAAATAGAATTTCTTTTTCCTGTAGCGGAGGAGTAATCGCTCCCCCCCCCCAACACTTTTAATCCGTCCGTGGTCTTACCATTAGTTAACTTTTCACGAAGTTACGGTATGTATTTTTAGTAAAATCCGCGTAACTGTTTAAAAAAGAAAATGCAAAAAAAAAAAAAAAAAAAAACCAAAACTCGGAAAATTTTGGTTTTCTTTTTCTTACGGATTTCTTAACATTAACTCACATTTTAAAAAAGCATTATTCTTTTATTCAGCATAAAATTAAGATGTGTACGTTTTAATAGTTATAAATATAGAAGTATTTATTTATTGGAATTATTATTAATAATTTATTTACTTAAGAAATAAAGTATATTTAAACTACCATAAATTATTTTACTTCCTTTGCATGTTGAAGACCCAAAGGAATACGACAAGATTTATATTTTAAATACCATTACTAAAAGCTGCACTTTTATACAAGTTTTATTTGTCGTGCAGACCGTCAGTTTGCTTTATTTAAACAAAAATTCCAGTTTAGCATTCATAAAATGTCTGGAAGTTCTCGTTCGGCCAACGATTTTTCCAAAACCAAGCAAATTTTTGGATCCGAAAATGACCACTAACATTTCGTTTTCAATCCACTTTTTCTAATATATTCGCTAACATCTGCCATTTTCTCAATAATCCACAATAGAAGTGTCAGTTAAGCTGGTACGTGTCCGTGGAAAAAATTTATAGATTCATCAAGTGCACAAAACAGCAATAAAAACACGTCGCGAACAACAATAGCCCACCGACAACGGTTTTCCAGTGGCGAAAGGTCTCGATAGATAATTATTGTTGTGTAGTAGTTCGCCAAGTACATAATTATGTATCAGATGCCTTTCGAAACATCGAGGATCTAAAATAAGAATTTGCCCCTCTGAACTAAGTTTTGAATTTACGAACTCAGAAATCAGTAACATTGCACTCACTCTAGCTGACTTTAGTCTAGGCGCAGTGCGAGATGCAGAGAAAACGTACATCCCAGGCGCGCATTATCGTCCTCTTGTTACTCTATGTCCGCTAAGAACGTTGTAGATTTAGGACATGTTTTGCTTTAGGTTCGGTAATTACTGTTGTTTTCCCTTGCTTTTTTGTTCTTTTATGTAACCATACTTTTAAGTAATCTTTGCCCTCTGGAGTAGTCTTAGCGAAGTTTCTTCATTTTCTGTTGTTTGCATTTAACAAGTTCTGTAAATTTTTTTCAAAAATTGATAAGTACATAAAACATGGGAATAATTTGGAAAAATTCGGGAGATTTATAAACTTTTCGGGAGTTCGGGAGATCGTTCTGAAATTCGGGAGTCTCCCGGAAAAATCGGGAGGTATGGCAGCTATGCATAGAACACAAGCAACAAGCAATGTAACTCTTTAGAGTCATAAATAATTAAATAATTATCTAATCTTTTCACTGATGTTGCAATCGAGTTTAACAGTGTTTCATAAACTAACTGTAAGCATTTATTAAAAAACTAATGTCTATTTCATAACAAATACTTTAGAAATAATTTTAAGTTTGTCAGTTAATTAATAACTGACAATTTTCATACTTTTAAGCTTTTCACTTTTACAGAGGGTGTTCACACATTTTTGCAACAATTTTGATTTTCTCCATGAAGTTAAATATTAATTTGAAAATAAAAATGTGATTGGCATCAAATTGTAATAAGCCTTATTTATCGTCTGCAGCATTAAAAATATTCTTTGCTTTAAAATGCCGCTGAAAAATACCTCTTATTCAGTTATTTAAAAAATATGTCAAAATCATGGTTTTAATATTTCTACACGTAAAATAAGTGACATAATTAATATGAAAGGAAAGAAAGGTCAAAAATTTTATATTTCACTGGGGAAAAGGCAAAAATTGCATAGCCAACAAAGGTACATACACCTCTTATTAAATCTAAAGTCGCATCTCATGTTTTAAAGCAAAATTCAACTACCCAAAGAAGTATCGCAAAATCTTTAAATATCTTTGTAGGAACTGTGAACAAAATTATAAAATCCGATTTAAAGTTAATCAAAGCAAAAAAAAAAAACAAAAAAAAACACTATGATCATCACCTAACGCCGAAACATTTTTCTCAGTGTAAGACTGTGTGTAGATTGTTGTATGAAAATTATTTGGCGGGTGAAAAATGGAAATACCGGGTGCGCCAAAAGTTCATTACAACTTTAAGAATTCATAAAAAAAGAAGAAATGAAGATAAGGACGTGCGGTTTGTACGTAAAGGCTTAACAGGAAGTCTGATTATTTTTTAAGAAACAACAAAAATTAGAGTTTAAAAGGTCATCGGTAGAGGGTGCTTACGAACCGAAACACGAGTAGGACAACAGTACGCTTCATTCATTTATTTTGGCAATAACAAATGTTCAACATGACCTCCAGGACATTCTACGACGCAAGTAAGGTGACTCACAATGCCCGTTACAGCTGAATCCAACAGGTTGGGATAAATTGCAGAAACCTCTCGACAGATTGAATGTTTCAGTTCAGCCAATGCTGAATTGTTGAATGAATGAACGGCAATGATGAATGAGGTACCTTACTTGTGTCGTAGAATATTCTGAAGGTCATGTTGAACATTTGTTATGGCCAAAATAAATGAATGAAGAGTACGGTTTCCCTACTCATTGTGTTTCGGGTCGTAAGCGCCCTCTACTGGTGACCTTTTTAACTACAATTTTTGTAGTTTCTAAAAAAAAAAAATCTGACCTCCTGTTAAGCCTTTACGTACAAACTGTACCTCTTCATTTCTTCCTTTTTTATGAATTTTTAAAGTTGTAACAAACTTTTAGCGCACACGGTATGTAGTTACAATTGAAGCTTGGATACATTTATCCGACTGCAATAGAAAAAGATTGATTTACTACCGCAAAAGAGGAGAAAAAGACTTAGCAAATTGGTTTAGAGAAAACAAGGAAAGTTTTTATGGTTATTACTGGATTTTCTTATAACGGAACACTTACAATAAGGAAAGTAGAAAAAATATCCAAATTAATTCGGATTACTATCAGAAGTATGTTTTAACACCTATTTTTGAAGAAGAAATTCCATAACTTTATCAAAAAATTGAACAGTAAATTTAGAGGTATGGCTTGGAGCTTTATCCTGATGGAATTTAACACAGTGAAGATTGTTTGGATAAAGTTATGGAATTTCTTCTTCAAAAATAGGTGTTAAAACATACTTCTGATAGTAATCCGAATTAATTTGGATATTTTTTCTACTTTCCTTATTGTAAGTGTTCCGTTATAAGAAAATCCAGTAATAACCATAAAAACTTTCCTTGTTTTCTCTAAACCAATTTGCTAAGTCTTTTTCTCCTCTTTTGCGGTAGTAAATCAATCTTTTTCTATTGCAGTCGGATAAATGTATCCAAGCTTCAATCATGAGCTTGGAAATGAATTTGGAACTGAAGCTATTCCCTTCAAATGCATCCCACCCAAGTCTCCTGTGGATTACTGTGCATCCGGACTTTTAAAACAAGCTCTTTATAAGCAGCATCCCAAAACATTGAGTGGACTCTTGAAGATTGGAAAGGAGGAGTGGAACAATATCAGCCTTGATGTTTTAAAGAAAAGGACTTTTATCTTGGAAATCAAGATGTAATATGATAGTTCAAAGAAAGGGCTATCATATTAGAAAATCAAATTCTTATATTTATTTCTATATCTATCTTTACAAAAATGTGTGAACACCCTCTGTAACTTCCCACCTTTGGGGGAGGAGGGCTTGAGCCCCCATAGTTCCCTCTGCGGGTGTGCCTATGACCTCCCTTATTTTACGAATGTCAAAGATTTTTGGTCTGAATTAAATTATGATAATTAAGACAATTGAAAACAAATTTTTTAAAGAAAAAAGCACATTTAAATAGAATAGTAGGATAATATGTAATGTTTTTAAAGAAACTGAAAGTTAAAAAAGGATTTTTAAAAAATGAAATAGTTTAAAATATTTAGTGAGTTATGCAATAGTTAAAATACACTGCTGGCCATCGTAAATGCAACACCCTGAAGGAAGCATGCAAATAATATGAAATTTACAACATGCATTAGCTGAGGTGAGATATGCAAATGATTAGAATTTTAGCGCAGACGCACATCAAGCGCGCCTGTGGCGCCACCTCAAAGCGCTATTTAAGGCTTGGAGATTTCGACGGTTTCAAGTACAGCAATTGTGTTTTTCTTGCTCTTTTTTTTCAAAAAAACGATAAATTATGCCTCGTAGGAAACAACGATCATCTTTTGATCAAGTATCCGAGTTTGACAGAGGAAGGATAGTGGCATACCGAGATTGTGGGTTATCTTTCAGGGAAATCGGTCGTCGTATTGGACGAAACCAAACAACTGTGATGCGGATATGTGATCGTTGGGTGCAGGAGGGTACGACGGACAGACGTGATCGACCGCATCGACCTCAGTGCACCACGTCACGTGATGACAGGCAGATTGTACGCATGGCAGTGACGGACCGCTCAGTCACATCACGAACCATATCACAGCAGATTCAGTCTGTAACGCATCATCCAGTGTCTGCGCGTACCATTCGACGTCGTTTACAGCAGAATGGTCTGTCCGCAAGACGTCCGTTGCTTTGTCTACCTCTGACGCGGAACCACAGACGTCTCCGCCGCCAATGGTGCGATGAAAGAAGGATGTGGACGACAGAATGGAATGAAATTCTCTTTACTGACGAGTCACGCTTCTGTATGCAACACCACGACGGTCGGATTCGAGTCTGGAGACACCGTGGAGAGAGGATGCTGAACAGCTGCATTATGCACCGTCACACTGGTCCTGCACCGGGTATTATGGTATGGGGCGGTATCGGATATCTCTCTCGCACTCCTCTAGTACGCATTGCCGGTACTTTAACCAGCCAGCGCTACATCTCCGAGGTGTTGGAGCCAGTTGTCCTTTCTTACCTTCAGGGCTTGCCAACAGCCATATTTCAGCAGGATAATGCACGGCCACACGTGGCACGCATTGTCCAAGGGTTCTTCGTCAATCACCAGATTGAATTGCTTCCCTGGCCGGCGCGCTCTCCGGATCTTTCGCCGATAGAAAACATGTGGTCCATGGTTGCTCAACGACTGACCCAGAGTTCATCCCCAGCTGTCACACCAGATCAACTTTGGCAACGTGTGGAAGCTGCTTGGTCTGCTGTACCCCAAGAACACATTCAAAGTCTCTTTGAATCAATGCCGAGGCGTGTGGCAGCTGTGATCTCCAACAACGGCGGCTACTCTGGGTACTGATTTTGGCAGGAACCACGCTTCATAGAATGCTGTAAATTTAATCATTTGTTACTTGGTCAACATGTTATCTACACAATAAATTTTGTTGTGATATCTCTTGTTTTTCTTGGTGTTGCAATTTGGGTGGCCAGCAGTGTATTTAGTGAGCAATTGCAATTAAAACTGATATTTGATTAATTTTTTCCAATAGTTTTAATAATGAAACTAATTATTATCATTTAAAAACCAAGTACAACAATGCAACCAATTTCTGGCTAAAATAATAAAAAATAGACTAACTTTTCTTAAGGGATGTAGCTGCAGACTGAAGTTTTTTATTTCATTTTTAAATGAGTTGTTTTAAACAACTCGTAAAATAATAGAAATTACATTTGTGGCTTTTTATATCTTCCCTGTTCCAGGAAGTCTGGCAATGTGAGTTTATTTTTTTTCCCCTCTCTGGACTGCTGAAAACATTCTTCTGATCCTCTCCCTGATCCGCCCACTTAGTTTTTCAGACAAGAGGAGAGCCCCATATCCAAAACACAAACTGGTTGGAAAATGAGTATGACTGACTTTTTTTGGGAGTAGGAGCCATTAAAGAACAAAGTATTGAGAAGAGATCTGCATGGTCCAAAGCTAGGATACCTTCGCATTGGTACAACAGTGTTAGGGCTTGGATCGCTATGCCATCTGTAGTAAAACTGCTAACGAAATTTAACTTTTTTTTAAAAAACCAAATAATCGAATAGAACTAATGTTTTAACTGCATCAGATAAATGTTATATGATAATAAAGTTAGATGAATGTTTTTAGAATTAAGGAAGGAAAATGAGGAGTGTTAAACAGTTCTTCCTGAAGCCTTGAACTTGTACAGGCAGTTTCCTTCATAGGAAAGCATGCAGTTACAGGAGCCCCTTAACTGCTGACCCAAATAATCAGAATCTACAATATTTAAAATACTGCATGCAAACAATTTTTAGCCTGTTCACAATCAGTTAGTCAATAAAAACAATTTCTAGAAACAGAAGTATCATTATGAGAAAAAAAATATGTTGTGGTACTAACACTGTTTTCAGTAGGTATCTCCTTTAAGGCACTCTTAAAAATATGCCACTGTCGATCTGTATCCTTGGGTAAATATCAGCCTACTTCTCCTATAAAAGAAAAAAATTGTAGATTATAAAAAATTCAATCATTTGATGTTATAGTTACCAGATAGATATGATAATTTTCTAATTAAAATCTGGGAATTTTTAAGGGCCTTCATGAATTAAAGAAAATGCTTCCTACAATTAGTAAAATTATACTTTCAACAAATGTACAAAAATTAGTTAAATTAATAAATTGCATAAATCGGCTCATTTTTTAGAGGGCATTAATGGAAAATGTGAATTCATATGCCACTCATTTTTTTAAAAATCAAATTCTACACTTTTACTTTTAACTTTCATAAATGAAGATTAGTCTATACAACAGGTCTATTCTTAGTCTTTTGCAGATATGACACATAAAGACCTGTTGAAGAAAATTGCAAACAATTACGAAGTTACGACGGGTGGACATTTGTATTAATAAGATTGCCACTCCCCAAAGATATGAAATTCCTTGATTTTTCTAGGTTTTCCACACAAATTTCAGGCTTTTTTTTTCACAGATGGAAAAATAGTTTAAAGTCATGGTTCCCAAACTTTTTCAAGCCACAGTGCCCTTTTTCAACTAAAATTTTTCCAACGCACCTTAACCTTTGTACAATTATGACTAGTATGACATAAAAAAATAAAACTCATGTATCTTCCTTATTTAATGTTTACTTTACTTTATTAACATAAATTCATAATTAATGTGATGGATGAGACTGCAAATCGCTGCACATTTTCTCAAATCATGGAATTAAACTGGACACAGTTACCCTCATTTGCTTTTCGTCGTGGACTTTTGCTCTGTACGTGTTCTTTAATACAGCCTCTGCCGAAAACCCAGCTTCGCACGAGTATAACATCAAAAACGGAATTAAAATATGCTGAGCCTTATCACTCAGAAGTGGATATTTATCTTTTATTGAAATTTAAAGCTTCCAAAAATGTCACATAAATATGCTAGTTTTATCAAAAAATCGGCATCAGCAAAATTTTCACAATCTTTGTCCTTTTTCTTTAAGAAAAACAAAAATTTCTAGACGCAATCCAATGGTACAGTCTGTGTCGGTCTATTGTGACTTTTTTAAAAAGTCAAATCTTCAGGATTTTTACTTTCCGAACATGTACCATGTAAGGAAAGTATTGTAATCATGAAAAAATCCGAATTCGAGATTTTGGTGTATTTACACGTTTTGAGGTCTTCTGAATTCATTTATGCTATTTTTACGAGATGTATGTATGTATGTGTGTGTGTGTGTGTGTTTGTGTGTATGTGAGTGAACACGATAGCTCCTGAACGGTACATTCGATTGAGCTCAAATTCGGTGTAAGACCGGTATTGATTTTGATGTGTATAGGACTTATAGTTCTTCTACAGAGCTACGACAAAGATTTCTTTTACATTATAGCCTATGGGGAGAAATTTTTGAAAGTGCGCTAGCGTTTAAGCAGTACATTCGATTGAGCTCAAATTGAGTATGCATGTTATAAACCACCATCATAAGACCGATATTGATTTTGATGAGTATAGGACATATATTCTTTACAGGGCTACGACAAAGATTTCTTTTACATTATGGCCTATGGGGAGAAATTCTTGGAAGTGCTCTCGCGTTTAAACGGTACTTTCGATTGAGCTCAAATTTGGTATATATGTTTGAATTATTCATCGATTAAAATTTATTTAAATGCTTGGTAATGATCTTAAGCGTAAGTGTTCGGAAAGTCGAGTGGAGTCACTCCAGATTTTTTTTGTACAAACTACACAGAAAAATCTGGATATTTGGCTTTTTATTTTGTTTTTTGTTTAGTTGGGTCAAAGTTTTGGTTCAATTAATCATGATAACGTTACAGCATTTTGCGGTGAACCTGTGAAGAAGCCACTTGGGGTGCACTTTTTGGAAATTTATGTTTATGTAATCCTTGGAGGTTGCTAGTTTAATAACAAAGCCATATGTTTCTTTATTTTCAAAATTTATTGAATGTACAAATAAATGTTTTAATTTTATTTTGTATTTTAAGTCAATATTAAGTTTTTTTCATAGCTAGTATTCATGAATACTTTGTGTAGCTTTTTAAATACAGTTTAAAGAATTAAATGGCTATCTAAATAAATTATCAATATCCAATATATTGTTAGGCTGATCAGGGACTCTGGAATGTTTCCAGTTTGTACCACTTCCAAACAAAAATTTTGCTTTCATTACTTAAAAAGTTTGGCTTAAAAATACAATAAAATCCACCACACCGTCGGTGCAATCCTCCAAATGTAAGGGTTAAGAAATAACAGTCTATCTCATTTAATAAAATCTGAGAGTAAACAAAGTTTGCAGTTGGCCGGCTGGCTATGTATGTATGTAGGTTTGTGACCTCCGATCTTATGTGTGTGCCTTTCGACTGCATAGCGCCGAGATGGGGGTTGCAGACCTACCAAATTTTGTATATGGCTTCACTAGGACATGTCCCAACACACCCCGGAACAATTTTTTCAAAACTCGAATTTTTCGAAATTATTTGACAATAATTTTCTTAAAATAATTTTAAAGCTGTTGCACCTTGAATTCTATCTGTCATAACTTTTTGATACTTTGCCAAATGATAAAACAGACATTTCACCCTCTTTTAAAATGGTGTCACATACAAGTTTTATAAAATTAACTAGCTGCTTGCCCATTCTCCGCACGGTGGGAAATGCATATTTTCCTTACACATATATAATTCGAATTAAACCAAGTAATGAGGAATCTCGAAACGTGAAAAATACTTGAATCGTGACTAAAAATGACATCATGAGTGCAAATTTTAGACGATTGCAACATGACACAAAAACTACGTCAATGTGACTGGCGATCAAAAAAGAAAGAACTTTATTGTATGCTGACAAAACTTTTCTCTTTCGAAAAATGCCTGATTTCTACATCAAATAATTCGTTTTGTGAGGTTTAGTATATATCACATTGAGGTTTAGTATATATAGTATATACCACATAAATAACATTACATGATGTTGACAAAAATTTTATCTTGCATTTTTCAAAACGTGGACAATGCATTAGCGCAGTTATGTTACACACGACTTTATTAAATTTTACCTAAATTAAAAAACCTACATGAAACAACGCATGCATCATTTACGTTTAAAAGACAAAAATGTACCCTGCTACGCTGAAAATCATGTCGCTTTTGTAAATGAAAACGTTCGTGATGTAACTTCTGAGAAAAAACTTATTACCCTTATTGAACTCTTAATGCAGTATCACACTTGTTACATAAAAGTGACATTTATCTCACTGTCAATTCGCACTAAATAAATAACTAATTTCATTTTTCATAGATTACAGTTGACCCCCTTTATAACATGGGTCTACAACACGAATTCTTAGAACACGACGAAAACATTACGATCGTTTTCGCGTAACACGTTAAAAGAGACTCGTACAGGACGATGAAATGAGACATATGTTCTGATATTATGACGCCTTAGCTCCTGTAATTAACATTCCTTTTGAATGGCAACACCAAACATCATTGCATTTTTACGGAGCGCAAATAAGTTTTGCCGCGATTATACCGCGCAGTCTGCACTCCAGGTGGAGTATAGCGCAGGACCCGTACAACACGGATTCCTATAACACGGAACGTATCTACCGTGTTATAGGGAATCTACTGTAGTTGCATAGTGTCAAATTCAATAGTTAAGAAAATTCTGGGTTGCCGTATTTAGTAATATTTAATCTTAACTTGGTGGCCAAAATGTATTAAAACCAAATATTCGAACTGTATCAAAAGTAAAATTTACAAAAAGCAAAATTTTTAATTTTGTATAACCCTCAGAACAACTTCGGAGTTTGCCATCTACGACGGTTTTTCATGAGTGACAACTGATGCTTGCGTACAGTGGCGTAGCCAAGGAGGAGATAGGGGCTCACAACCCCCCATGTGGAGTTTTTTGCCATACAAAATGTATATTCTTAACTCCTGTAACATTCCCATGAACAATTTTTGGGTACTCCTGCTTGCATATAATTGATCTTTTTTTTTTCATTTATCAGTGATCAATATACTTCAGGATCGGAACCTCCGCGGTAAAAAATGGTCTAAAAAATCTGACACCAGAAAAATCTGATTAACACAGTGGGGCTACACAAATATGCGCCGGACATACGCTCTTGCTTATGTCTGGAGGAGCAAATACATTAGAGGTTATGTGCTGCTCCGGATAATTTGCCAGCAAAACAGCAAAAATGACGTAAAAAATGACATCCACAAGCTAAGGAAAAAAAATTAAAGATATGTAGAATTGCATGAAAACTTCGATTATTTTTAAAGTACAAGTCTGTTACAGTTAGTTCTATTTATTTCACGTTTGATGCGCTTTCACTTTTTAGAGTCTTAAAAGCTGTAGAAATGAGTGGTTTCACTTAATTGTAAAATTTAACAACTTAAGTGGCAACAATGGATTCCATTGCTACGGAAACTATAGCAATGTTAAAAATAGAACATGAAATGAGTTATTTATATTTACTTTGCTAGAACTGCCATATTGGCGTCATTAACGCCGCCAGTCGATGGCCAATAGCTCAAACCAACGCAATACTTTGTTTGGCGGAATTTAAAAAAAAGTATCTATGCATACGCTAGTGACATCGGCTCATCTCAATTGTGGAATGGAATTAATAATACGTACAGTACATTTGAATATTTTTTGCCAACTTTGCTAAGAAATGTACTAAAGTAGGAATCAACATACATTTCAATTCGTAAAACAAAAAATATATTAGACAGTATTAATTACGCCTTTCTAACAGCTTTTAGTGAAAGAAACTTCCGTAGCGCTGCTTTAACAAATAAAAATCAATTATTTATTTCACAGTACTTCAATCGCCAAATGCCAACATACACCATTTTGCAAGATTTTTTTGTTTTCAGGGAATCATTCGAAGCATTGATTTATCAGCAATCAAAATGGGAAATAGTTATCTATCATTTATATGGTTCCATCTCCAAAATTTAATGCAGGCATATTATTGATAAGTAGCAGTTATTTAAATTATTATTAACTATAACGGGTTTTAATCACCGTTAACTACCATGTACAAAATGCGAGAATTTCAATTTTCTGAAATTTGGCAGAATTCCTCTAACTTAAATCAGTTTACTTAATTTTGTGTAAATTCTATAGATCATTTAAAATCGCCTTAATAACTGCATTATTTCTATATGAAAAATCGAAGTATAGCGCCGTAAAACTTATACTTGTTATTAAAAATACTATTTCGTTACGCTCTCAGTAATTTGCGCCAAGCCCAAAACTATACAAATCGGTAGAACCTACTACTTTCTCAAAATCGCCAAAAGAGCCATTTTTTTTTTCGGACAAACTAAAAGATATACATGTTAGTCTCGGAAATCTCTCAATTCCTTATTCTTTTACACATAAAAAACATTGAATTCCAGCTCTGATTTAACATGAACGAAGTATTTTAATTAAAAAATAACTTTGTAAATAATCTAAACAGAAAAAAAATCATTATTCTTTTATTTTTTCTGCAGGAGTCTAAATAATTTAATAAAATAGCCAAACATGGCAACCTCGATGCTTATTTCTCACTTTTTTGACTACAGGGGTTACAATCACGGAATTGCGGAGAGCAAAAATTAGCGTTTTTAACGGGGTTTTTTATCAATATCTCCTTAACTAATTCTAATTTCGAAATTTAAATTAGCGGAGGTTCTTTCTCGAAATTTTCCGAATTCGTGGATACCTCGTTCGAAACTCAACTCCCAGCCGTTTAGAAGGAGATAATGTTACACACAGACAGACGCGCACAGATTTTAATAGTATAGATAATTAATTATAAAATGTTTAAAATAATGATGCTGTGTATTTAACTATTTTATTAAAAAATGTAAATTAAAGAAATATTAATGATACTTAATTTTTATCGCTGAGTTAAGGAAAAGGAACTTCGAAAAGAAAAATAAAAGAGGATGCACAAATATTACAGTGGAATCACCATATTAAACTATACGATTATTGAAAAATATCTCGATTATCCTGAAATTTTGATTATCCAATCTAGATTTGGTTCCAATTACAATAATCGAGGTTCTACTCTTTATATTATTTAAATAAATCAGTATATGTGAATAAATTTGATGTGTTTATTTATAAAAATCGGTATGTGTTTTTTTCATACATAAATTTTTTTTTAAATAGGACTTTCTTTAAAATGTCTTAAAATGGAACTTTAATACTAAATTTAAATTTGTAAAATTGTATAATTTTCACAAATACACGAAAACAGGATCCTATTTTCAAGAATTCCCAAAAACATGACCCTGGCTAGAAAAACCTGATTGAATGCTAATTTCAGATTTACAAAATTATGAGTAAATGTTTCACAATTTCACGAAAAGAGGACCCTGCCAGAAAAATTTGGACTGATGCCTGCTTCAATAGAGGTTTTTATTAACTAAAAGCATATTTTTAAAAGAGGTTTCTTTTAAGTAAGTGTCATGCATGCAGAATATTCCTTTTACAAAAACTGTCCCTTGTACAGCGGTTTCATTAAAGTAAAAATGTCTCTTGTGTAGAAGTGCCCAAATTTTGTGACACTGAACTTGTATGATGTTCTCACAAATTTCTTTTACAAATTTGCAGTCCAATATCTAGAATTTAATATATGAGTAACTTAAAAAAAAAAAAAAAAAAAAAAAAAAAAAAAAAAAAAAAAAAGATTTTAGTATGAATTTAGAGTACAGAAGATGAATACGAATAAAATAAATATTAAAAATATATATGATAAATTTATTGATAATTGCAAAACGTAATTAATAATAACCCTTACAATTTAGTAATAGGTAACACGGTGGCAACATCTTTCAAAAGAATTATGGCAACAAACATACCATTCCAATATTCCTAACTTTTTTTTCAATTGCATTGCTTCTCGAAGGAGACATTTTTTGACACTGATTAACAATCTGCACACTGACTATTACAGTAGAGAGCCAGAAATCCGCACAGCTTGGGACCAAGGCTTGTGCAGATTTCAGGCCATAAAAGATAAATCCTATTACATTTCAGACTTAAGAAAAGGAGAATACAATTACAATGAAATAAAAACACAGTCAAGAGCATTTCATTTATATTTCCACTTTAAATACAAAAGCATAGGAGAAAAAAAATTGCACGAAGACTGCAAAAGCAAATGGTTTCAAAATTTCCTTTCTCTAATTTTCAAAACATGTTCTATGGTGATTTGTTTTAAAAAGAATTATGATTAATTTTTGTTTTGTTATAGAACTTAGCTGTTGTAAAAATTTAGGGTATTCTTTTCTTAACTTTAAACTTTTATCAAATGGATTTTATTATTATTATTACCCAAGTTTTAGATCATCATCAGAATCATATTTATCTGGATTCAAGAAACTTTTCAACAATTTCTTCATTGGTGGAATACTGCGAATTTCATTATTTATATGAGAGAAGGTGTGCAGATTTTGGACGTTTGCAGATTTCTGGGTTCAACTGTATTTAACAGAGTGACTATTTCGTTACCTCCCAGAATGAAGATCTGAAATGAAGCTGGAAACCAATCATGTGACATGAACAAAACATAGCAGAGTTGACCTTGGAGATCATAAACAGATTAAAATGATAACAGAGAAAGCTAGATTTACCAGTTTGCATGCAATACTGTTATGTTGGCTCAGATGGGATGGGGGGAAAAGGAGGGAGGCTTATATTTGGGAAAATGGAATGATTTCACTTCTGACAAGAAAAGAAAGGTGATGGCTTATAATTCAAGAGGGGTTACTTTAGGCATTTTACGGTAATTTTTTTCATCATTACACCATACACCAATCTTGAAAAGTTTTAGCATAATTTTTTTTTTTTTTTTTTTTTACTTAAATTATAGATTAAAAGAATAAAATATCAGATAACAATCAGTGATGTCGCTAGACTTTGGAAGAGACGGGTCCTTGGGACCCAGGACTCCAAAATTTACGGGTCCTTTTTTCCAAAAAGTGGGTCCTTATCGATATAAAAGCATTTGGTTAATTTCACGACTGATGTTATCATGTCTCACCCATTTTGGTGTGCTGATGCGTATGAATATTTTATTTATAAATAACCTAAAACTTATATTTCAAAAAATAAATGAATTATAATTAATCAAGAAAAATTTGTTGTGACATGCCTGTCATTTACTTTGCCTTCACGGCAAAGATTTCCGGATGACGCCCTGAATCCTAATAATAAAATCCCCTTTTGTATGTACAGTAAAAACCGGGAGAAAGGCTGTATCGGTAGAAATGTTTAAAAAAGTAAAATGTACTCGCAGAACAGCCGCAACATCTTAAATTATTAAAACTACAATAAAATACCGTTCAAGCACCCCTCTATCTTACATTAATTAAAAAAATAATTACTATGTATTAATAAATTTATCACATGGAAAATCGGGATATATTTGAGGAAGGAAAGGATATACAACAGTAAAATATGGAACACCCCCTTCCCTTTTCTCTTCTAGATTGTTTAAAATATTTACCGCTTCTATAGCTTATAGATTTCATTTCTAAATAATAATTGTGAGATTTAATATAAAACAAATCATTGTTTACATTTACACAAGCAAATATTAAAAATAAATAATGAAAAAACTTTATTCAATTCCGATAGTCCACCATCTCTAATGGAACAACCTCTAACATGAAAACGGAAGTGTAGGGGAGGGAGAAATGAGAAGAACGTCAAAGTAATCCCCTTTTTTCTTCAGCTTAACCACGTGTGCGCACAGCACGTTATATATCCCGGGTAAAAGCAGAGTATAGGGGAAAACTCGCAATGCATCATGGGAAAGCGAACACTCCTATGCCTCCTTTTGACTAGGGATCTTTCTACCCTGCATTTTCCCCCCCATGTAGGGGAAGCATTACTCTGCATTTGTGTGCATGTAAACGGTAGAGATGGGCGGTTTGACTCATTTTACTGATTCGAATCTCAACTCACTCACTACTTTGATGATTCGAATCTTGAATCAATAAAACAACTAAGAAATTTTCCCTCTCTCTGCGCTGAAAGCCGTACTATTTAAACACCCTTCACCCATTCAATGGATTTCTTCTCTGCTGAGTTCTCGGGCAGCTAGCATCTCTCTCTCCTTGCTCGAGTAAAACTAGTGTTTAAACTGCCCGAAATAAAAATACAGGGGAGCTTCGTATGACCCCCTGGGCCTGTAAGATTAAAAGTTTGGTGTCAAAGTATTCGAAATTTTATGTATCGATGGGGGTGTGTCTAGGGGGGGGTCGAGAATCAATAAAAACGCACTCTGATGGATAGTTTCCGAGATATACGTTAATTAATTATGGTAATTAGACTAATTAACCATGATTGAGGCTTAAAAGGACTGCAAACATGTAGAAATTGACTCTGGGATGGTTTCCAGACTTTGGAGATGCCGCCGGAGGAGGCTAGTGTTTAAAATACCCAAATTGAAAATATAGGGGAGCTTCGTACGACCCCCTGGGCATGTAAGATTAAAAGGTTAAGTTCGGTGTGAAAGCATTCGAAATTTTAAGTATCGGTGGGGAGTCTAGGGGGGGTCAAGAATCAATAAAAACACGCTCTGGTGGATAGTTTCCGAGATATATGTTAATTAATTATGGTAATTAGACTAATAAACCATGGAGCTGTTTTTTCCGCGATCCGGCATCGTCATCAATGGAGAGAAAGCAGTAGCAAAAGCATCACAAGCTGGAATTGATCTCAGGATTTTCTTATTGCCGGCCTGTATTTTTGGCCTTTATCGAATTCAAGATTTCACTGAAATGAAAATGGGAATATCGGATATTTGATGTTGAAATAAAACCGATATGTCGATATTTATCGATTTTTGGCCCAGTCCTACTGAGGGGCTGCTGCCCCCCCAAAAAAATGGGACCCTTTACTTAGCTTACAATTGAACTTTATCTTTAAATTTGATACCTAGCCCACCCCGAAATAAAATCCTGGCTACGCCACTGTCAATAACACTAACTACGCCACTGCTTTAGACCCTATTTTGTATTTCTCTGAATTACGAAAGAAAATAAAATCATTCCCCTTAAATGACAAACAAGGTAAAAAAAAAAAAACGAAATCTGCTGCAATAAAGCGAAATGTTATTTTGCTTACTACAAAGTCCTTTTGTGGGAGCGCTTAATACCGCCCCTGTATCCTTCATTAAAAGTGACAAGCACAATCCTAACTTTATTTCATTCTATTTCCCTTCACATGAAGACCCGCCACCATGTAAACTTAACGTGTCCGTTTTTTTTTTTTTTTTTTTTTTTTTTGGGTGGGACAGGGGGACATATATTGAAGTTAAATGTAGAAAAGGGATGTTTCATTAAATTTTAAACAAATATTAAACCAGACAGACAAGTTGGAAGGAGGGAGTCCCCCCCGAGGGAAAAAGGTTTAAACAACTTTCCACGAGCATTGGCGTAAATTGGCATGTAATATTTGGATGGGGTGACAAAATGTTTCTGATTGTAGAAAATATCATTATTATAAATAGCTCTGATACTTGAATTTTCTTAATTTTTTTTCCGGGGGGGGGGGGGGGAGGAGATTGACCCCTCTTGCCCTTAGGAAGTAATGCCTATGCCCCCCGCCAAAAGCAAATGACGTTCGACCCACTCCACACCCACAGACAGATAAAACTTTTAATCCGACCACCAACCAAGAAATGAAACGCCAAAGATTCAAAAAAAAAAAAAAAACTCCAATTAAATGAAACATCCTTTCAACTCTTTTCGACTCTGAGTCGATAAAAGATTCGAAAAACTAACGAATCTCAACGATCGCATACAATCACTGAAACATTTGAGATTCTACTTAGTTGAGATTCATCGTATACAATCACCGAAACAGAGCGAAACACTGAATCAGTAAAGATTCGTTGCTGCACCAACTCACCCACACCCACTCATTTGCTGTTTCAAACCATCTATCGACTCAGAGTCGTAAAGAGTTGAAAGAGTAAGGGAAAATCTCTGGGAACGGCAAAGGGAAAATAATTTTTCTTTCCCTTCGCACTTTGAATGTATTTCCCCACAGTTGAGGGCTTGAGATTCGAATCAGTAGATAGTGAGTGTAAAGACTGAGCCACTCAGTACCAAGATTCGAATCACTGATTCGACTCATCGAATCATTGGCCATCTCTAGTAAACGAGCCCACAAAGCCGTTCAACGATGTCAATCTCCCTGAGTAAAACACGAGCAGTTTGTGTTTTACTAGAGATTTACCCAAAATTGGCAGTCTGAACGTACCCTCTCTCACCCTTTTCTTTTCAAAATTTTGCATGATGGAAATTACGCATCCCGGGGGACGCGTTGTAACTTTTCTTTTGCGTCCCATCATCGATTTTTTGCGTATTTGACACATTATAGCGTGTAAGCGGCATCACTGCACAATATGGTACCATAGATGTACTGGAAAGTAAAATAATTTAGTTTACATTAATCTCTAAAGTTTTAAACTACAAACCAGTTGTGCCTAAATAATGGATTCATATTTTCAGTTACAGCAGTTCTTTTTCCTGTTTCAAGAAAGGTATGTGAAGAAATGAGAGAATGGACACCCACACTCCTTGGAGGGAATATTTAAAAAATATCTTGAAATTGATTTTCAGGTGTTTGTTACATTTTATAGCAAGATTTAAAAAAATAAAATCTTTTTTCTTCTTTGAGATAAAGGATATATCAAAAGAATGTTTCAGCTCCTCTACTCTCCAAAGGTTGCAAATTTTAGAAAATCCTATCTTATGTTGCATCTGTTACAAATCCCGCATGCCAAATTTAGTGTTGTAAGCTTCAGTAGTTTTGGCTAGACAAAATAATAACATATTCAATAATAACATTACTTTCCAGTCTCCTTAATATATAAAGCATTTCATAAGTAACAGTAATCAAATCAAACAAAGCTAGTGGTATAAATCAGCGGCTTATCTATTATGACTCTTAATCAAATCAAACAAAGCTAGTGGTACAAATCAGTGAGATTATCTATTAATACTTATTTTGGTAAGGACCTCAAAAAAGTTCTTTTATTTATTTGTTTTTATTTTTATCTTTATTTCAGAAAGATAATTTTTTCTCTTCTAGGTACAGTATAAGCTAAAGTGAAGTGGCACTAACATCGGAAACTGAAAATACAGATTTTCTTAGTGGGGTATGTTAAAGCATTAGCATAACTTGGGGGGGGGGATGCTTCCTATTGTAGAAAGTATTTTTAAATATGTGATATTTGAATTTTCTTTGTAGGAAATGGGGCAATTGCCCTCCTTAGTCCTAGTAAGTTATACCTATGTGTTAAAGACAATGCGTTTGCAATACTGGTCCCCAATACTGACACATAAAGGAAAAAAATAATAGATACGATACAAACGTAATAAACATTTTATGAAATAGATTATTATGTAGATATTCTTAGAGCTATGGAAGGTGCATGCACATGTTGAAGTGTATAACACTACTGTAAAATCTTCATGAAATAAGGACTCCCCCCCCCCCGCCCCCCCAAAAGAATTATGCATTAATGTGAAATAGTTTTACATTTTCTTTATCAGTGTAAGACTATAAACACACTGTATATCGCTAATAGCTGCACAGCTCGACACTGAACACGTCTAATATATGTGTAAAGGCATAATTTGTAGAAATAAATTATTAGCTGATGACCTCTAGTCTAGTCATCTAATTTTTTTCTCGGGAAAAGAAGGAGGCTCCAGTTTGTATTTCTATAAATGTGCAATTTTTCAAACATCACAGAACAAGAACAACAAAAAAAAAAAAAAAAAAAAAAAAGAACAAATAAATCAATAAAAATAATAATTTCTGTGAAAATAGATTAATTTCAGCTAGAATAAAAAGTCTCCCTTTATCTAATAAAAAACACAAAAGAACTGGTGTTAAAAGATATAAATAACTTTTTTTATAGAGTTTTATTTATATCTCCCTTTAACTATTAGCATACCTTTTCTGTACAATGTGACTTTCTTCAGTTTGTGAGAGGAATCGTCCAATTGGTTTATAATAAAGGGAAGGCAGCCTATGTTGCTCACTTAGGAAACCTACTCTGTAGAAGAAAGAAATAGGGGAAAACTAAATATATTTTTCAAAAATTAAAATAAATAGGTAGAAATTGTTATTTTATTTTTTAAACAGAGAGCAAAATGCTCATATCCAGAGACAAAATTACTAAGTTTAATATAATCAGCAGAGAAATAATTTTACATCACAAAATGAAAACTTTCTGAAAACATTTTTTGAATCACACAGGAAAACTTTGAAGGAAACAAAATTAAAAACTAGTAAAAAGCATTTGCAGGAAGCTTCTAAAAACAAGGGTGCACCATAAATATTGAAATGGAGACGAAATATTTCTATTTAAAATTATTTATTAAAAAACATTAGTTTTTATTTTACTTAGTATTACAGGATATTGTTGTAAAACAAAAAAATAACTATCTATACATACAATAATTACAGAATTTATCATGGATGGCCCAAAATTGGCTGAATACTGCAAGACCATATTTAAATAATAAATACATATTTTTTTACAATACAGTAGAATTTCCCTATAACAAACTTGCTTGGTTCCTGTTGGAAAATTCACTATAGAGAAAAAAAAAAAAAAAAAAAAAAAATTGTTGCACAGAGATTAGATATTTTATGTTAAGTAAACATAAACTTTTTAGTCTATTTGACAGGTTCAGAAGTATTTAATTATAACTTTCAATTAAATATAAATTAATATATATATATATATACACACTAATTTTTTTACTATTTTTCATTGTATAAATGAAACACTAAAAAGTGAAGACAATTCACCAATTTAGAGAATATAATGACATAGTACAAGTACATATTTGTATTTATAATACTTGAAAAATTCTGTTCTATACTATTCCGTGATGTTAAAACATTTGTGAATTTCTTTTAATGGTTTAAATGCTTGTGACATTTCTGTGCTTTGAGGTTTTTAGCTGCGACGAGACTTCATTTTTGAAATTACTGTCACTTTCCTGGTTATATTTTTGTCCATTAGACTCTTCAAAATCTCTTCATGTTTAGGATATAATGATATTACCAATTCTGCATCCATTTCTGAAAAGGTGGAGAAATTTACATGATCTGTTATTTCTCTTACACTCTTTTCTATTTTTCTTTAATTCGAACACTATCATTATTACCTTCATCCTTTGAAACAATGTCATCTGTCTGATCAATGAAAAATAAAAGTCTGAAAAATTTCATTGTATGGAGACACTCACTTCATTATATTGAGAATACTTTTAATGCTATTAAAGTCTTAGGTTTGCATTCCAATTAAAAGTTTTATTACATGAAGCAATTCATTATGAAGAGACTTTACTGAATATATTGTCATCCACATTCATTATTTTATTTCACATAATTATAAAGTACACATGAATAATTTTTCTTAAACTAAATTAATAAATAACACAGTAAATGGTAATTTCTGGTAACCGTCATGAAGATGGCACCATGGACATCACACTGAGGTACTGTATCAAGTATGACACTGAACATTTCACCATGTATGCAAAAATTAGCCTCCTTTCAGACTGCTCCTGTGATCAAATAACAAGACCTCTAGGTTTCCAATCAGATAAAAGGTACTGGTCAAATTCCCCAAAAGTTTGAATGAGAGTGGTGATTCATTAAGAAAACATCACTGGTCCTGGAGTAATCAGGGTTGGCTGGATATGGTAAAAACCTGGAAAAAAAGTAAACCCTAAAGACACGGGGAATAAAACTGCGTAACTGGGGAAAATAATGGGATATATAATAAACTCTACTCTCACTAAAGTGCACTTCAATAAATATAATCCAATATAAAGAATTAGTTCTCTAAAGCTACGGATACAGAACTTTAATCGGAGATTTTAAAATATTTTCTATTCTGCATCTGCAAATAAAATAATATATATCAAGTATGTGATTCACATTCCACCAGAACTCTTCCTATCCCTTTACTTTTCCATTAAGAATGGATAAAGGAGTAAGAGCTAAAGATCATATTTGGATTTTTTTTTGCTAAGAAGCCCCACAGCCCCCTCCCCCCCAAAAAAGAAAATGTATTTCATATCACGGGAAGAAAAACAGAATATTTATTGATATTTTTAAATGCAATGAGACAAAGTGTATCTTCAAATGACATAAGTGAAATAAAACTGAAGGATTCAAATAGACTTTGTGTACAGTAAGCTGCAAACATAGTCAAGCATGCCAACTTTCCAAAATCAAAAACCTGAGATCTCCTACTTTTTGAAGCCAAAAAGCCTGAAATTCCTAATGCACATATTTTCAGTATAAAATGCACAGATATTATTTATTTCCTTAAATGCCATGCTTATGAGCTTAGCATTATCCCATTATGTGAATTATATATTGGAAATAAATATTAAAAAATACAAAGTACTAATTAAAATGAGATGAAATATTACTTATATCTAAACATTATGTAAAGATACCTTATAAAACTGAAATTTTAAATAATATCTAAATTTTCTAACAAAAATACCTTTATTAATCTTGTACAGCTTACCTAACATATTTCTACATAAATAACGAGCATAACAGAATGAATATTCGTTAAATGTAATTTAACTTTTTAGAACAACTCCGGATACTTTATTTCAAATCAAATGACCTCAGGCTGTTGAGCCTCATCCATAAGAAAGGAACAAGAGCTGGCCTTTGTTCCTTTTTTATGGATGTGAGGAAGGAACAAAGACCAGCTCTTGGTCTTTGTTCAATGGTCTTAAGAAAATTTTACTTTCTGTATAAACTTCTAAAAAGTCTGAGAAATTGAAGAAAAATCCTGAAGCCCAAAATAGGATCAAAATCTTGTGACTCAGGACAAAATCCCGAGATTTGACATACCTGTATCAGCTATTTTGTTATAGAATGCTAAGAGGCTCCAAGGACATAACTTGTTAAACTATACTAGCATTAGAACAAATTACATTATGTGATAATTAATATTTGTCAGTGTATGGTTTTATTTAAATGCTTATAGAATCTTAAGTTTGATAAAAGTGTCCTTATGATTATTCTTTTCCTTTGGCTTTAAGTAAAAATTAGGAAAATAATCTCCATTAAGATTATGATAAATTGTGTTCACATAACGGTAGTTATAATATGTTTTAGGCTAAAAAGTGAAAAACATTGAGTGTTCACGAATATCAGGAGGCAAAAATGGTATCATTAGTAGCTTCACCGACATAAAGTTACCAGTTTAGAAGCCATTTTCTTAATTTTAGTTGCCAAAATAGTAGCATTTTTTTGCATGATTTTGTAGCTAAGAAATAAACATATGTCATTTAGTTTCATTTAAGAAGGAATGAATAAAATAATAAATTAAAAATCTTCATGCGTGATGTAACAGAGCATTTAGTATACTTATTTTTATAGACAATCAACAAAACAGATTAGAATGTTCAATAAACAACCAATCACAACTTACAAAAGAAAAGGGAGTTCACAACAACCAAAATATGATTTTCAAATTAGTCACCTGAAGTAAAGTACTAGTAGTACCCAAAAACTTGAATAGTATGAAAATGATGTTTTTTATTCAAAAAAGTAGCACACCACCTTATCTTTAAATTAGTAGCAAAAGGCATCTTTTTCGCTGTCGGTAGACATGCTGTAAATGCGTACAGTAATACCTTAATTTTGAGTCTTGCAAGAGGAAAACATGGCTTTTTACAGAACTCTTAGATTCCTTAACCATTTGAAGAACAATAGTTTTTATCATATTCTTCAGTTTCTGTAGATGCCTGTAATAATAAAAAAAAAAAAATCATTTTATGAAGAACTGATGAATTTCCTAATAAATACCCATCAAGAAACTAAAATTCCAACACCATTTTTCATGCTTTAGTATTTTGTAAAAATCATATATATCAATTATGAAGAGAAGATAAAATTAACTAATTACTATATATTTTTGGCAATGACACACACAATGATCATGCTAAAATTAACATATATCCTAACAAGCATTAAAAGGTTAAAAACCACTATTTTCACACAGTACTATATTATTTATCTAATTAGAAACTAAATTAGATAAATACTACTACAGTAGAGTCTCACTTATTCAGCATAAAGGGGACAGCACAATGTCGAATAAGCAAAAATGTCGGATAATAGGGAAGAATCAGGAAAAAGCTTCTTAAACGTTAATCTACATTGTATCCTGGAGCATAATACATACATACTTATGTTATATTGCACATTACTATCTTGTATCATAATTGTGCTCTACAAGTACAAGAAAACAATGTAAAAAATTAACTAAAGCTATGTAATAATCTATTGTCTGAATTTACGAGTGCCATATGTTATACTTAAAGTGCAGTCCTGTGAGGATTTAAAGCAATTTTTTAAATGGTAGTCTGTTTTTCCTCATGCATGCCGTTTCTTAGTTGACAAATCCCATAATCTTTGCAGCATCATTATGTCGATTCCTGTAGCCTTTTAAGCTTAACAGAGACTACCTAATTTTATGTCTCTCGTCCTTTCCTAATTTCGACGTCAGATAAATGAAGGTCAGATAAGTGAGACTCTACTACATATGGAAATAGTAGATTTAGAAACTTGGAAAACTCCCACACTTATGGAAAGTAAAAAACTGGCAGATAAATTTTTAAGAAAGTGACAAAAACAGTCAAACTAATAAGAGCTTTCAAAGGTGGTAAACCCCCCCCCCCCACAAAAATCACAGTAAATACCCTTCAACCTTGGGAGTAATAGAGACAAGTCGACATTTTTCGGGTTGCAGAATGCACCCCAAATAAACTTCTGGAATTTCTGGTGTACCGTAGGACACTCCCATGGACATATATATGTTTGTTCTGGAGGCCATCAAGCAACCATCGCTGAACTACCTGCTTCCCATTTTGGAAAACACAGTTAAATTTTGCTATTGACATTAGTAGTGTAGCCAGAAAGGGGGTTGGGGCCTCAGAATACTTCTAAATTTTTTAAAAAGGGCCCTACATTTGGCAATGAGAACTATGCTACCAAGAACAGGTTCCTTTAAACAAAAATTAGGTGATTCTGACTCCCAAACCCTCCCCCTAGCTATTCCACTTATCTACACAACAGCAAACAGAATTAGTAAGCAAAATGTACACACTAGATAAACAGGGTTCCCATTATCAGGAGCATCTGCATGATTACCATGACAGGGGGCTACAGAAATTGAGAAAAAAGTTTCCTGCTTTCCTTCTCAGTCAAATTTTCATAACTAATTATAAATGCACAATATTCTTTCATGTATTAATGGCCCTTCAGTAATATGATTACTCAGCAGGTGAAAAAAGAAATACAAAATAGCACAATACTTATTAAATATTGGTTCATAATTTCACAAATTTAAAAATAATTGAACATTGGTGAATAAGGTGACAAAAAAAAAAAAAAAAAAAAAAAAAAGCAGCAAGACTGTCAAATGCTAAGTGTACATCCTTTATATCCAGAGATATAATGTTTCTAATTTAGTGTGGTAAAAAAAAAAAAAAAGTTGGTCTTCCTGTGGCAGAAAATTTTCCTTCGAAATTTTTTTTTGTTGGGGAAGGGGGGGGGGAGAGGAGAGAAATTCTCCCTCTTTTTTCCTGGTAACTGAAAAATCATCAACAAGTGGTAATATATATATATATATATATTGGCATAGCTACTCAAAATTCTTAACCTGTTGCCTAAAAAAAAAATAAAAAAAAATAAAAAAATAAATAATAAAATCAAAGAATTTACATATCTTGCTGCATCAGAAAAATACGAAAGCTCGTGAATAAGGCAGATCTCTCAATTGCATGCCAAATAATTGAAGAAAATCATACCACATCCTAAAGCATTTGAAAGAATTGCAAGGGTTCATGTCTGAAAATTAAAATTTTATAGGAGACACAAAAAGTTTTCTGTTGAGCTATTTGAATGACTGAAATAGTTTTTATTTTGTAACATTATCGAAAACTGTGTACATACGTTATAACAAGGCAAAATAATATCCTTGAAGGAAAATTTGAGGGAGAAAATAATCGTCCAGTTTTCTGTGATGAGTTGTTCCCAAAATTCATCCGAGGATTTGGGTGGTTGTTTTAGAAGTAAAACAGCATGATTTAAATGTATGTTTTTTAAAAGAACAAAAATACAAAAGTTTTCTTCTATATTTCGCTATTTTGTTATGTCTTGCGATTACACTGTCATACAAAATTACAAAAACATCACCCCATAATGTTCAAAAGACATCTTTTGGATACATTTTGAATGTCTTTTGAACTAGTTGTGCTACTAGAGGTGTGTTTCACCAGGATGGAAACGAGAAATCAGTCTTTTTCACTCAAAAAAATTGTCACGTGTACATGGAAAAAAAAAAAAAAAAAAAAAAAAGTGAAAAAGTCAATTTTGAAATAAACTCAAGATAGGCCCTTTTAGAAATTTGGTATTCATTTAATTAAATTACCTCTACAAAGCCAATGATTCCCAGAAATGCAAAATTTGCAAGCCAATACCACAACTAGCACAGTTTTGGCAACCTTAACAAAAGTTCAGGAGCCATTTTAGGCACCAATTTCAAAAAGAAAGGATTTTGATTATAAATTGACCTACAAATGATTGAAAATGTCTGATATGATAGGAATGGTAGTTAATATTAAATGTCAGCCAGTATTTGTAAAAATACTTATAATAACAATAATGATCTTTTCAAATATATAAACATGTAAATAACAAACTGGCCCATAAAAATCTTAAATGGCGACAAGATAAAATTTGGGGGTAATTTTGGGTATAATGAATTTTGCAGTTTTGGGAAACAAAACAGAGCAGCAGTTTCTAACCTGGGGTAAGTGTGTCTTCCAGCGGAACAAAATTATATTACCTACACATTTCTTTACATCATACAGTTTCAATTTTTCACCACATTTCATTCTACTGATGATTCACGTACATGGGCGCTCATAGGGGGGGGGGCAAGGTAGGGCACTTGCTTCCCCCCTAGAGATTTAGGTTACTGTCTCATGATGTAAACAAATCGCAAAAACAGTACTAAATTTGTTAAAAGTTTGAAATTTGCCCCCCCCCCTAGAAAGTTTTTTTGAAGTTTGCCCCCTCCTAGAAAAATTCCTATGGGCGCCCATGTTCACGTACAACACAACTTATGATGAAGCTGAACTGAATATGGATATGTTGAACAAAATCAAATTTACAAAACTAATGAACAAGCATTTGCTTCTAAAACACAAACACCATTCTAGCATATTCATACGATGCAACAAATGTCAATTAAAAAACTTCGGCATTACATGCAGAGCAGGTCATGTGTCTCAAAGCTTGTCAATTACTTTGACATGACTTCCAAAATGCAAGAGCTAAAATATGGTTGCTACAGTTTTTCTGCAGCACCATAAAAGATTTTTTATTGCTTCCATTGGTAACTGTCCCACTTATTCTTTAGTCCCCTGCATTACCTCTCTGGCTAAGTCCCTGGTCAGAATCAGTGCATGATGAGTGGTCAGTCTGGCTAGCAAATAGCTAACTGTATTTATGAAGAAATGCATTTATAATTACGAGGGAAATAAAAATTTCTTAAAAAATAACACCCAATAACAACAACAAAGAATATCACTGCTCACAATTTCTTTTAACTTTGTAATTATTTTGTTGAATGGCATTAAAACAAAATAAAATAATCAATGTTATAAATTTGCTGCAAAGGTTATGCACTTTTATTTGTATTATACATAGCATGTTAAATAAATTGATAAATTTCACGATTCTGGGAAAACATTTAGCTGATAATATACAGCAGTATTTGGGTAACAACAATTAAGTACTCATTTTTTTAATAGCTGTACCATAGATACCTACTAGAAAAATTGTAGTACATTAAAAAAAAATGTAGTTAAATCATTGAAATGGACATTTAAGAATTGAATAATATACTAATTTTGTTTCATTTCAAACAGAATCACATCATTAATTCTTACCAGTGCTGGTGCCAGAAATGATACTGCCTAGAACAAAGGTTGTTAAGTTTTTAAATAGGTCAGCACAGTTGACTGTAGCTGTCTTTTCTACTCTGGATAAGAGTCTTTATTCAGCTTATACTGCACAGTTTGTAATGCTTCACAAAAAATTATGGATAGACCAATATCTCATTTTCAGTGATAACCGCTAACAATACTTTACTTATAAATTCATTTTTAGAAATAGCCAATACCGAAACTTTACATGATTTAATGCCATTTAAATCTACATCTGTGGGCAGTTTTTGCAACGAGAGTACAGTTCTCGTTAAAATGAAGAACACCACAATGAATCCATAGATAAAAATTTGAACCTAGTAGAAAGTATAAAAAAGAAAAAGCAGTGAATACATTCAAGTGAGAATATAGTATTTACAGTCCTACTTTTCTATTAAAACTTGCCGATGAATGGCCAAATTTATAAAATAGTGAACATTGGGAAATGTCTGAAGTGTGCAGGCTCAGGATTCTTCCTCCTCGTGTGGCTATCGATCTAACGGTCTAGAGTTTTGTGTGGTTTTCTCCAGATGTATCTTGAATATGCGTGAGAACCCTCCAAAAAGTTCTAACAGAGAACTTTAAAAAAAACCCTCATCACGCACAAAATTTATAAGCTAAAAACTGTTTCATGAATACGATTGACAACAAACATATTATGATGAATCAGAGTGAATTCGGCATCAAACGATTGCTATCGTAAAAGTTTCTATTTTTTTTCATGCACAAATCATGAAGTACACAAACTGAATGCTGATTGCACTATCACATGTGTAATAATACTCTATACTAGTTGTAAAATTAATCTTAATCCAAGAAATGAACTGATTGCAAAAAATGTCTCAAATAAATTACTGTGTATGTACCATGTGTACGTTTTCAGGATGATGCTGGAAAGTAGCGAAGTAGTCTTAAGGGAAAAAGTTTGCGGATGTCCAATTCTGCAGTTAACTTAAACATTGTAGTTAGTTCAATGAGATTATTCTTAAAACAATAAATTAATTAAATAGCTAGTTTTTTTATAGTCCATTACTTGCTTAATATTAATTATGGTTTCACATTTGACTAAGACTGCTTTTATCCAAATTAACATATTTTTTGCTGTACATTATTCAGCATTTACAATGAGCGTTTTATGTTATGGAAAGTCTACAAGATGGGGGTGCCTTGGGCAGTGAATGGTGCCATGCTTTTAAAAAGCATTTATTATCAGACCGTGCAACCACTCAAAAAAGTATGAGCATTAGCCATATGTCTTGCTTTTGTTTTTCAAACAACTAATTTTTGTAAAACACACAAATTTAAAACTTATTGTTATATACATGATTCGTTTTTCAGGGAACAAAATTTTAAATATGAAACTGGCATGGGATTTACACTCATACTTTTTTGAAAGGGTGTAAGGGAGTGTAAAATCACAATATCAGGGCTGCCAGCACTTTTTAGTATAGTATATAGTTGCTTTAGTAGCCTTATACATAAAAAATAGTATCCAAAATAGTATGCTTTACCCAAAAATAGTAGCCAAAAACTAGCATATTAATACAGTTAGTTACCAAGAGCATGAGATATAACAATATTTTTATTTGGAAGTGCTGATAAGGGAGTTTCGAGTATTATCCAACCATTCTAGTTTCGTGATTAGCATCTTTTTCAAAAGGGAAACTTGCAAATCTGTTCTCATTAACTGCAACTGCGCAGGATAGAACATACTACTAAGAAAACATCAACTTACCAGCTTTTGAAATTCCCAAGTTGTAAAATAACGTGCGAACATTTTTGATGATTTTTACCGAATAATGTGCGAACGACATTTTAAATGATTTATACTAAAAGCATACAAGGAGCATTTTTTATGCTTTTCATAAAATAAACTCGTGAAACACTTCTAAGGCGGTGAGAAAGAAGTCTGGGGGTAGAAATGCCGAAAATTTGGTAATCTTAAAATTAACAAAACTGAGAATTTCCGTGGAAAAGTCTCATGAACGTCAAATTCAAAACTTCAAAATTCAAGGAAAAAAAAAAAAAAAAAAAAAAAAAAGGAATTTCGTGTAGCATTGTAAATGCATCGATATATGTAAAGCACTAATCAATATATTTTATTTGTACTTCCCGAAGCGGCTGCTCGCAACTATTTCTGAAACTTCACAATAAAATTGGTCACTGTGATAAAAAAGTCGCATTTTTTCCATATTCTTTAAAAAATAGTCGCTTTTAAGCCTTTTTCAAAGAAAATAGTCCCCATAGTTGCCTTTTGCTGAAAATAGTAGCAAATAGTCGCCTTTCAGTTGCCGGTGGCAGCAGCCCTGCAATATGAAAATGTTGAAGAACCGATTTAAAATAAAATATTTAAATTAGGGGTCATCATAAATATTGATATCAATTTTTCTGTAGTTCTAAAGGTCGTCATCCCATGAAATATCAAAACGATGTCAAGGACAGTCTCCCCCATCAGTTTTGATATCGATATTATACCCAAGCCGAATCAGATGTCCTCGCACCAATTTTTTAAATAAAAATTTTAATCCAGTTTTAAGCAAAAATTTAAAGCCAATTCAAAAGCCATGCACCTACTCTACAAGATTTATGTATATATGACCCCTTTTTTGAATCTAGACAGAGAGAAAATAAACGTTTAAAAAGCTGAAGTAAAATTATAGCCTACCTCTTGACATCTGCTTTTTGAATTCGCTACAGATTGCATATTTACTGTTAGGCTCCAATTGAAATATTTTAGCAAGAGATGACTGCCCTGCTCCACTGTCCTCTAATGTTTCCTCATCCACACTTGATGGTGGTACATCCATATTGGGTGATGTTTAGAAAAACAAAAACACAGTTTGAAAACAGTCGCGCAAA
The DNA here is from genome assembly GCA_038373885.1 of Cheiracanthium punctorium. Taxonomy (NCBI): domain Eukaryota; kingdom Metazoa; phylum Arthropoda; class Arachnida; order Araneae; family Cheiracanthiidae; genus Cheiracanthium; species Cheiracanthium punctorium. The sequence goes on from JAWZYV010012919.1 coordinate 278,104, forward strand.
CAAATATGCCAATGAAACGGAGCCTCTAATCTCATTACCAGAATAGATTCTTGAGTCGTATTGCACCTGCGTGGTTTTTCTTCTGAAAAGCTACTTATTGGTAAAAATGGATGAATGTATCGTGAACCGATACTTTGAAATATGAAAGAACATATACCAACACCAAAAAAAAATAGGAGGTATTGGTGCCAATACTATCGGTCAATCCCTACAAAAAAAAAAAAAAAAAAAAAAAAAGTGAATGAAAAAAAAAGACTGAATAAACATATAGATAGTGTGACAGTATAGTACATCAGTGGATAGTATAAATTTTTGGACTGTATCTCATTCGTGTTGTGATGACCTTTTTGTGCCCCATGGCACAAGGTGAAGCAAAAAAGAAAAAAAATGGAGTGTGGAGAGAGACGGAGTAGCAACCGACAGGTGTAGTTGGCTGGTGTTAATTGTAATGCATATTTTTCCCATTCTAATTAATCACATTCATGAATAATGATATACTTTCCAACTTAATGGAATAAGGAAAGAAAATAGGGAAGACCCATGGATTATAATACGCTTTTAATAAACAGTATTTTAGTGCATATTTAAAGTCTGAAAGTGTTTCAGATTTTCTTACTTTTCTTATTCCTTTCCATTTTTTGATAAAGGCCAATATATCCAGAAGCTTTTCAGAATTAATATAGGATGAAAATGTTTGGTTCTTTTTTGTAGGTTTTTATCATTTAACCATCTTATTTTTGTAACCAGGGGCGGCCCGACACTGTAAGCATCGCATCTGGGCACCGGCTTCGAAGTGCCTCATTTCGAACTCAAAAACTAAGTAGAGCATAAAAGGGGGCGTCTTTTTTACATTAGCAGGGGGCGATACTTACCATAGGGCCGCTCCTGTTAGCAACCATATTAACTTTAAATTTCATTCAGAATTTGAGAGATTTCAGTGCCAAGGAAGCCAGTGAGGAACAGGATTCGCTCCAAACAAGATTTATTAAGATGGCAAACCAACTGGTCGCCAGAGGCGGCTAATAGCTATAATAAAATAATTTCCCAATGTCAGTAAAACCAATAATTATCCAGCAGAGTTCTTTGACTGTCAGTGGTTTAGGTAATTTTTAGTCAGCTAATAAAACGCCAAATAACTGAAACCAGCAACAATTCCGGACAAACATGACTGAGCATCATTTCCAATACAGAGTTCTTTCATCCACATTTCCATATTTTGGAGCAAAAGATTAATCCAATAAACATGCAAATTTCTTTTTAGTATATTGCTACTTTTATACCTTGCAATTTGGATACAAGTACTTTTTTTGAATACTGATTAAGATTTTCAGCTTTGTTTTGTGGATCAACAATATTTTAGAAGTAGTTTTTTAACGCCATCAAGAAAAAAATGTAGGCCAGATTTATGCCCAGCTAACCAAAAAGTACCATAATTTGCCAACACACGTTAGTGTTGAAAGTTAATTGTGTAGTTTCACTGATCAGAAACTTAAACACAAAGGAAGCATTAAACAATGGAACAAGAATGCGCATAATGTTTATGCATAATAATGCTACTGATTGTGAAGTTTTAACTCGAATCGCATGCAGTAGTAAAATTTGGATTCCAAATAGATTAATTTGAAATATGTCTCATATGAAACATATTCCACTGTTATTTTACTATTTAACTTAAAAACTATTTAACTATTTAACGGCTAAAAGAAACCGATTTTCAACTATACCAGCATTTGCAATGACAATAAATAAGGACGTAAATTCAAAATAAATGGGAACGCCATTGAGGCAACCAGTTTTTACAAATAGTCAATGGCATGTCAGAGCAAGTAGTATTCCTCTCACCTGAATCTCAAACCTTTCCATGGTTTGAGATTTTATATAATTTTTTTTACTTAAATTTTACATATTTTGAAAAAGACAGACAAAATAACTGTGTAGCCTTGATGAAACCTGTCCAGTATAGCAAATCTAGTCTAATCATACTGACTTTATATGAGGTGTACAACTAGGTTGTTTAATCCACCAATGTTTTTTTGCGTTGGAAACGGGCCAGTGTTTGCCCAGCTTACATTAGCTGTACAACTAGGTTGCTTAATCCAATGTAGTTTTTTCAGTTAAAAACGGTCCACTGTTTGCTCATTTTCAGGGGTAACAAAGCCCAGGCGCCAGGTCACCATGGCGCCTAAAATGTTATATCTGGTGCCTAACTTTTTACTTTTTTATATCTCTAGTATTTTTTTGATAACGTGCTGGCACCTGAAAAATTGGGTCTCGCTCCTAGAAATTTTGTCTACCCCTGCTCATTTTAAATTGCCTGTTACTGAATTTGAAGACATTTTTTAGGTTAAATATGTGTGGTGTATTTTGTTTTAGTGTTTTTGTTAGAGGAGTGTATGTGCAATTTTAATGTGTTAACGTACTTTGACTTTGCTGATCATGCAAAATGGTTGGCCCCAGCGACTGTCGCCGTGTTTACATGGGGTGTGCATTGCCTTGTATGATTTTACCCATACCCAGTTTGAACTTATTTGAATAAACCATTCAGACAAAAGCACACTATCAATGATTTGCGTCTATGGACTGTAATGTATAAGAATTATTTTTTGCCAGAATGTGAATAAACTATCAGCTCTACACACATCAAACTGTATGCAGGCCATGCAACCATGACCTATATTACACATACATAATTAACACTCAATCAAATGCATCGCTTAGATGCTTGTGCACTTTCAAGAATTTCCATCCATAGACCATGACATAAAAGAATTATTTTTTGTAGCCCTGTAAAAAATACAAGTGCTATACACATCAAAATGAATACTTGTTGTGTGAGGGTAGAGTAATATATGCACCAAATTTCTACTAAATCGAACACACCATTTAGGAGCTATCATGTTCATTCACTCACACATCCACATACATCACTGTATAAACCAGGGTTTCGGACCCGCCCACAAAAATCCACTTAAAAAAAACCCAATAAAACCCACACAGAAGTGGGTTTTTTTGGGTTTTATTAAAAGTTATAAAATTTTTTCCTTTCTTTCATTTAAATCATTTGTTATTTGACATTAAATACATATAATATTACCTACATAACTTAGTGCATTATATTAGATAAATATAAATATGCCAGTTTAATTTTTTTATAATTATTTTTATAACTTCAACATAAAGAATAATAACATTTTTAAAAATAATACCTTGAGCCAATTCTATCTGCAATATTTGTTTTTGAAATGAACAGGTGTAGAATGCAGGCAGGGATAATTTAGTAATTTATCTCTTTAATGAATAGGTTCTTAAATACGAATAAAATATGTAATTATCAGTATAGTGACAAAAAAAAAATCCTTTCCCAGATAAGAGAAAAATAGGACATGTCTCTCTCTTACAGCTTACAAGCATGCATCTCAAGAATGAATTCAGGTTCAGGAAACCATCCTGTATTCTATTAGTTGCTGCATTACTTTAGTACTGAGAAATATAAATCTGATTCATTACACATTCTTTATGTGGGATTTAATATCAGACACATTAATTCTAGATTTTTTAAAGTAAAAAGGAATATATATTCAAAGCAAAAATGAATAACTATAAAGAAAATTATTAAATAAATAGTAGTTCTGCAGTAAGTTGGCCTGCAAAGGCTTTACTGACATATTCTAACTAGAAAATATAACTAAAAAAACATAAAAAAACTTAAAAAAACATAAAGGTAAAAAAAATTTAAAAGTTAAATTTAAAAGTAATAGAAAACAGCCAATCAAAAACAAGATATTTTTCTATGTGAACAATAATATACTATTATCTATGGTCATAAATCAAATTAGGAGCCCTTTATAAACATCAGCAGAAAAAGATAGTACTGTATTAAAGTTGAAGTTATTTTTACATTTTAATTAATTAATTAATTATTATTTTGTTATGAAAGTTTTCTTTTACACTAAAACTATTCTGTTTTGAAATAAAACCATAAAATTTAAATCCAAAAAGTGTTATACTATTAAAAAATCTTAATAAAACCCCAAAAAATCCAATCGGGTTGGGTTTTTAAAAAAAACCCCGGGTTTTTTAAAACCCTGGTATAAACAGCATAAATAAATTAAGAAGACCCCAAAACGTGTACATACATCAAAATCTGTCATCATGATGTCAAAATACATCATGTCAAACTTTTCAAAATTGATGACAAGCATTATTAAGTTTTTTAAATTAATTAAAGAACAATATAATATATACTTAATGGATAAAAAATGTACAGATATATAACAATGTTTGCATAACATAAAAATAAGAAGTATATAATAATAAAAAACAACCAATCAGAAGCAATAAGATTAATACCATGATAAAAGCATTAAGTCTGATGTTTACAAACAAATCCCAATGTACCGTATATATTTATATGTAATAACGCTTATATACATTTGAAATCACTCATATTTTTAGAGTAGAAAATAAATTTATTGTATAAAGATTATTAAGCTTAAAAAATTAATGGAACATAAGAATTACTAACAAACTAGCAAAGCCTAAATTAACGGATATTGCGAGTCCGTAAAATGTAAACACATGAATATGAATGGGATGCTTTAGTAGTTGACGATAAAATAGCTTTAAAAACGGGGTGCGAATAACGTATGTGCCAGAAAATGACAATAAATATTGCAAAATATTGACAAAAACGTTATAATAGTGTAACTAAAAATATTTAAATAAGACGAATGAAATAAATGAAGAGAAAAAATGAAATACAGCTCTTCTAATAATCGACTTCATAATAATTATATTAAATTTAATAATTAAAATTTAAGCATAGCTTAAAATAGAGAGCAAATAAGATTAATAATAGCATACTTATCTATAAATATCAGTACTTGGATACCGTGCTGTACATTTTTTTCATAAACAGAGCTTCCAAATCGGTGCCAAACATAATAATTGCCAGTGCACATGCATTACGTATCCTGATACTTTCGGATAGTCAAACATATCTAGCAATTTTGTGAACAGATAATTAATAATTAATTTTTAAACAGATATCGAGCAACACTAAACGCGATACAATCCCGCTAAATACTCCATCTCTCTAACACTATCTGACAACGAGGCTACACGAAAGGGATGCTGGGTCACGTGGACAATTAGTTGTCATTCGTCTTGGGCAAAGATGGCTGCGACTGTTCAGTCTTTGATACATTTCTGGAAAAACTTCGACTTACCACAGCTGCAGGTAGGCGTTTTTAGCCACATTTTGCTATTTTATCTCGATTATGAATACCTGGAGTTCCCTCCCAGCGATTTTGGTGGAAGAAATCCTCGGCGAAGCGCATCTCGCGCCAGAAAAAAATATTGATAGGTTATCAGCAGATATCGATGCCTCTCTCTATCCTCTGGTAGAGCAGAAAGAGGAGTAGAGCGGCTTCTCTTTGTTGCTCTTTTGAATGCCAGTGACACAGCACAGATGTTCTTCTGGAGGATTCTCTAGAATTTTTTTCCACGGGTGTTAAACGCTAGTTTTGCAGGGAGCGCACCGTGGTTTCGGAAGCTCTCTGCGCTTGACAGCTCTGTTCCCATGTGCACTGTAGTTTAAAACTCGCGCAGTACAGTGCCGTTAAAATTTTGGGATGCTGCGCCGGCACTCAGCTGGATTCCTGCCGAGATCCGATGGGAGAGCTGCCGCATACAATGCATACTCTCAGCGGACATAGAGGCAGACCATCGCAAGCTTTCTCTTTCACGCACTAAACATAACACCTTAAAAATAAAAAAAATTTTGCTTCAATCAAAAAAAAAATTCTTACGAGTGATTTTACTAGACTCGATAGACTGATACTCAAAGAAAAATGAAGTAGCCTCAATATTGTTTTAAAATTATTTTTATGTTATTGTTGCAAAAAAAAAAAAAAAAATTGCTGCAACAGCAAAATTTTGCATAAACATTTTTATTCTGTCTAAAATGGAAAATAAAGAGCTCTATTTCTAAAAAAAAAAAAAAAATAATAAAAATAATTACGGTAGAGAAAGTTTATTAATATTAAAAAAAATCCATATACCCTTTTTTCTCTATGAAAATTTACGCCGAAGGTAATATTTAAATAATACAACATATTGTTTTTCTCTTTGAATATTAGCCATCAAAGATGGTAAGCTTGCGAATACTTGTAAAATTGCCGAATAAATAAAACCTTAAAGTTTAATAATAAATGTAATCACCCTGTTTAATGTATTATGTTAATAATACAGTCAACAGCTTTTTAAAATAATAATTTAAATAAGAAAAACTTAAAATATTAACGTAATTTATAGGTATTATTCTCTGATTTTTTAAAAAATATTATTATTAGCATGCTTATAATAGGCTGTCACAGCAATTGAAAAAGTAAGTAAATAAATATTTATAATCTATGAAAATCACCTTAACATAATTTTTTAACGATTATTTTTCTCTTTTTTGCTTAGATTGTGTAATGTACAATTTACAAAATAAGTTTATTTATTTATTTATTTTAAAGTAGAAATTTCCAAATGTAGGGGTAACAATAAATTGAAAATAAAATGCGCTCAATCAAACACAATTCCTTATACATGGAAAACTAGTTTACTGGATCACATAATAATATTATTTTAAGTATTTATGAAAATAGACTTTGTAGTCTTAGTTAAATTTCAAAAATAAACAAAGACTATGCAAAACTACATGTTTGAAATTGATAAACAAAATAAGGTAGATGATAAGGAATGCAAAATTATTTATAGTGCAAATGAATTTATAGGTGTCTTTTTTTGTTTATTCATTACAAGTATTATTTTCTGAACCGCTTGCAAGTTTTCTCTTACCTTATTTTTAAAGCCAAATCAAAATAAAATGGAACTGCAATAATTTTTCATAAAAAAATCATAATTGCAAATAATAATACAATCATCAGTTGTGAATATTGTATTTATTCATTTGCATGTTTCTTTCGCCCAGTTTACTCAATTTTCAACGCATTTTTCCCCCGTCCGATCAATATCTGATAACATTTAAAAGCGTTGCGTACTCTTGGAGAAACCGGCAACATTCCTGTACATTTGTTTTTCTGCCTATATACTCACACGGTGAAGGAAGCAACTTCACGCTTGAGACACATCTGGTTAGAAAGGGTAATGGCTTTCCATTAGGGAAGGGTGTGTGGTTTACTAGATGTGATTATGTATTTTAGCAAAACTTTTGTAAATCTGGCCGTGTCAAAGTTCGGATGTTAAGCTGGAAACTTAAAAATGACGTGTTAAAAGAGAATGCATATATATATATATTTTTTTTAAGCGACTGCATTTGTAGCCTAAAAGTAGTCATCTACACATTTTAAACTGAAAAATAACCATTAATTTATGGATTTTGGAAATGAAAAAATATTTTGAGAGCAAATATACATATACAGTCCCCCGCATAAATATGTAAGCATTTGTAAAATGTCCTTGTTTATTTTAAGTTTGATTTGCTGACCTACCTTAAAATTACTTCGATAAAATTTCAATCAAATGATTTTCTGAACGTGTTTGCATGATTTTTTAAAAATAAATAAGTAATCTATAAATAAAAAGGGCCTCTCCCTCCCCCCAAATGCTTATATATTTATGTAGGTGAATGTATGAGGATCATAACTGACTGAAAATATTGCTTCAGTCTATTCCTTACAAAATGCGTTTTGAGATTTTTACTTGTCGGTACATTTTTTTATAAGTGTATCTTTGGATTATTTCAATTACTTTATTTTTTACATTTCACATACATAAGTATAGTCGTATGCACGAATATAAAAACACTTGGAAAAATTCCCTTTTTTATTTTATACATGATTTATTGACTTGATAATGCATGATTTATTGACTTTATAAAAGCCAGTTTAATGATTTTGCTGTAGTTTTTTGTATAGAGTTTCAAGATAAGTTATATATAAGAAGGGATTTTTACCAAGTGCCTATAAATTTATGAAGGCGACTGTATGCACATCTTCACAAAAAAGTATTCGAGTGTAACTCATGTTCCCCACGTCGATTTCATACATAAATTATTGTTCTTTATAAAAAAAAAATTGAATCACGTAGTCTATAATCATAATTTCTCACATTTTTATCAAATTGGGTGTTCTTCGAAAAACTGACTAGTTACTCACAAAATTAAAATAGAAAATTTGTCTAACACTCAAATACTTTTTGGATAGGTGTATAACGGATTGCATAAAGTTCTAATCGAAATAGTCCTTCCCCCAAACCATTCTTCATTTAGCAGATAACCCTAGTGTGCTTTGTTTTCACAAAATAACCAATCAAAATAAACAAAAACCAAACCACGTGACGAAAAAGTTGATGACAATGCAGGCACACAGTGTATATATCAGTATTATAATGTCTTTATTAATTAATGCAAAACGTTTTTTGGTTTCGTTTTTAAATATGTTTTAACAAATCTGTGAGATCTCAGATATTTTATTTATTTTACGATCTCTCAATAGTCAAAGATGTGACCTTAAACTTACGTTTTGAATCCACTAATTTGGTTGGATGAACATTTGGATCAACATTCAAAAAGCTTAAGCTAAATTTCCTCTCATAATTATGGGAATAAATAAATAGCTTTCTGAGAATCAAACAACCCGAAAGATATCTAAGTTGTTGCTATATACAGCAGAGCATTGATAATCCAAATTAATTGTGACCGGACCCTACCCGGATTATCAGCATGTCCAAATTCTCTAATAGAACCCAACAGAAGGTCGTTCATAACAACAATAAAACTTGATAAAAGCATTATTAATTCACTTTTGTGATTAAATAATTGGTGCAGATAAATAAAACCATCAATTACTATGAACTTATAATGTATTTTAATGAAAGAATATACATACACCCTCCAAAAAAAAAGTATTCGAGCAAGAGATAAATTTCCTACGTTGGTTTCGTATATTAAAAATTATTTATCATATAATATGAATTAGGCTATGTATAAATATGAATTTCCATATTTCTGTCAAGTTGTGCGTTTTTCAAAAACTCAATTATTATTCGCAAATCTAAAATAGGAAATTTCTCTCTTGCTCGAATACTTTTTTTGGAGGGTGTACATATGTATTGTACAATATCTACGCACTAATGTATTTACAGAATACTGTACAGTTTATACATTGTCATAATTTAATATAATTTAAACGATATAAAAATATTTATATGAAAATCTAAATACAACTTGCAAACTCTGCAGTTGAATATATTTTATGTATTTAATTTTGCTAGCACAAAATATATGCATAGATAAAAAGCAAAAAGTATATACAGGGTGTCCCAAAAAGTTGGTAACGGGCTTTAAGGAAACCCTTTGTCTGTGTTAATGTCAATAAACAGACAACAAAATTAGAGGTTCAGAAAAATTGATTTAACCCATTTATGCCTAGCGTCCCTTTTTTGGGATGGCATTATCGCTATCAGTCGAAAACGTTATTTATTTTTCCTAGCCTTTATTCACGAGTATTGAACCTCAACTCCACAAAATATTTTAACATGACCTACTAGGATGTTGACACTTCAATTTTTATACATAAAGATTTTAAAAGAAATCACTCCTTGTTCAAGAAGTTGACATCAGAAATTTATCTATTACTGCTGATATTAGCGAAAATCGAAGAAAGTCGCAAAAATATCTAGGCACAAATGGGTTAAAATCTTTCACCAGTAGTCACTGGCAATAGATTTCCTTATCTGTATATAACTTATTTTTTTACCGGAACTGAATCTGGATTATTGACAGTCCGGACTATCGGAGCTTTACCGTATATTTTGAATAAAAATCTATTCGAAGTTTATACACACTATGAAATATAGTTCTGTACGTGGATTTAGGTAACTGCAGAGTGTTCCAACTGTTAATATCATATTAAGGCTATAGTTATTAATATTTAAAATAACGCACCTGTCCATTGTTTATTTACTTCTCTTTACATATTGGATATCTACTGTAATAAGTGTTGGACTCTATTGTGAAATAAGTTAAAAAAATAATTTTTTTTCATTTAAAATTAATTATAATTAAAATTATAAATTGTCGTAACAAACCTTATTTATTAACATGCCACAATTATTTATTTATTTTGTGAGGTTGCTCTTTCCGTTACGTAATCAATAATACCTAATGGAGCTTGGAAGCGCCACTTATTCATGGAGTAACGTCAGCATTCCTGTAAATCTGTTTTTCTGCCTATAGACAGACAGCGCGAAGGAAACGCCTTGCATTAAAGGCGCATTACGCTGGAATGATTTTTTTTTCTTGTTCTTTTCTTCTTCTCCTTTTTTTTTTTTTAAATTATAGAGGGTATGCGGCTCAAGTAACGAACTTTTTCTTAGGACTTATGTAAGTTTACCACGTGTTGTAGGCAAATTAGTACAGTCTGTTTGGCTTCTTGTGTGTAAGTGAAAATCACTGTAACCGTGGGTGAAAATACACGAAAAAAAAAAATGGTGGATATTGCATACCAGATTTGCTAAAGTACCATCTGCCATTATTACAGTGAAAAAAGAGCTATCAGAGAGATTACATTGACGAAGTACCCGTGCATACATGGAGGAAGTTCTTAGTTTATTTACACACACAGCATATACATTGCGAAAAAGTAATAGGAAAAGTTAAAAAATAATTCTTTGATCTTAATTAGTGCAGATATTAAATAATATTTTTGTATTAGTTAATAAGCCCAAATTTTGTTAGAACTATTTATGTAGTACCAGCGCAGTGTTGTAGCTTTAAATGAAACAAAATACATTATGTAGTGCAAACCCTTCCGTATGCTTCGTTAATAGAATGTATATAAAATCAAGAAGAAAAAAAACCACTTAGAGGAATAAGAGCAATCAAACTCGTCAAAGGGAAAATGAATATGAAAATTAATATGAAACTATGATTTTTGAAGAGAATTTGACATAAACATACATTTAATTATTTGTTTTGCATTACATGTAACCGATTTTTTCATTTTTGGATTTTGCAACAGTATGAATTTCTATTTTTGTACTGACATGACGCCATAGAGATTTCTTTTTGCTGGCTTATCTTTTGATCCATCAAATGATTTCAATAACAGAATAGTACCCATATGGGAAAGTATTTGCTTGTTTGACATTACTGAATTAATTTTTTTTTTTTGTCATTTGCTACAGGTGGCACCTAACGATCGTTGTAGCAATTACAGCTATTCTGTGCCCTTTTATGATGATTTATATTGTGGGCGCTTGGGACAAGGATTGTTCCAATGGTGTAAATAATTTAGTATTAATGTTGTTTTTTCATCTTCTTTTAAATAAAAAGTTACATCACTTTTTTGGTTTAGCTATGATTATATTTTGCAATTTTAACATAGATACAGGGTTTCCCATAAACACTGACGTAAGTTTTTAATCTTTAAATATCAATCATAGACATAACAAACTTTTCCGGAGATTAAGTCTAATTAAATACAAAATTTAAATTTTCATACGGCTATCGTACAAAAAATTCCCAGTTAGTAAAATGTACCGCCTACATTAATTAGGTGATGAGCAAAACTTCAGGGTTTCAACGTGAAAAGGCTCAGATGTATGAAAATAAATATGTGCTGGCTCAAACCACTCTTCATTGATCTGTAAAAAAAATAAAAAAAAATAAAATAAAAAAAAAACATCAGAAGATTGGGTTTCAGGGGATGTACTTAAATTACGAAAGGAAAAAAAAAGATTTCATAAATACATAATAATTTTGATATTACTGGTAGTGAGTCTCTTACTAAAATTGTTTAAACATTTCTTTTATCCTTTGTGTGATGAAAGCCCGAAATTTTGTACGTTACCTAATTAATGTAAGGGGCGGGGCGCCTTTTACTAACTGGAAATTTTTTGTACGAGAGCAGTATAAAAATATATATTTTGTATTATTTAATATACTGAAAATTTTAATCGATACCATAAAATTCTGTACCCTTGTATCGATGACTTTGTAATTTGTTTTACTTGTCTATGAACAATATTTAAGGAATACAATTTTAGTTTGTGTTTTTGGGACATCCTGTATGTATATATACATACATATATGTAGGTAGAATTTATGCAGCTGAAAAATAAGAAAGAAAAAAAACGAAAAGAAACATCCTAAAAAATGCGTTACATCCTAAAAATGTTCTGACAATTACGAAACAGTGTGTGAAATTATTGTTTAATTGAAACAGCACATAGACCATAATGACATACATATATTTTTTTTGTGCGTGACCCTGCAAATGAATTATAAATCATGAATCCTATTTTAAATTGAGAAATGCTATTATTTAACGCCTTTCAGTATCCTTAAAATAATTACAATACATAAACTTTGTTGTTGTTAAAATATCTTGCGTGACCTTTCGAATGAATTATAATTGACACTCACATACAAAGGATCATTCCACCACAATGATAATTAAAACCAGAAAAATTAATTTCAAGCAAATGCGGGACATAGATCTAAATGTATCTAAATTATTTTTCACTATTCTATTAAAAAAGTATAAATGCCGCACAGCTTTAAATGCACAGCAAAATTTTGCATAATACACCTAATAGTGCACCTAATACACCTAGTTTTAAACGCGAAAATTTACTTGTATAGTTTACAATACATACATATTATTTTATATGAATAGTTATGAGTTTATCCGTAAAGCTTCTACAAATGATGTGCTCACCACATACGTAGTAAATATGCTATAATTCTATCACTTAACGCAGACACCCTGTGTTTAATAAAATCTTCAAATCTCGAACTTGTCTGCTTGCTTTAATTTTTATGAGAGGGAAAATATTTTTTTGGACAGCCCTATAGATATTGGCTATTAATTGTTTTGTGCGATCATGTAGAAGAGTGATAAATAGTACTATGTACAGAACATTAAAGTAGAAATATGCCTTTCCAAAATTTAAGAAACATGGTAGTGCACTTCAGTGGCAGTATAAATAACTTGGCGTATCCTAATTATTTAGTGAGACCCATTAAGAGTACCGGAAATAAACGAAGAAAAATCTATGAATATTTTCTAATTAGAAAAAATGCTACTGTCTTACAATTCATTGACTTGAAAATGCTGTTTAATCAATAATACAGACTTTGGTGTATATTTATTTTAAATGACTTTTAAAATACTTGTACATGCTACTTAGACCATTTTAAGTTAGGAGTTTGCTATCGATAGTGGTAGGAGTATGTGCAGTAATGTCATAGTTGGAGTATGTAACTTTTGTAAATTACCTTATAACACCATGAAAATTCTATTTTAACAGTTCTTTACAAATAGACAGAAATTGCATACCTATTTTCTTAGGACAATGCCAAAAAAAAAAACGACCCTTAAAATAAGCGATTTTAATTATACATTTTAAAGCAATGTTGACAGTAAACAAAATTAAAACCATTTACTTATTTGACTGGTATTAAATGAGAATATATCTGATAAAAAATGACATCTTGCTCAATATTTCCCGAAAATTTTATTATTCCTGAAATATTAGCTCAAAAATTTTTCATGCACTCTAAGGGAAATTTGTTTATAATTAAACTTTAAATATAATCTATTTTTAAAGGGGTGATAAAAAGAATAGACTTCCCCCTCTTAAATTAAATAACACTTTTCGAAATGAAAGTATACATTAATAATGATTTACCTTTTATTTATCTAGTTAAATTTTCTTCACTAATAAACGAATATTTAATACTAAATTTTGTAAAAAGAAATTTGAAACGAAAATTATTTTATTAGTAAAGTAATATAGTAATGAACTAGAAAGCACACATACACACAAAACTATGAATCCAATAGCTTGCCTGTACATTTTTTTTTCTGCCTATTGACTTATAGAGCGAAATAAGTACAGGCTTGAGATGAATTCAGATAGGAACAGCTTCTTTTATTTTCTTGTTCTAGATATTTCTTAAAGGTCGGAAGGCCTTTGTTTATGAGACACCTTAAATACTTCAATAAAATGTATTTTTCTTAATATTATAGATTAGTTGCTACAAATTGTAAACTGTCAACATTTTCAGTGTTACAAAGTACACCCCCCCTCCCCAGTATCTACAAACAAGTAATTGAATTAAATGTGATGCACGTGTCCTTATAAACGAATTTTTTTATTTATACTTTACATAATTATGTTTTAATACATTCCAATATGAAATAAAAATTATGAATAAGCATTTCCTATTTTAATATTAAATATAATTAATTATACCATATAATTGCGGATAATATTTTTTGCAATGAATAATTTTCAAGCACAAAAGTATTTTCTAATTTAACCTTAATTTCTTTTATAGTTATACAAATATAGAGCATGAATTAAAAAATAATGTGACATTTTCAATTGTTTATAGTACTTTTATAAAAGACAAAATTCAAAATTTAAAATTACAAACTTTTGTGGATTGAATGTAAGTAGTTGAATTTCATTAGTGCTATTTTTTGTACGTACTGATTACCTTTGAACTTAAATTGCATTTAACTGTAAAAATTACTAAATCAACTAGTTAAGATATACCTTATTGATGTTAATTCCTAATAAATTAATCGTTTGTTCAAACATGCGAAAGTGGATTTAATTTTACAATTTAATTTTAAATAGTTAAAAAGACAAAGAAATATCTTTTGAGAGTAATTTAAAGAATCCATATAATTTAAAAATTAAACTGTTGAAAACTCAAAATGTTAAAATTAAATCATTGTAGTAATATTTATATTTTGTTCTCATTGACCTTTTGCTCTTTAAAATTGAGATATTTAAGTAATTACTCCAACAAAAGGATCTATTTTCACTTTATTTATACATTATATCAGTTTGATAATTGGCTTTATTTCATCCAATATCAATTTAAATATTAGTTGCGATCTTGTATCCAAATTATATACTTTTAGATCTTTTACTGTACATTTTAAATTAGTTAGAAATGAGAATTTTTTCTTTCTTTTGAAATGTAAGAAAAGTGGAATACTTTAATTAATTTCTTTATTGTTTAATAGTTTAAGTTTGAATTTAAACTCAAGACATTTTTATAGACAGTTTGAAAGTATTATAGTACATTTTAAATTCGTTATAAATAAAAAATTCTTTTTTGGAAAAGGAGAAAAATGCACATTTTTATACAAAATAAATACGCTTATAAATATTTTAAAAATATTTGAAACAGTAGTCCGAGTTTTAAACATTTTCATTTAACATAAGTGTGTATTGGAAACTTTAGACACTAAGACAGTATAAATTAATCAGATTTTTAAAATTTAGATATATCATCTTTGAATGCCTCTATCATGCTCCAATATAAATGAATAAAGAAAGAAATCACTTAATGTTTTACATATTTATGTTTTGCTTGCAAATTTTTCATTAAATGATAGGTAAAAGATAAGATTGTTAATATGTATGTTTAGTGAGGCTGGATGTAGCACCACTACATTTTTTCTAAGTAAATTTATAGTGAGAGTGCAATAAACTGATAATTACTTTAATAAGTGAAAAAAAAACCTAGCAAGATCTTATCAAGTTCAAATCAAATTTATACTTACATTATTTTCATATTTTATTTATATTTTTTTAAAATTACAGTTTGTAATTAAAATTAAAATGAAGAAAACTATTATAATTATTATCTATTTAGCACTACTTGTTTTTTTTATTTAATTTATCCACCTATAAATGTGAAAATATCCCCCCCCCCCCGAAAAAATTAAAATCTTTTCTTCATTCATCTTTTGTAGCTTTTAAAATTATTTATGATGATTTACATGTAGCACATGTGAGTGGACATATAAATCAGTATATGCAGTTCAAGTATTCAGAAGAAAGGAAAAAGATAAAGCTATAAAACTAATCTACAATACTTAATTCATGACGGCCATAAAAATAATTAGAATATTTATAATACTAAAATCTTAATAGCTATAATAAGTATTTTTACTTAGTTAAAATTTCAGAATAACAAGGACATATGTTCTTCAAATGCCAAGCTGTAAAGTTCATAAGCTCACAAGGACATATGAATGTCGACAGAAGATATGCTATATGGAAATTTCATAAAATGCTTAAGAAGCAAAATATTCTGAAGAAGTTTTAAATATTTAAGTATAACGTTTTTATTTGTAGTCTTCAGATGTATCCTGTAAAATTTAATAATATAAAATTATTTCTACAAAAGAAGAAAGAGAAGCTCTAATTTTCATCTCAAAGAATAACAACAAAACATTCTGTTCCTGCTTCTTGTAGAAAGCAATAATTAAATAAGCTGAAAAATTGCTTAGATCACTATATTTCATGTAATGAACAAAACAAAATGCAATTTTTCAATAAATGAAGCTCATTTAAAGTATTCTGAAAGCATGAAAAACTTCCTAATAATAGTATAAAAATGATAAAAATAAATATAATCTATGATGTGTTTACTGAGCTTCAATTTGATTATACTGTACAGTAATGAATTTAGCTGTTGCATTCGAACATGTGTAAAACACTGTGTATCTTGCATCCTAAAAATTCAACCATTACAGAATTTGACTAAGTAAAACTTTTTTATAAACATTTTAAAAATTCTAACGTAAAATTCCATATTAATAAAGAAGGCTGGCAATGAAAAACCGAAGGAGTTTTTCAAGATGTTAAACTATCAGAAAGCTAACCATATTAGCAAAATTTATAGTACTCTGCAAGAATTATTCATGAGAAATTTTTAATATTACACTAAAAAATAAACAATACAGATAAAAAATATGAATGTCTTTCAAATTTGTTCATTCACTGCGAATGCTTTTCCGATGGTACGTATTAGGAATTTTCAATGTTCATACAAGGATCCAAAAATTATCAAAGTAAAATAAATTTATTTCTTAACAAAGCTAAAAAATCAAATACCCCTTTAATCTCAAAATTAAAAGATTAACTTTTACAGTGTTGTTTTACAAATGCAATTCCCCCCTCCCCGTATTTCTCTGCAGGTGATTTTTCTTATCAATAAAATGAAAATACAAATAAAAAACTGTGGGAAAATTACTATTCCCATAAATTAAAAATTTTGAATCCGAAAATTTCACTTAAGTTTAATTTCAACGCCTGAAAAAGCTCTGAACCAGCAAGCTCAAGCTCTTTCTTTACTCTCTTTTAATGATGGAGATTAAAAGAAGAATGTAAAATGCCAACGTTCGTCACCTTGTATTAATTAAAACTAGTCTATGACTAAAATTACTTTTGGAATTTCATTTTGATTTCATTTTATTTTATATTTGGGTGGGAATTTTCCTAAAGATGGGTTTATTAACCAATATGCGATATAAATACGTTTACAGCATATCATCTCTTCCTCAAACTACCAATACATTTTTTTTCAGAACTTGTGCTGAGATTAAATGTTATTCTAATATGTAGTCTAAACTTATTATTACTAAGCTCTGATACATTTTTAAGATTTGCAAACAAAAGAAATCTGTTGAAAACATTAAAGTACCTCCAAGTTGAAAAATCAAAAGTTACTTTAAATTCAGCTGCATTTCGAGGCAAATTTGGATAAATTAAGATGTACTTCTCGAATAATGTACTTAGATATGAAATGAAAAGTTCTCAGAATTAAAGAGAGATTCACTAAATTGGGAATCTTCAAGCTGGAAAAAAAGTGGTTATAAATTAAAAGAAAAACTTTTTTTTCATATCATGTACGAGTTTAATTTTTTTAATGTTTACTTTATTAATAAATTTTTCACAAAAACATAAGATTTTCTATAGTCTACATTAACAAAATGCCTTCATTTTGTCATCTGAAAATGCAGCTAATCCAAATAATTTAGCGAACACATTTATGAAACCAGGTTTGTAAATACATTGTTAAAAATTCTTAATATTGAACGATTATCAGATACAAGTTTTGAAGATGATCAGGGTAAAAATTTCTTTCCCTTACACGGTGAAATTTATTTTTGAATACTATTAAATAATAAAATAATCTAGATAATTATCAGCCCGTTAGAATACTTTTTTGAAAATGTTTCAGTATTTAAAAATAATAGCACATTAAGTGCTAAACAAATTCACATAAAAATGCAATAGCAGACTATGAATGAATACATTACAAAAATAAGGAAAAACTTTTCAGAAAATATTGCGATGTTTCTGTTTTGAAATTTAGAAATGTAGAATATTATAATTTTTATGTGCTAGTAACAGGTCTTATATTCTGAAATTTTTATAATTAAAAAAAGAGCAATATTGATAGTGTAGATTTTGTCTGTGTGCGTGAAATATATTAAATGAAAAAAAAAATGTTGCAGTTGAAAAATTGTTTTTATTTGTATTATTTTAATTTTTATTCCTATTTTTTTTTATCCTATTCAAATTTCCGTAACAGTTACCACAATTGACCGTGTAACACATAAATTTTAACTAAAATAATCCACCTAATTAATTAACTCATTCTGTGTCCTCGTTTAATAAAAGATTTTGATTTGAATATGAGTTGAATGAGACTTATTTCTATTGTACTCTCACGCTAACATGGAGGGTAAAATATTTAAATGATTTCATCATTCGGTGTCTTTAACGGCAATTTATCAAAAGGAAAAGGAGAAAGGCTATTCTTGTTAAATGAATTAGATTCTTCGTATTTTCTCGAAAGATTGTTTGTTCAAAAATTAAGAAACGATTAAGTGAAAATAAGTTCATGAATTTCATTTGTTGTGTGTTAGAATAAGGAATTGCGAAATTGTTTTGAAAGGAAATTTATTTTCACAAATAAGTGCTAGGAAGATCGTGTTTTAAATATGCAATGAAGTAGTTTTTCTTTCTCTCCCTCATGAGCTAGCAGATAAATGTGGACTTTAAGCTGAAATCAACGATTATTTTCCATTGCGGAATTCAATTAATTTAACAGGTTGGGAATGATGTGTGTTCGTTCTGATGAACGTTGCCCGTATGTGGAAGCAGTAAATTTGGAGGCTCAAATCTGGTTACTAAGAATTTTTCTAATAGTTTTTCAATTCTAATTTAGCCGTGGATTAGACTGTGTTGTTTTGTGTTGTGTGCTATTATTTAACTAGAGATAAAGCCCTTTGTGGAGACAGTTACAACGGGCTATATAATGTCTACACTCAGAATATTTAATCTTTACCTACTTAAAATAAATAACTTCATATTCAATTTTTATTATAAATCGAAATCGGAATTGCATCAGAAACTTTTCGCATTCGAAACATCCTCCCCTATATCAATGCTTAATGCATAGAAAAACATTTTATTTTTGAAAAAAAAAGTTAAACTGGGTAGTAATTTAGAAAAACTGTTTTAAGCGAATTGGAATCGTAATTTCCCCTTAAAAGCCTGACAACCGTGACTTCAATATGACGTCAATATCCCTGCAATACATACGCAGAAGATAAGACGCATAAGCTTGACACGCAGAAGATAAGCTTTTTTATTATCGGAAATGAAATGGAGCTGAAAATAACAAAAACTCGCTTAAAAATCAGGGAACGGGAGGATTTTCAGATTTTTGAAGTATCGCAGACCTTTTCTATATATTTTTTTTACATAATCATAAAAATTTTCAGGACGATTGCACCAACGAACAGTATAAATTTTACGTTATTAGACAATGACATTTTAGTCTGTTTGGATTAATGATGGTAAAAGTTTTGTTTTTGAGTGGTTGAACTGGAATTGTGACGGAGTCAGGGATCAGAGTAACTATATAGTAGGATACGATGTATTTTTGATTTATTCGAGGTTAGAAGTTAATTTTTCTTCAGTCCATCCTTTTGTTCTATTACTGTCAACGTTTAAGTAGTTGTTAAAGTTATATTGTAAAAGAACATTTTTGATCTATTCTGTGTTTGATTTCATGATTTCAAAGTGTACTTTTGTACTAATAATTTAAATTGTGTTACACTTTTTCTTTACTTAAGCGTGAGTTTATAAAAGAAAATTATGTTTAAAGCATATTTATGTCAGCTTATACTTTTATAGCGTCTATATTTATGCAAGAAGATTGAATTTACGTTTATAGAATTTATTTATGTAAGATGTATTTTCGGTGAATTATCGTAAAGAATTATCACAGATGTATCACATGACAAAGACGTAAATGCATGAAAGTACAGCTCATAAACGAGCAGATGAAAGAGATGATCAGCATTTGGAAGGAGAACGCCATAGAATGATGCGGTTATTCTTTCGATGCCATCCACATTCCAAAGAATTTCATAAAAGAATTCGAAATTTGAACGCATACTTTTCAATGGCTTTGTTCACAGTATACGACGAGTGAAACTATTAACGATTGCGGCGTGTACAGCTACGTTGCGAAAAATCTATAACAGACTTAATGAATTTTTTATAAACTCATTCACTTGACAGTTCAGCCAACTCAATTGAACGTCCTCAATATGGACAAATATATTTCTGAGATAATCAAGACGCTGTTAATAAATGCATGAACAATCCCTATTGTATCAGCCAAAATCTTCGCTGATATCCTCGCTGATGCACTCCCTTCTACGGAAGGAAAGGAGGCACCTTACGTTAAACTACTTTTTGCTCAACCCTGATGACACCGACCATCGAATATTTAGCATCCGTCTTCAAAACAAAGCATGTTCCATTGTAACATTGAATGCCGTCCAAAGCTTCCCAGATAATGAATGAGCGATCCGACAGCGATGTAAATCTTTGATAATCATGAAGATTATTGATATGTGTCAAGCCGTTTACGTACCCATTATTTTGCAATTAAGGAATTTTTAGATTCTGAGCATGGCTCGGTAGCCAGGTACTGAAAATGTATATAAAAAATGCATGTTGAAAATTAAGTTTATTTGAAGAACTTTACGGCATATCTTTTACTTTAAAATTAAGTAAATTAAAAATATTTAACTCAGTAGAACAATGTTTGGTAAGGCTAATATGACTCACAATTTTGCGAGTCATATTAGCGTAGCCCAAAAGTTTTGCAAGGTGGCGTCACGGGGTAAGGTTCCAGAATAAATGCTGCTTGTCTGATAACAGAATTTTTCATTTACAAGCATTTAGATCGAGAATATCTTTTTATACACTCATATCTGTATTTTTTTTTTCCACTTTGTATCGAACACAGCTATCCATTTTTTATCCCGTCAGCCGTGCACCGTAGAGTCAGTAGATAGAGAGCAATAAAAAAATACTTTTGTTGAATCTAGCATCATTTCCACATCATTCTAGTCCCAGGGAACGAGATAAAAGCCCCGGGTTTTATTCATATAAAACTTGAATTATGTCACCATAAAACTCCTAAGCTGCGTTAATAGCCCTTTAAAAGGGTCTAGTCTGCTGTGCTACGCCCTCGCCCATCGATATACATCTTCGGGAAAATAAATAGAGGTTTTAGAGACGAATCCGTTGATCTACAGACGAAGGAGATGAAGTTCTTCGGATGGCATTTCAGTTATTGATTTTTGACACGTTCGTTTCTGCACTTCGGAACACGATATCGCACTGTTACTTCCCTTTTATTCGTCTACTGCAGCAGTGCTAGGGCTCTTGAATAGCTGTGCGTTAAGGCGGCAATTGGAAGGATTTGGAAAAAAAAAGGAGGAGAAGATGGGAAAAGCGCAGCAGGGGAATTCTCTAACCATCGAAGTCTAATTTTTAACGGTGCATCGCGTAAGAAAATTTATGTAGTGTAACAGGGAAAGATGCTTTTCTTTTTGATAAATTGGATTAATAGGTGAAATTTGAGTAAATGCATTCGGCTCTCCGTCTGTAACCGGACCATGTACCCCACTTGGGTTCGTTTAACAAGAATAAAAATCGCATAAATAAAGTCTGTGAAAAAGAAAAAAGAAAGAAAATAAAAAGACGTGAATTTGTTTATGAGCGTTTATCTAGATATATGGCTGCTGTGCGTTAGAAATTCAACTTTGTAATTCCTTGCATACTTTTGCATTTTTATTCCAAAAGCAGTCTTTAAAAATACAGAGTAACACTACAGAAGTACAAACACAGGTGATGAGGAGGTGATATCCATGGGTTAATGAGTTTGAACCACAGACCTCACCGTTCGTAAACTGGCAGCCACGGCAGAGGGCCCAATCCTTGAATCCAGATTTATGGCTAAAGCATTTTCCCGATCAACAATAAAAATGCTAACCTCATTAACACTTTAATGGACAACCACTTTTATCATATTGTCCAGATTTTGCAGATGACTGCAGTGATTAGTTAAATTTCGAGATTAATTTTGAAGAGAACAGATAACATTTAATTTAAAAATTTGTATCAGGCTTCTGAAAAAACCGGAAGAGATGAAAACGGCTGTTGTTGTTGTATCTAGAATGTTAATTTATGGATTTGTGTGCTAGGTTTAAAGAATACGCCTATAAATCCTGGTCGAATAAAGTGGACTTCGCAGGGGCCGCGTTCGCAAACGCCAAACGAGTTACACTCGTGCAGTGAGTTTCTCTAAGGTGTTGGTAAAGGAAACGGAGTGCATTCAGTTTATAAACTAGAGCATTCGTATAAAAAACTGAGTGCGGTTAGTTTCAAACTGAGTAAACTGAACACGGAGCAGGTTCATCCAGTTGTTGAGAAGACGCACTTGCTGCACGTTGTTTTTGTTTTGAAATGGCGTCCGTCATAGAAAAGTACATGAAAAGTTATGAAAAGTATTTTAAGTTTGCTGAAGCTCCAAATATTATTTTTTCGAGGAGGAAATACATGCATACGTTAGAAACTGCAACGAAGGTACAAAATTTTTCAAAGGTAATCATTTCCTTGTATTTTTCATTTTAGTAAATTCTGAAATGCATATTTTAATGTTGATATTGAAGTTGATTTAAACCTTTATTAGCGAAATTTGAACTTCTCTTGCTAAATATTTTTGAAAAAATGCAAGTTGAAATTTCTAAATTTTGATCAGTGCATTTCAATGATGGCTATTCTTTATTTTTAAATCCTGTTGATTTTATATTGCGTATGTGCTAAAAACTCCTATAGAAAAATAACAACATACGCAAGTTGTAAACAAACACATCTCCTTGGAATCTCCTCCTCACTGAATAAACTGAAGTTGTTCATAAAGGCAAAAGAAACTGATAGCACTGAACTGCACTGAACAAACGTATTCCAGTTTTCTTAAGAAAACTCGTACAACGAGTTGCCGTTTACGAATGCATCCTGTGACAGGATTTACGCACAGAATCAAAAAAATTAAAAAGCCGAGGTAACTGAGGGGGACCCGAACCCACGACCGTCGCTTAAATACAGAAATCAATTATCATTAGAGAATTTTCTGATTTTTGTTCAGTTATATTGGATGTCTATTTTTTCCATACATCTAGATTCTAAATTATATCTGGTTTATGGACTTTTCTTTCATTCGTAATTTTAAAGAAAGCTCGAATAGTTACTCGAAAATTGAGCATAAGAATCATTGCTTTTAATTATGTATTTTTGCGTATAGTTCCTTGTACAAGTAGTAAGTAGTTTTCTGACTTTGATTGTGCGAATAATTAATGCATTCTCCAGCAAAATTTCTATGTTTGCTTAATACTTGTTTCTTCAGGGGTATTACAGTAGAGGGAAAATATATGAATTAATCCTAAAAAATGGGCCAGAAAAATTCCAAGTAGTTTCGCCTCTCTGCATATAAACTCACCTTATAAAGGGTTGACCCTTCTGAAGTTTCACTGTGAAACAACTACTGTGATCTCTCACTTATACGGGTTTTAAGGGACCGATTTAAAGTCCAGTATAACTGAGAGCAGCGTACAACTGAAATGGTCTTATTTTCTAGCTCTTCATCTATATTATGAGAGACAAAACATAAAAAAAAATGCTTAGTAATATTTTTTCAGTTAAAAAGAGTAATGTTATATTTTAAAATATTTAACTACAATCTTTTTAACCCTTTGAGGCGCAATCCTTTCCCAATGCTGAAAAAAGGGCAGCCGTTGCCATCGCTCGACTTAACTACCAGCAAGATGGCGGATGATCGAAACGTTCATCGCGTGCCAAAGATCTATAGTCTGTTCGCGGAAACGAGAGAACGAAAGTAAACAAACGGGTTACCAAAGAACTACATTTTTTGGCACCAATCCCTAGTTTGGAATTAAGAAAGGTTAAATTCGCCCAACAGCGTAAATGGAAGAAAGTAGAAATTTATACTGTGTTTGGCGCTTTGGCAAAATGCCAGGTCTTTACTCTTCGCCAGTTTGCATGTGCAATTGTTTTGTTTCGTTCTCCCGCCTCGGCGAACAGACTATAGAGACCTTTTTTTGACGACAGCTGGCTGTGCCGGCACAGCCAGCTGTCGTCAAAAAAGGTTCTCTAGATCTGTGGCACGTGATGAACGTTTCGATCGTCCGCCATCTTGCTGGTAGTTAAGTAGAGCAATGGCAACGGCTGCCCTTTTTTCAGCATTGGGCAATCCATCCAGCTGTTCTCGCATTCTTCCATTTTTCAGCAGATCTCAGTGCTGTTAAAAATAATCGTGACAATTTTTTTTTACGGGAAATGACTGCTAAAAAGTAAAGGATTCTCGTGAAGCTATGTCACCCGCAACTATTTTTATAGAAATCAAATCTATTCTTCGTGACTGGCAACAGTGAAAACGTCAGAGTTTGGTGTTCCCAGAACGGGAACACAGCGCGTTAAAGGGTTAATTGTACTAACATTCCTCTATCAAAATGTCATCAACACTGTAATTTAATTTTGCTTAGCCCATGTTCGTAATACAATCTCTTCTAACTCATTAAAATATGTTATTGCATTTGAAGTTAAGTCATAATTTTACAGATAAAGTCTCAAGGGCTCCTAAAGCAGTAGCATAAGATGGGACAGAAAGATCAGTTGCATCATTATCATCTTATTTATCACCATCTTCACCCGTAACTCACCAAAAAATAGTTTCACTCTCAGTTTGCTTGTTATTGTATTTTCTTTTACATTCCCAACATTCGTGTTTTTTGAACACAGCGTATTCGAGGACGACGACGGTGAAAAATACATGTGTGTGACAGGATTTGTGAAATGCGCTGTTTATTTTCGAGTGTAATTGAGAGACACTATTCAAAGTATCACTTATAAGTGAGACCTGTATCATTATTTTACCATTCCTTTTGCGTATAAAAGAGAGACACGTTTAACCGGGGCCATCATGATTCTACCGGGCCTGCTCGTGGACTCCAAGGAGTCATCCAAAGAGGCTTACTACGGATGCTTATTGATTGGTTCCAGCAGTTAAATACGTCATCTAACGGCCGAATCTAACCAATGAGGAAACGTCCGTAGGCCTCTTTCGGGGTGCACAAGCAGGCCCGCTAGAATCACGATGGTCCCGGTATAACTGAGAGGTTCATAAGTGAGAGGTAACTGTACTTTAGCATTTTCACTGTCAATAGCAGAAATACAGAAGCATTAGTTATTTTCTTATTTTTGCCTTTCGATTAATAAGTTTGGCTCTCGAAAGATGTTTAAGGATGTTCAAAAGAAGTGAAAATCTTTATTATTATTTTTATTATTATTATTTAAAAGTATAAGTTATTCTTAAACTTAATGTCAAAATTTATTACATCACTGCATCCATCTTGAAAAACTATAGAATGTGATAAAGATGGTAAGTATTTTCTGCAATTTGCAGTGAAAATGATAGAGAAATGATAGAGTTAGTTTTACCTTAGGCTTTAAGGTAAAACTAACGGCAATGGAAGGGGTTAAGCCACTAAATGCTTAATTTAATTTTTCTCCTATTTAAACAAAGGGTGTAAGACTGATTATGGGTCAGTATGTTCTTACAAGAATGAAACTACAAAAGTAAGCTATTAAAGTTTAAAAAATAAACAAAATACCTAAACTTTTTCATATTAATACTTTTACTCGCGCGCTTAAGCTTTTTAAAATAAAGTCGGAGTCTGTTTTTTTCCCTATAATAATCACTGTCAAAAATCCTTGTCAACTTCAATATGACGCATTAGAAAATTATAAAATGCAAATTTATTTTGCACTGAAATTTACTGTATTATTTTCTCAGAGCCTTGCTTAAATTCATATCAATACTAATAAAATTTGTAATTTCAATAAAAATTAATTTAAATTGCAGAACATTTGCAAGTTTCGCAGAACATTTTCATATTACTGCTTCATCGTAAAAAATCAAGGCGCGTTACATACATAAATCTGAAGCTGTTTTGAAAGAAAAATTACATCGGAAACTGAAAGAAAATTAATGCTCATACATGAGAATGTTAAAGCTGATAAACCTACATAACTTAAGCAAAGAAATGTGGACCCATTTAGGAAAACATTGCTCAAGAATATTTGCTGAATATTTCCTCTTATCTTTTCAAGGTATAAGATGTAAGTCATTTATTTTCGAAGTGGTTTATAAACTTTATTGTTAAAAATTAGAACACTAGTTGGAAACAACTAATTTAGAGATCATTCGATGTATTATAAAAATACAATATATATTTATTTGAAAACTCCCACTATGCCACAGTGAAATAATTTCTTCATACTGATATCAAATAGTTCTCGAGTGTGAAAAAATTAACCCTAAGATGACTAAGCTAAACCAGATTTAAACACTAGTAACCACCTGGTAACAACTAGCACTATGTTGTTTTCTTAATTTTATAGTAACAATAAAAGCAGAGTTATTTTCAAATTGAACAATTCCTTCAAGGTAGCTTTAAATGAAAAACTTGAAGGTTTGGGTCTGAAACAGCAGCATAAGATATGAATTATAAATACTAAGTAGTTTTGCCAACGAAGGTATATATTTCAATTGCTTTATATCACGAGGAATCCATTAATAATTAACATGATAGCTCGATTTTCTTAAATTATATATATAATATCATTTCCACTGAGTTGATTTTTAATATATTTATTTATATCAGTCCCTTCATTTTGGAGAAAAGAAACTTGAAATATAGTTTCTAGCGATGAAACGGTTCATTATCTATTCTCATAACACTAAACTAATCACGAACAAATCCACAAACTCTCAAAATGAATCCAAATAATCTACCCAATAAATGCTTTTCTCGTGAGATACAGTTTCACAAATATGTTAATTTTTACTTCCCGACAGCATATGCCCCTAAACGGAACTATCGCAACTTCCGCTGACAGCTAGCCATGAGTATCAAACATTTTGTATACATTTTTATTATTGTTATATCATTTATTTTTAACTGAATAAAGACTGCAATATATTTTATTTATTAAATAAAAAAACTTTATTTGTGATCACTAAGTTTAAAAAGATAACTACTTTTTAGGAGTGCAATATTCTTCAAAACAAATTTGCGTTTCTATAATTAAAGCTTTTGAATCTGAAGTGCAAGATAAATTACTGAGGAGAAAATTATTTTTGTTATCTTTTATAGATGCGTTAAATAAGGAGACGTTAAATAAGAGACTAATTAGGGAACTTACGGTTGTCTTACTTTGATAGTTAATTGAAATACTTAAATATAATGAACGGATTAAAGTCCAATGGATTTTGCAATACGGAAAAAAAAAAATTAATTGCGTATAAATAGAAAGATGCAATGCAGAGGGAATTATCGAATAATTTTTCAAAATAGATGTCAAAGATGATTGTAATTGTTTGGAGAAGTTATTATAAACATTTACAAATAACATATTAAAGATAGTAATTTAATATGAAGTTACTTTTTGTGGCAAAAAAATTATTAAAAGGTTTGTTTGTGCAACTTACTATTGTGATCGAACTATTCATTTTAATGGCATTAATTTAAAAGTTTAATAACTAAAATCGAGTTAACTAAATGATTTTAAAAACGAGTTTTAAATGTTATTCTGAAACTGCCATTAAAAAAATAAAAATAAAATAAAAAATCTGTTCTAGAGAGTATTAAAAAGCTAGAATATTCAACAAACACAGGTATTCCTTTACAATCACAATTATCTGCCAAAAATCTATACTACATATACTTAATTATTATTAATAGTAGTAGTTATATTCAAAGTTGATTTATTATTATTTTGTAGACAATTATATTTAGGGCAGTACAATGAATTAGAGAATTAATATGAGATAGCTTTTTAAGAGTAAGAGATTTATATAAAATAAATTGCCATACTTATTGAAAAAATTTCTTACAAGGTTACAGCAACTTGCTGTAATTGACAAAAAAATCATTACTACTTTTTAAACTAATATAAACAATTGTATCAATCAGTAAATAAATACATAAATAATAGAAAATGAAGAAATACAAATAATGAAATAAAATAAATTGTGCAAAATAAAGTAACAAATTATATATTTTTTAAAATGTTAAATGGTGATTTCATAAAATTTGCATTAAAAAAATTGTATTAAGTTGTTATTATGTAGGAGAAACAAATAAGAAAACAAAAGCTAATTTTGAACATCACCTAATCAATGTATGGGACACATTTTACTAACTGGAAAAATTTTCTGTTGGGACCGTATAAAAGTTTAAGTTTTGCATTTATTCAGATTTAATCTGCGAAACATTTTAATCGATAGCACAAAATTCTATCCATTTCTTTAATCGTAACTTAGTAACTTATTTTGAATATCTATTATCCATATTTAAGGAATAAAAACCTAGGCTAGTGTTTTTGGAACATCCTGTAGAATTATCTGTAATTCTGCTTAAACAATTTCACTTTTTAAAATTAGTATATAACAGTAATTTTTTTGTAAAAGTTTGGACATCCTTATTTAGTGTAACAAATAAAACCCCTGTGTTACTGACTTCATATGCAATCTCTAAAATTAAACGTAATTTACCTCTCGTTCGTGTCATAAAAATAACTATTTAGCATATACTAATTAAAAATAAATTCTTTTACCTATTTCTTTTTCAGTACAAATTTTGCTTTTAGGAGCTGAGACGGTAAAGTTATGTTCTTCTACACGCACGATAAAAAAGCAACACGAAGCATTTTTGAAAGATTCTTAAACAGCAAAAAACTGCCTCTTAAACAAAATTATAAGTTGCAGAGAGTTTACTGTTAAATATATTTCCTCATAAATTTCAAAAATGTCTGTCAAAGTGAGATAATTTAAATACTTAACAGCATCCAGCAACCGAGCAACTAACACAGGACCTCGCTGAAAAACCACATGCAAATTTATGTATTACCATAAGTGTAAATAACAGGTTTTTAACTAACCTGACTGAGGGGTAAATATGTCAAGCTTTCGTGATATATAATTTTAAAACGGAGTGAAATTTTCCATCTCTCGTACGAGATAGAGGAGCGAACTTTTGCGGTAGAGATATTAAATATTTTTCATGTAAGATATAAAAATGAGATTAGAGGGTGTTTAACTTATAACACAAAAGTGCGCTAAAAAATTAGTTGACCTTAAGAATGTTTTTTCCTTCTTTGGAAGATTCTCGTAAAGTTCAACCGTAGAAAAATTTGAAGATTTACTGTCAAAAAGCAACAAAATTCAAGACTTGGCAAAATTAAAGCAAAACAATCTTCCTTAAAATGTTAGATTATTTTTGCCTACTTTTAAAAGGAATTTCAAGCCAGCTGCATGAACGTTTTACTAAAGATTTATTTAAAATATTTTTTTTTTCTTTTAGTAACGGTAATAATTTTTCAAAACTTTCATGACCAGCGTTTACAACGAAACAATTTTGTACCCTATTAAATTTTCTTCTCACCTTTACATACAAGATAGGAACAGGGAAGAAATATGGCACAATAATATAGTAACATAATGCAGTTTAATGTTGAAGGGGGGGGGGGAACCACTAAAAAGGGAAGAAAATGTTATTTTACCACAATAACTTGTCTGGCCGGAAAGTTAATTGTTTGAGAAATTTATACAGAGCGCTTTAGAAAATTTTTGAATAATTGCTTTTATTGATAATGATAATTCAAGAAAATGTTTTTCAAGTCCAATTAAAATATAGTTTGATAGTTTTATATTCAAATTTGGTATCTTATTAAAATCTGGAAAAGCTATACCAACTTGTTTTCATACTTAATATTTTAGTATAGTTTGTAGTCAATTGATAAATATAATCTTCCATTTTCTAAAACATTTCAGAACTGAAGACTGCTTCGTAATTTTAAGTTTTCATCTATAAACAATATATACGTTCAATACGTTCTTTGTAAATATAATATTTAAAAAGATTTTTGTTATTCGAAATTTTTTCCCTGATAGATTGGACCAAAAATGTATCCTCAAGTATTTTTTTTTTTTCATTTAAGTTTTACTGTATTTCAAAAACGCCAAGAACTCGGTTTTGCAAGTAGAGCTTGGATACCTTCAATATGTACTATATTCACTATGGCAGTATTACAAAGTTGTGAAACTGAAAACGAAGAAAATACTGTTATGTATATGTCGTTATGTACTGTTATGTACAAACTAACATGCCGGGTGCATCGATTATAAAATTATCTGCAAAATAATCTTACTTGTACAACAGCTAATGTGTATAACAGTAAACCTGTTCATTTCAATCTCTGCAAGGACATAACGGCTGCGATTTAATGTCTGTGTTGTTCTTACTTCCGACCATGCGGCTTACTCTGTATTAACACTTCGAAAGAAAACAGCAATAAAAAAAACCTATATAAACATACATAGCAGTCGATACATTTACGTCCTTTAGAGAAAAGACAGACAGACAAATTAAAATAACATCTGCTTGAAAAAAAAGAAGAAGAAGGCAAACGCATAAGCTTAGCTTTATGATTAAGACTTTGCACTAACTCACTGTTTCTATAATATACATTCGAAATACTTTGTATATGGTAAAATGATATTACACCGAGCGACATTAAAAATTGGATTAATAACTCCTCATTAACAGAAATTATTAGAATAGGATTACAAAAGTATGATTTTCCGATTACATTTTCTACTTCGAGGTATGAAATTCCTTTCCAATCAAACTACTTAAATTTAAATTTCAAACAGCTTTAAAAACTGTCTACGTATACCCTCTTAAAATGGTCTTCGAGTAAGAGATAAACTGCCTACGCTGGTTTCGTCCATTAAAAATTATTTATCATAGGGTATGAATTATACTATGTATAATTATAACTTTTCTTATTTTTATCGAGTTGTGCGTTTTTCAAAAACTCAATAATTATTCTCAAAGCTAAAATAGGAAATTTCACTTGTACCCGAATACTTTTTTGAGAGGGTGTGCAAAATTAATACTACTAATAATATAATAAAACTTATATTGCTATATCTGAAATAATAAAACTAAAAATAAATAGCAGTTATATCAATCTTTAAATAGTTAAATGTAAAATTTTGATATAAAATAAAATAAAATAAAAATAAATTAGAATGAAAAATAATATGTGTATTTAATTATAGGTTTATATAATGGTAAGCGAATCCCAAGAGTAAAAGCCGATAAGTAATCTACAGGGATTTCTATCATGGAAACAAAAAATAAATATAACCAGCTTTTAGTAGCACTGTCTTTCAGTGCTCTTATATATTTTTAAATTTAAATATAGTAAGCTTTCTATCTCATGTAATAAGCTATTTCATAAAAACGCTCAAAAATTGACTGTAGTAAAATTTCAAATGTATAAAACTTAAACAGTTTTAAAGGAACAGTAATGTAAGACTGTAATATCATTTTAAAGCATTCAAAGATGTTTCTTTTCATCATAAGAAAATTTGAAAGTAACCTTTAAAGGCATACAATTCAAGTAAATACATAACAAAAATAAACAAAATATAAAAGACCAGCAAAACATTAAAAATAATAAAAACAATCGATTGTATAGAGAAAATGTGCATAAAAATAATAAAGAAATTAATTGGAGGATTAACAGAATCTTGCATTTGCATCATATTTTGTTTATATCATTCGGCTTTTTAAATTTATTTATTAAACTTACATTGGAATGTTTTTTTTATATTCCTCCAAACAAAGTGAGAACATTCCTTATCTCTCGAAGTGAATTTGAAGTCTCCCTAGTCTTAATGATATTCTCGAGTTAATTATTCACGCAACTCATTAATAGTTTATATTTCCTAAATGAAAATATAATGCTATTCTTACAAAAAGTTTTAAGTATTTTCAATTCAATTTATGCATTTATTGCCGAACAAACGCTTCGTAACGTAACACCTGTTGATCCGAAAAAATTTACATGCTTTGTAGTACAATATTTCTCTCAAGAGTATCTGGCACGGAAACTTCTTAAGTTGAGAAAATAATTCAACAAGTTTCATTCACACCAGCCCCTTACTTATTCATTCCCTTATTCATTTATTTATATGTGGCGACATGCTTCAATATTTTAAGTAGCTTAATATTTGATATAAAAATTGTTTTCTCTTGCAAATGGAGCGGTACATATTTTATTTCTTTCCTTTTGGCACACGCCTCAAAAAGAATTCATTATTTTTCAAAACAGAATTGTGGTAGCTTTGTAATGATTATTTTTTATTAATTCATCGTAAAAACAAAACTTTAAATATGAAGGATAAAAATAAACCGAAGTTAATGATAAAAATTATTTAAATACATTTCCGATGAAAGATAAATATAGCTGGCATCGGTAAAGTCTGTTAAGTTAGAATTTTTATTATATATAATTTTTAATTTACGTAGATTATTCAGTTAAACTGTTTTTTCTGGGATTTCAAACAGTTTTATATACAGGGTGGTCATAATTAAACTCCTCCTATAAAAAGACTTCTGCGGCGGCTGAAAAGAGTCAGCAGATTGCCATCAAATTCCGCATATAGATTATACACGAGATTGTAATACTGAAGGAAGATTTTTAAAAAGTTCAGTTTATAAAATGTCAACTGGATGGCGCTTTGAATAGTGAAATTAGCGCAAAAAATAACACCAGAATCAGTTAACAAAACTATTAAATAAATGTTAAAATTGTTCTTACATCTCAAATTAGCCATTTCCCTTGCAAAATTTGCTGTTTTTTTCAGTCAAAGCGTCACCTAGAGGAAATGTTTTGAAGTTTTTTTTAAAATTCTTTGAGGATTTCTTATGTATAATTTGTATATTGAATTTGATTACTTTCTTTTCACCCAGTTCAGCTGTAGAACCCCGTTAATAGAGAAAGTTTAGTTATAATCTCCCTGTATGCATACAGGGTGATTCATAACTATTGTTATAAAATTTAAGGGGAGATAGGGCACTTAATAAGGAATCAAAATCACATAGCAATGTGGGTTCAAAAACGCCGTTTTTACTTACCTTAGTTAAGGGAAAAGTGTTGAAGGGTTCGTCTGATTTCTTAACCAAGTTTTGTAAACAACAGGCTCTTCTCCAAAAATTTCATAAAATGAAATGAAACAGAATTTTTCCATGAATAAGTAAATGTTTAAAATAGGGCCTACAGTTAAAATAATATGCTCAAAATTAAAAAAAAAATATATTGAACTTTTCAACTTTTTCCTTGAGTGTCCGTTTATTTTTGCAACCTTAAAATAAATTTTGTCTAGTTTATTTTCGCACGAATATATTTGAACAAATTTAAAAAGTGCTTGTATCTTTAGGATTGCAGGTCATTTATCGTTTTCGATTTTAATTATGATTTTATTTTCAGCACATTCTTAGATTAGCACTTCAGTCTATTCAGTACATAGGAGCTAAACCTTTTATTAGTGTAAGGATAAGATTTTTATCAAAGAAACAGAAGTATAAAAACACTAAAATAATGCTGGTTTCATAGCCGAATAACAGCAAATATATAAAACGTAGATAAATTATTAATTTTTCTTATTTTAGTGCACTTTTATATTACTAATAAGTCCAGTTTATTCTAAGAGTAATTTTAATGAGATAGGTTTTTTTTTTTTTTCATCCAAAATCCTTGAGGGTTTTATGTTAAAGTGCTTTTTGCCATCATTTAAAATGTATTAGGTTTTCATCTTAGGTCTGAAGTTCCATGCTTAAAATTTACACAAAGAAATTACAATTCTTTCACATAATTTCTAGAGTGTACAAAGGGTGTTTACACATTTTTAGAACGATTTCGGGGCCGTTTAATTAATGTTTAAAATGTAGAGACTATTTTTTTAAATGTTCGATCTGATAGCCTTCTTTCTGGACTATAAGTCTGCATCGTGATTTCCATGATAGAAGAGCTTTTCGTAAAATTTCCAGAGGTATTGCTTTCCATTCCTCTTCCACTACTTTCCAGAGTCCGGACTTTCCAGAGTCCGGTATCGTGGTGGGTTTGCGTTTAGAAAGAGCTCTTTTTAACAGACCAAAGGCACGATAGTCCATAGGTGAAACGTCAGGGGATTTCGCAGGAATATGTTGAAAAGGTATATGCAATACCTGCACCAGTCTTCATTTTTTCAAGGAATGCAGTGGTAGTTTTCGAAGTATGACTTGTGTTGAGCCAGATGTCTCGGCAACCCTAGTAGCACAACTAGTTCAAAAAACGATGAAATTACGTTGGAAACACGTTTTTTGACGCTAAAAAACGTGTATTAAACGTCTTTTGGACTAATTGTGCTACATGGGAAAGCTGGTGAACATTATGTTTTTTAGCTTTTTTAAGTTGTAAATCTTGGTTTATTATTTTATTTATTGTTGCTACAGATGTATATAAAGACTTTGCAATTGATCTCTGTGTTGGCGTATTTTCTTTTGTTACCTGCGATTTCACTTTAGAAATGTTTGAAACAGTACGTACCTTTTTCGGATATTCGTTTGGAGTCTTCTTTCCATGTAGAAACAATGATTGACGGTTTTTACCTTGCCCATTAATAATGTTGCTTATTTTGCACTTAAAAATTTTAATACACAATGATTGACGGTTTTTACCTTGCCTATAAATAATGTTGCTTATTTTGCACTTAAAAATTTTAATACCATGCATTTCAAAACGTTTTTGAATTATGGAATAAGAATATTTCTCTTCGGAAAGCGCAAAAACATATCCTTCAATCCACAGCTTCTTTACATATGACATTTTGAAAGAAGAATAAATTTAAAAGTAGCAGACGATATTTCTCATTACAAATAATAATCTGTTGCCAAAAATTTTTATTCTGAAACATTAACTTTTTTAAAATTCTTTATCGAAATCGTTCTAAAAATGAGTAAACACCCTCTGTATTTTTTAGCACTAGGGTTCTATTAATTTCAGACATCAATTTTTGTCTACGCAAGTTGTTTACGGCGAATCACTTTTCAAACAGTGTAAACAAATCTGAAAAAGTGTTTTTAAATCATTGACGAAAAGGGTTGCCCGATAAAGGCGGGGAAGTGGTATGCCAAAGTCGTTAAGGTTTGCGCCAAAAAATAAATCATCAAAACTGAGCCCAGCTTGCCGATACCTTCTATATTTTGCTAGAAATTGTCAAACTCTACTGTTATTACATGGAAATATTAATTAGTGCCTACGAAGACGTCAACATTAGTTCAAATAAAGATGAAGTATGTTAAAATATGCCCCAAGAAGATTGTAATACAGTTTCAGTTGGTAATTTTAATATAGATTTCGATTCCGAAGAAGTATTGAGTCGTTCGGAAAGCGATTTCGTTTTTTACTAACAAAGGACTTAATTGTATTTTTCCACAGCCAACTACAGAAATAAGTCTCATAATCATTACATACTTTGAAAGCTTATATAACAATTTTGCTTGCGAAAAAAGTTCAATTGATTCTATGCAGTAGTTTTTGGTTTGTAAACTTTCTAATATGGAAACTAAAAAGCGGCATTTTCGACATATTTTGCTTTGTCGAAAAGTTAAAAATACTGTGTAAGAAAGAAAAAACTATCTGATGTGTATGGAGAAAATGTATTTAGAGAACGCCAGTGCCAAGATTGGTTTTCAAAGTTTTGATCCGGCAATTTTGATGTTCAAGACGCAGGCCAATTGAAGCTGATGAAGACGCATTAAAGGTATTAATGGAGGAAAATCGACGAATAACAATTCGTGAGATAGCTGAAAGATTAAATTTATCGAATTAGACCATTCATGATCATTTGAAAAGCCTCAAAGTTCGGCATGTGGGTTCCTCATGTTCTTAAAAAAAGAAATAACTTTCCGAACAACCTAATATTTTATGTAACAAGAAAAATAAATGCTGCACACTCATGGATTATGATGCGCTTTCCAGATAGCATTTGTGAAGGTGGAGTATTGTTGGAATATGCCTGAAGAAGATTGTAAAACAGTTTTAGTGGGCAATTTTAAAATATTCCAAAGAATCTTTTCATGGAACAAAGAGGACAAAAAGGGCCGACGCATGAATAATGATGCATTTTTCAACGTAGTTAATCACGAAAGACAAATAAGACCGACGCATGGCTTATGATATATTTTTTAATACACAGCACTTTAGTGCATATTTAAAATATGAAAATGTTTCAGAATTTCCGCCTACACCCCCTTTTAAAGAAATCTTTTCAGAAGCTTTTTTCGGATACTTATAAGATTCATCCATATCTCTTACGTGCAATATTTATTCGTCCTCATTTGAATGTGTGTTATTGAGGGTAATACAAACAGACTTATCCCGTTTTTCTCTATAACAGCAAATAAAAAAATAAATCTCCAGTTTCTCGAAACCTTGAATCCAGTAACGGCATTGGTGGCATCCGAGCCCCAGCGGAGTGCCAAAAGCACATACACACAAAACACGCGCACTGGTGTACATAACTCTCTTTCAGTAATGACACACAAATTGATGACTCGAGAATTAGGACTCAAACTCTCTTACACTCGCATTTCCGACTCGATTTTTCCCATTCCCCTTGTCAAAGAGGGTGTAGGCAACGGCTCCTCATAATTTGCAACACAAAATACATACACAAACGCCAGCACACGCCAGGCGTAATAACCAGAAAGAAGAAACACACTCCATGGGTGCATTCTGATGTAATCCCCGGCACAAATCCCTTTGCATACGACGTCGCAGCAATGGAAGGTAGGAAAAGAGGGGGGGATTTAAAAAAAAGCTTCTACAGGGGGGAGGGAGCGCGGTAATGAGTGACTAAGAACTAAGACAGCTCCTAATTCAGATATGCACTACTGCTTTTGCAATTGATTGCTTACCCCCCTTTCCGAACTGAAAGTATCGATTTTTGAAGAATGAGTGAGAACCCCCCCCCCCTCTTTCCCCTTTTAACCAGACATATATTTGAAAAATACAACTAAGAGAGTTATTGGATATCTTGAACTGGAAGGGAGGCATAAAAAAAGGGAAATCTAATGGAAGAACGCGGTAAAAAAAAATTAAAGAAAGAAAAAATTTAGCTCGACATGTATTTGCGTAGCATAAAGATTAATCTTTAAGTATATATATGTATTTAAAGCTGGAGCTTTAATTCTAGAATTTTAGATGCGCAGTTTTTTTTACTTTGGAAAATGCATTTGAAAAATATAACCTATTTATATGCTTTCTTCTTTTAAAAAAATAACGGCATTGTCATTCTTAACCTCAATTCATCAATTCACATCTAATTGAATTCAATGGGCAAAATGTGTTTTGAAAGGCTTTTTCGGGAATGTAATTCACTTTAAAAAATAATTAATTAACTTTATAATTAAAATAGATATCGCCAGCTTCTTTATAAAGATATATTATTAAACTTATATAAATTACTAGCTGTTACTCGCGACTTCGTCCACGTCTGATTTAGAAATAGGCCCAGAGAGAAATGAAGCATGTGTGAATAACAAATATGTTTTCATTATAGACAAAAGTGACTGTATTTAAATATTTATTTTTACTTTCTTGTACGGAGTATACGGAAGTAATGTGATCGCGAACAGTAGCGGATCCAGAAATTTTTTTTGGGAGGGGCTAAATTTTTAAAAAAGCTTATTTCACCCAATTAAAATGTACTTTAAATCAAAATTTTAGTCTAAACCAATGTATTAGGCTTTTGGGAGGGGCTAAGTAATAAAATATGATCATTTTAGCTATTTAAAGTGTATAATAAAGCAGAATGTTGCCCTTGAGCAATCTCTTTTGGGGGGGGGCTGAAGCCCCCTAGCCCCTCCCCTGGATCCGCTACTGATCGCGAAAGACTTCGGGAGCCAGATTTCGAAGAAAAAACCGATTTTGACTATCTCAATTTACTTTCAAGAATTTTTTCGATGCATCTCATCGTACGCTAGCATGCACGTTCATATAAATGCGTGTGCAACCCATTTTGACCGACCGTGAGTCGATTTTGACCAATTTTTCCATGCCATCTGACATCTTCAATGCATTCAGTCTGTAGTCAGTCATTTTTTGGTCCATGCACAAAATCTCGCCATTTTGTCATCAACCTAGGCGAGTTTTGCCAACATATCGCCAAGTTAGGCTTCAAAAATAATTTCGTATTTCGCATAACTCTAAAACTTGTAACTATAGAACGTTGAAATTTCGTATTTAGAAATATTGTAACATATAACTGTGCATCTCTTTATTGATTGCAATCGACTGGGTAATTTTTTACAGGATCTCTCATTAAATAAATTAGTCTTTGGATACATTCAATTCATTGAAAATCTGTGGTCAATTACTACTTTGGCTATCCCAAAATCTTGCAAACTATCTCAAGTTCGTCGGCTTTTGGCGAAATATCGCCAAATCAAGTCAGAGCCACAAAAGAAGAATTGTCCACAAAAAATAACGAGATCCCATGAAAATATTCCTTACTTTAAATATATATATATATATTATTAGTTTTGTTTTTAAAAAATCTTAAAACTACAGGAAATGTAGAGAACAAATACTAAATATTTTATAACTATTTTTAATAAATAAACCAATTTCAATTTGTTTAACACTTGTGCATTTTGAACTTGGTAATCACGAAACATGAAGATATAGGGTATCATTGTGAATCCTAATTCCCCGTGATTGCCAAGTTCAAAAGATACGAGTTTTAAATAAAATGAAATCAGGTCATTTACGTCAAATATTCATAAAATATTATTTACGAATTGTTCTTTACACTGCCTGTGTAATTAAGACAGCTATCGAGTAATTCTATAATTTCATAGTCATAGGTAATAGAATGGACGACTTCGCTTTTTCCAGGATATGAAAACTTTTTACGGTGAAAGTGCTGCGAGATTTGGCACATTTTTTTTTATAGGAAGGAATATTTTTGATGAATTTTTTTCTAATCGATCCCATAGAGTTAATTACAATTTAAGTAAAATTTAATTAAAAAGCAACAAACTTTCAGCATTGATAAAAACGGATATAATTTTGAAGAAATAAAGTAATATTTTTTAAAAACTCAGCACAAAAGTTATTTGACAGTAATAATAAAACTTCTTTACTTTCTCATAGCTTCATAAGCTATAAACATCAAATTTTCTCCACAACATAATTAACTACAAGATTTTTTTATCTTTTTATGAATGTGAATGAAATATTTAATTTTAAAATTATGCAAAAATTTTCATAAAATAAAACTGTTCCTACAAGGATAAATAACTTTATATAAGAACATAAAATACGAACTACATTTTTCAAGAGTTGAAAAGTCCTCCTACATCAGCAACAAACATAGGCATTTATTTTACGTTTAAATTTATTATGTACTTTATATAAATAATTATTTTTAATTATTTTTATATATAAATAATTATTTTTAATTATTTTTAAATTGTGTCACCATTTAAAGGCATGTTGATACAACTCTAGAATAACTAGTCTACATTAAAAATGGAATCTAATCGACTCCAACAATCAAATTTCAGAGGAACACTATAACTTTGTCATACAATTCGATAGTTTTTCTTTTCAACTAGCAAAAAAAAAAAAAAAAAAACAGCGAAAATATCCAATGCAGTGGAATCCATAACAATCGCACACATTGCAGCGTAACAGGTTCTTCACCTGTGAAGCTGTCCTCTTGCACGGCAACTTCATTTACAGTGGAAGGAAGCAACAAGTCAATAAATCAGCTGGGGCGATAAGGATCTTCATTTTTAGCGCACATTTGAGTTCGAAATATATGTCTCGCTGCACAAAGCAATAGTTATATTTAAAGTTAGTTTGGTTTTGAGTTAAAGCAGGCTATTGGCGTGTTTAGCTTGGAAGCGCGATATACCTACCTTGTCGATGCTATCTGCAAAAGGGAAAATAACGGTGGAGGGTTTGTTTTGAAAAACGTATTCTCCCGACCCCCCCTCTCTCTTCCCATGTCATTACAAACACATTTATTTGTAAATGTTCATTATAATGATGCAGTAGTTGAAACTTCAAAGTATTTGATTTCAAAAACCGTAAATTACTTATTTTCTGTTTACGATGTTTGGACAAGATACGGTATTTTATCATCCACATACTGTGGCTTATAAATCTATTATTATTTGTATATGCCACTTTTTATCTGTTTATTGCTTGCTTTATGAAGTACTTATTATTGATTTACTATCGTATTTTCAATTAAACACCTTTTATTTAGATTTTTCATATTAATTTTTAGCAAAATATTTCTTGTAAGAAGGCTGTGCATGCTTAGCTTATTTCAGTGTTTTCTCTTTAGTAGTGCAGTATTTTCAGTGCTTTATATATGTATATATATATATATATATATATATACATATATAGTTAAATTTTAACAAAAGATAAATACGACACAAAAGTCTAATAGCAAATTTCTTTTATTCATTTATTCTCAATTTATTTATACTTTAACTGCGTTTAATAAACTAATATCACTTAACAAATTATTTTGAATAATTTGTTATATTACTCGAATTATTTTATGATAAAATTTTGTTAGTGACATCGCAGTATTGTCAAAAGTTAGGAAATTACTTTAATTAAAGATTGTCTTCATTATATCGAATTAGCCTAACTTTTTTAAGTTTTTTAATCGGTTGTAACACGAATGCAAACGAGATCTTCTTTTAAAAAGTAAGTCCTTCTCTAATCATGTTTTAACATTTATGAAGAGAAATTAAATTAAAGAACAAGTACTTTTTCACTTTTCAGGCAGAATGGTTTTCTAATAAAACTAAGCCATTATTTTTTGTATTATACTAAAAGACAAATCAATGAGATTTCTCATGAACAAGTCCCATAATCTGATTATAATTTATAAATTAGTGTTTATTTGTTCTCATAGTTTTAAAAATACTTAAAGGATTTTTGTAGTTTAGTAATGTCAACTTACTTTTAATATACAGAACTAGAACTTTTCTTTCTTTCTTGAAACAATCACGCATTTGAAGTGCTACTCGAATTATTGTTCAGAGTTATCCATGAAAATTAAAATATAA
Organism: Cheiracanthium punctorium; assembly: GCA_038373885.1. Lineage (NCBI taxonomy): Eukaryota > Metazoa > Arthropoda > Arachnida > Araneae > Cheiracanthiidae > Cheiracanthium > Cheiracanthium punctorium. Next base: position 319,377 of record JAWZYV010012919.1, read on the forward strand.
ATAAATGTTTGCACTTAAAAAATAGTTTTTTTAACAATCCATGAAATAAGACATAATTTTTAGAATTTGTAACATTTCGTTTATAGATTTTCAAAAATTGCATTTTATTGCAGTTTATAAAATGCAGTTGTTTTATTTTCTTTTGGTTTTTCTCATTACTTTTGTTTCTTTTGGAATGCATCATAGATTTACAATATGATTTACTTATATTTCATCAAATTTGTATCTTAATTTTATGTTGTTAAACTATTTGAAAGTTAGTTAAAAACAAAAATTTATAATGATGAAGAAATGCAAATTTTTTTATTTTCATAAAATACATTTATAAGAAATACTTTTTTTTATTTGAACTGTCACGATAACTCTAATAGGTTGAATACGTCCAGACAAGATAAAAGTGTGCAATTTACAATAATTACATAAAAATCTATTTATTTGTATACTTTTCCTATTTCCTCCTCATTTACTGAGAAATGTTGTACATCGTATCTTTATAACCCCAATTTCTATTTTAGAGTAAAATTTAAAAAAATTAATTACATATAAAAATATATTTCTTACTAGTATTTAAATGTTCATTTAATGCACATTGTGAAGAAAAAAGAAAAAGTATTTTTAAAAATTTTCTTATCACAGATTTGTAAGAAATATGTTTCGAATTTGAAATTTTACGTCGAATACAATCAAAATAGGCAAAACGTGCTCGACTAAGATTAAAGTGCGCAAAGTGTGTTGGGATATATTTTTTAAAAATATCACTTACTGGCATCTTCCACTTATTTATTCTTGTGGCATTTCCTATAACTACTTGGATAACTTCCAATTTAGTTTCACTTTTATTTCTGAAATATCAAAGATTGCCGTTGCAGAATAAATATTGAAGATATACTCTCTCCAGTAATAAAATTTATTTAGAAAAGCATTATCTTCGATTATTTTGTATTTTGAAAATTCTTATTTGACTCAATCTGCATCAAAAGTGTTTATCATCTTGACATTAATAATATTTTTTGTTTATATTTTAAACACGGACTTCTTTATTTTAGTATTTGAAATTTACAAAATAGTCCTTGAAGTAGACAAAATTGAGAGAGAACACTATGATAAAATATTATTTTCAGTCATTCAGTAAAAACCATGTTATAGTGTGATATTCTAGAAATATTTTAGTGAATCATTGGTATGTATTAAACAGCAAATAAATTAAACATGGTTTAGAATATTATTTTGAATTGTTGTAAGTTTTCCCCCCTTTTAAATAAACAGTGGTTCATAGTTTATTTTGTAATAACTTTATTTATTTATTATTTTTTTTAAATTTCAGTCTTGTTAGTTCGAAACTATCATCATTGTATTATCCAGTGCAATGAAATGTGCAGTAGATCCCCCCCCCCCCCATAATACGGTAAATACGTTCCATGTTACATGAATACGTATTGTACGAGTCACACACATATAATCAGCATCAGATGTGTTAACAGATGATACAGAAACATCTGTTCTCGTTATTCCACAGTGTTGTACGTGTATTTTTTAATCTGTCACATGAAAAATTTACCTTTTCTCCGCCTTGTTATACGAATCCGTCTTATACGAACCCGTGTTATAGGAGGGGGGTCTACTGTATATGAAGACTATAAAACAGACAGATAGATAGATAGATATTTTTTGTTCATCTAAATGTACCTGCCATAAACTGCTCAAACGGTGTTATTACTGGTGTGTATTTCACAAGGTTGATTCAATTTCCGAAATTAATTTACAAAAATTATGATCTTTTACCTATGGAAAATAAAGTGAAACCTGTCTAATGTGGCCACCCTTGGGAAGATCGAAATCGACCATCTTATAAAGATAGTCAGCATACAAAAGCAATAAGGTATGGTGTTTGTAAAGTGAAGTTGTACGAAAGTAGTCACTTTAGACAGGTGGTCTCTTTACCAAGATCATCACGTAGGCAGAATACACTGTACTTATCATTACTACCTATTGTACAGTTTAATATTAATTATATACGTAGTCTTAAATTCACATTCTGATCATAAAACAAGGCTTTGAAATTATATTGGCACTTTTGAGACCTTATTCTTCCAATGGCATCCTTCAATGAAAAACACCTTCGTCTTTCAAAAGCACATTGTACTGCTCACAAACTGTAATAATACAGCTTGTGAGCCCGTGAGCCCATGAGATGATCTACGGAATTTTCGTCACTATAACTCTTTTTTTTTTTTTTTTGTTTGTTTTTGTAAATCCCTCTCACTTTTAAGTTACAATAGTGTAAGGAAATGGAAAAACGTCACGTACAGGAATATTTAACATTAGTAAAATCCATCGTATGAAAATTCCATGATAATTTTACATGTAAAAATCTGCAGAAACATTTTTCTATGGATATTTATTTACAAAAAGAAATAAACGTTTCTTCCACATACAAAGTAATAAATTCAGAGAAGGCTGGTGTAGAGGTTTAAATTTGAAATTTCTCAAACTTTCGCTGTTCAAACTATTGCAAATACTTATCAACTTCGCCGAATTAGAAGCTGCATTGGGTTTCAAAATTTAGACTGCTAACAATTGTTACCTGCGAAATGACTTCCACTTTCAAAGCTGTCTGACAAGGTAAGGACGAGCCAAGGAGAGGACCGTCTGTCTCGAAGATATCTGAAATGAAAGTTTTTGACAGCTAATATACCAAGCACGTTTCTCTAAGAAACGCAAATTTCTGGTATAAATTTGGATTGCTGAATGTTGATAAATGGATTGTGGGGGAAGAAACAAAAGAGCAAGGCAAAAAAAGGGGGAGGAATGCATAATTGTGTTACCGAAGTTCAGGTTTGTGACTTGTGTTTCCGTGCAGGATCAATACCCTAAGTGAAATTCTGTCTTCGAGGCGAAGAAAACGGTTGAAGAAAATCCTTTGTTTCTCTCATTTGCAGAAGAAATAAAGAACAGTGAAAGAATAAAAAGTAAGGGGGAGAAAAAAATCCCATATCAATACGTTTTTGCGGGAGGTACCTTACTCTGACTTGCAGATACGCCACAAAGAGGTGCCCCCAATTCGATAATGGACTGGTACGAATTCCAGTATTTCGAGTCGAGGGCCTTTTGTCTATCACTCATCCATTCAGATTTCACCCCCCTTTGCCTCCAAAAAGCAATCTTCAATATCTTGAAAAACAACAAGGAGCTAGCAGGAGAATGCAATAATAAAAACAAAAAAATTGCACCCGTTAATGCGTACGGCAAAAGAAGAAATGGAGGATTTCCTTCTGTTAGTGTTTATATTTTAGATTAAAGAGACTCTCTCTCTCCCCGATGTACTTTATTACTCAGACTCTAACATTTGGTGACGACAGGAATCTTAATGAAGTATCGATAACGCCAACGGTTCGGGTCCCTCGTCTATCGATTGGCAATATCGATTTGCAGCGTGTATTGATTAGTGAGCCACGCTGTCTTCCTCCGGTCTCTCTCTTTTTCTCTCTGTGTGTAAGCCTGGAGGTTAGACGTTTTTTATTGCGAGGGTTTCTTTTTTATTTATGAAGCAAAAAAGGAAAGGGGGGGGGGTGAAGCTGAAAATGCTGCGTTATAAACGGGTTTTTCTCAGTCCCTACGCTTCATATTCTTTATCTGTTCTCTCCCCCCATTTTTGTTGATGCCATCTTGTACGGTTGGTGATTGTTTTTTCATTCACATAGTTGGCTGACTTTCGATTTTCTTGGAAATTTCTCCTTTTTCTCATTAAGATTTCCATGCTTATCTGCTTAAATTGAAGGCTATTCATTTTCTTCCATTGGTTTTGATATAAACAAAGATCGGCTTTGCTGTGCTTGAATACATCTATCGCATGGGGCTTTTTCTAAGGCTGCCATTCATCACTGAATCGACAAAGTGTTTGAGGGAGAATTTTCAGCAATAAATCAATTAAGCCTGAAGTTTGGGCCAAATGGTGTTCAAAAAATTCATTGTACTGCTCAGAGTATTAACATTTTCTCCTTTGTATGTTAGATTCTTAAAAGAAAGCCAGATATGAACATGTGCATTGTTGATAAAGTAACTAACTAAATCCCAATTATTTTACTCTCAACTGGGAAATTAATTAAACTGGAACACTTAAAGCTAAATATGGGATAATTTTTATCATTATCTGCAACACTTTTATCTAAATAAAACTTAAGAATTTTTAAAATGCTTTGTGTTTTTGCTGCATGCATTGCTATTCATGGGTAAAGAAGTTTAAAATGAGACATCAGATTGTGCGTTCATTATTCGTAAGTGACACTTTATTGATATATTTTTTGTGGCAAAAGTAAAATTAAAAAATTGCCTACTTTTTTATCATTAAATAAAATTCTTTATGTTTTCTTTCTGCGTTTCATGAAAATAATCAATTTAAAAGTAATGGAAAATATAAAAATAATTAGACTGAACATGAAGCATGCAGCTTAAAACATGAAATTTTTTGCTATTATTATAAAAAAATAATTTTTGTGGTTCCGATTTACAAAATAATTGGTTGTTATTGACTTTGTATACTTTATTATTTGAAAAATAAGTGCATGTTTTAAAACTAATCTTAAAAGTCATGATATTTGCCTTTCAAAAAGTAAATTACCTATTGCACTAATTAATGATGCTTACGTTTTAAACAAACATAACAATAATAGTTTTCTAGTTATGTTGCAAAGAAATATTCTTTTAAAATTTTAGTATGAAATTATTTTAAAGGCCAATAAACTCTTTTTTCCAGTGGAAATTTTCAAACACAAAAAGATTGATTGTTCAAGATTTATTTGTCTATAAAAAGCAAACTTAATAAACATAAAAATAATAAAAGCACTATAAAAATAGCTCGTTTGTTTATTTTTGCGTGCTATTTACGAAGTTCTTTATACATAAACATAGGAATATAGTCTCTAAATACTGTCTTCTCATACAGAGTTTCCTAGAAAAACACTGGCCTATGCTTTTATTTCTTAAATATTTATTATAGACATATGCAATAAATTACAAAGTTACGTAGAGAGAGGTACATAATTATATGGTATAGAATCAAATTTTTGGGAGATTAAAACTAAATAAATGAACACGATATCTCTTAAATGGTGCTTTCGATTGCGTTCAAATTAGGTATATACATTGCAGGCAACCTTCACACTACTGATATTGAATTTAGGGTGTATAGGGCGTATAGATTTTATAGAGGGTTGCGAAAAGAAATTCTTAGTATATATCATAGCCAGTGGATGTAAATAATTCAAAGTGTGCTAGTGTCTAAATGGTGCATTCGAATTAAATTGAAATTGAGTAGGTATATTATAGGTCACCGTCACACAACCTGCATAGATTTTGGTGTTCGTAAGGCTTACAGTTTTTGTGCAAGGCTACAAAAAAAAAAGAAAGAGTTTTTATACACTACGGTTCTTGAAAGGGCTCTAGAGTTAGTGTGCTTTCTATTGAGCTTAAATAAGGTACGCACATTTTAGATCACGTCTTATATACCGTATAGATTTTGGTGTGCGCACGGCTTACAGTTTTTTCAAGGCTGCAAAAACATACTCTTAAAAATTGTCGTGTAGGCTTGCTCTATATTTTTTAAAAGTTGTTTCCAAAGTAAGTAAGTATCTTTAGTAAGAGTTTACTTCCACTTGGTTCATTCCTTGACACCGAGACAATTATGCTCCTTAGGACTTATCAGTGTTTCTTTAAAAAAAAAAATTGCAGCCAATCATAACCAGCTGTTTTCTTAGTTTCATTAAATTTGTGTTTTACCTTTAACAGTTCAGAAAACTTAAAAGCAATCCTCCGCATATATTTTTACTGCATGCTTTTAATCTCAAGCATTGATGTTGAAACCATTGATCCTTTTACTCTTGTACTACTACAAGCGTACTTGTACTACGTGTACTCTACATTACTTGATGCCACTATTGTATCTTCTCTCAAGCGCTTCTAGAGGTAGTGATAAATGACTGATGCTTTATACAAAAATATATCTCCATTTTTTAATCAACGTGTGATAGATTTCAAACAATCTTCTGTCCAATTGCCACATGTAGCAACAGATTTTCTGCAGCACTTGTTTCATATATGTAAAAAAATTAATCAGGCATTAAAAATTGAAAAATGACATAAACTAATATGGCCCCCCCTCTTTGAACGGGTGAGATAGGCATATTTGAAATTAAAGTAATAAAAAGTAAACCTACCATCGTTTTGAGGTTAAAATAAACATAGAAATATGAATTAAGCAACTAACTCACACAGATAATTTCCTTTATAGTCTTTTCGAATGATATATGATCCTACTTTAAAATTTTATCGAAAATCAAAGCTTATTTACTTACTTTTTATTAAATTTTCATTCAGGTTTTTGTTCATAAGGTGCTCCTTAGTGGCGTTCGAAGAGAACTAACCACATTTCAATTCAGTTCCAATTGAATGTATCAAAAGTTATTTTGACTGGTTACCTCTAAAGGATTTACCCTATATCTTGATCCTTTTTGTGATAAAAGAACACATGGCACATCATCTAATTAATGCTTGGGGCACATTTTGCTAATCGGGAATTTTTTTTTTGTACGGGGGTCTTAAAAAATTTTAATTTTGTATTTATTTAGATTTAATCTGCGGAATTTTTTGATTGACACCATAAAATTTTGATTTTTTTTTTTTACATGACTTTGTGTGAAAACACCAACATTAAACAGCACCAAAGTGTTATAATATTTTCCTTACATACAAGATGTTCCAAAAATACTGACCTAAACTTTTATTCCTTAAACGGATAACAGTACAAAAAAAAAAAAATGTACATATGCATAAACTTTATTTTTTATTTTTTATCCTGTTCCCCTTTCGGAAAAAAATCACTTAACAGGTATATTATTTTGGGGGTCCAGGAATAACAATTGTACAAGTTAATTACAAGATTTTCATTGCATTTCAACATTTTTTTCCTTTTGATTGATAAATGCACTAAAGTGCAACTGCAAACAAGTATTCTGTAGCAGGAAACCAAAAACTTTTCTTTTCTGATATAATGTACGTATTTAAAAAAAATACACAGAGAGAGACAAAAAAAGTACTTTTTGATTTCAGGAACACACCTTCTTAGGAAAGAATAACTATCACTTCGCTATTCAAGATATTTGTTGATAGCTATTCAAGAAGTTTTCTTAGTGTGACAAAAAATTACATATTTTTATTGTAATATAATAAACAATCAAAAATTTTCTTAGATTAAAAATATAAATAAGGATTTAAAAAAGGACTGGTTCAGTGTGAGCTATGTAATCTTAAAATAAATATTTCTAAAGTAAATTATTTTAGGTACACAAAGTTTAGATTTATTAATATTCATTTTATGAGCAAAATGGCGGAAGTTATTCATTTGACCCATTCGCTTTGAGAGTTGATTTTATTATACTTAAAAATATTTGTATAAAATAATTCTTACTCAGGTACGTAGATAAAAGCGTAAAATATTCCTTATGAATAGAAAAAAATCTAGAAAGTAAATATTTAAAGTATTAATCTCCATTTTCTACGTACTTTCGAGAATTTCACTTGAGCAACAAAACATTACTCGCTTGAAACGCTGAACAAATTTTTGCAACTGGTACAGTGTTTTGCGCATGTTTCATTACCCCAAGGAGTTGCAAAAAGCGTGAGGAAGGTATAGACATAAGCGAGTCACTTCGATGCGCTACCTTATGTGGAAATATTTCGTGTACAGAATTGTATCACTTTTTACATTTTGCCATTTTATTCTGCGAGGTAAGAAAAAATTCCAAAACTCAATAAGAAATGAAACAAAAATGAAAACAGACGATTTTCTATCAATTATATTAAGAGCTGTTAGCTGATTGGTAAAAGATCTTTTCTTGGAGATAGTTCTTTTTTTTACCTGATACACTTATTGACTAATTATGAGCTAATTAGTTAAACCTTTCAACTTGATTATGTATGGTAAATTGATACGATCAGTAATTATGTTAGATAATAGGTTTTTGACCTGAAAAATGCCTTATTAGAATAATTAAATCAGCAAATTAATTCTTTTTTGTTTTGCTTACGCTATGAAAATTCATATGTAGTGGAAAGGGAATTTAAACATATTTAATAAGTTTTTTTAAGACAAATTGAAATTTGCAGCATGAAATATGAAAAATTAATTAAAATCAGAGGTTAAAAATTAACTACTTTATTTGTACCTTAAGTTGTTGTACTAATGGTTTAAAAAAATTATGGTAGTCAGAAATCTGAATGACTTTTGTATGAAGGAAAATAAAACATATTCTGTCTGCTGAAGGAATATTTTTCCATATCAGGGGATCTAGCCTACGCTCAACAGGGATTATTTGCGCTTTTTTACATTAATATATAAACGGCGAAAAAAGTCTGCATTTTTTTGTTCATAGAAATGTCATAGTCAATAAATGAGTCAATAACAATGAATGAGAAGGAACTACAATAAAAGACATATTTTCATAAAGCAATAATGAGACTTAAAATCATGGATATTTCACAGCTTTTTACTTCTAAATGCATTAGAAAAATTGACATTCTTCCGTCGTATGTCACTTTTACTAAGCCTTAAAAATGAAATGAGTTGTGATTAGGTAATTACTAATGGTACAATATTCTTTAAAATCCCATTTTATAATATTTTCTTACCTAAACATTATATATAATTTCATATTTATTTATTTTATGAAATTAATGTAATTATAATCGATATGTTCAACAACAGTGTCACTTTCTACAAGCGAAATATGTTTTGTGCTTCCATAATAAGGTGTTTAAAGTTACTTCTTATACTAACAATCTCAGTTCTGGTATACCTTTGGTAACTTCGGAGTGAAAAAAACAACTGCATTTTAGATTTTAGAGTGTAAAATTTATCAACATCTAATCCAGGAACAGAATACTAAAAAAGACAATACGTGGGATTTAAAAATATACACTAGGAACTGTACCATTTCAAAATGCTACAGATTAAATTTTTTAAACATTTTTTTCTGGTAGGAATGGTGCAAAGTTACATAAAACACACGTGCATACACATACAAATGAAACATAAGAGCAACAAAAGAAAAATTGAAACAATAAGCTTTTTGTGTTAATTTGCAGTACTTACATCTTCATAATTAAAATGCACAATTTTCAGTATTTTTTAGTGTTAATACTTAGTTAGCTTGGATTTCTGATTTTCTGAAGTTAAAATGACGATAAATTATGATTTTCTTAAATTCTTTCACGAGGCTTTTATTAATTTTTGTTACTTTATTCAATTGATTTTTAAAATAAATAGGGTGTTAAGGATATAAAACAATTACAATGTTCAAATATCAACTGCAAATAAATTACTTTTTCTATGTTAAGATCTCAGATTAAGAGATTGATCGCTTTAACAGAAGACAAACAGAGCGAGGGGCGGCTTAAATGTATCTCGTGCGAAGCACTCTAATGAAAATACCTGTTGCTAGCTAGCATCTAGAGCCGTATGAAGAAGTATATATCCGAGGACATCAAACAGTTTACCTTTTGAAACTTTTTATTCAGTCTTATTTTTATATGTTGAGATGCTTCTGAATTAATTTCCCCTGTATACGGTTTAATAGTGATTTAAAGTACTATTTAGCCGTTATTATGAACAGGAATTAATTTGAAGATTTTAGTGATCATATTCTTCCAGGTACATTTTTGGTTGAAATTAACTTCAATTTCTTAAGTTTTTGAAACCTTTCTTCAAAACCTTTCTTTGAAACCTTTCTTCAAAATCTCAATATTTGCCAGAGCAAATCGTTCGCTAGTTTAAAAAAATTATAATGAAAAGTAGCGAAGTTAAAGAACATGTTAGAACATGAATCCAATGTGAAATAATTTTTCATAACTCACATAAAATATTACTTATCAACAAAATAATCATTTTGGCCAGCACAAAAAATTCCGCCCTTCCTCTGCTGCGAAAAGTTCAAGCATCCACAAGAGTGGAAAACCTAGAACTTGAATTCGAAGATCATCTTGTTGATATATACTATTTTATGTGTGTCATTATACAAAGGTTTTATTACTTTACATTCTGAAACTAGTCTTTGTTGAGTATTTCTGTTGTGAGTTGAGTGCTTAATTTGTATCAGTCAGTGGATCTTAAACAGTGTTCCAAAGAACATTAATACTCCATGGATTTAGAAAAAGAACTCCCTCAAAATTTGAAAATGTAAATCAACCCTTTAACGCGCAGTGTTCCCTGGGATAAATTAACCCTTTAACGCGCAGTGTTCTCTGGGAACACCAAACTCTGACGTTTTGACTGTGCCAGTCACGACGAATAGATTCAATTTCTAGCAAAATAGTTGCGGGTGACATAGCTCCACGAGAATCGTTTACTTTTTAGCACGTCCTTTCCTGTAAAAAAAAATTGTCACGATTATTTTTAACAGCACTGACATCTGCTGAAAAATGGAAGAATGCGAGAACAGCTGGATAGATTGCCCAATGCTGAAAAAAAGGCAGCCGTTGCCATCGCTCGACTTAACTGCCAGCAAGATGGCGGACGATCGAAACGTTCATCGCGTGCCACAGATCTAGAGACCTTTTTTGACGACAGCTGGCTGTGCGCATAGCCAGCTTGCTGGTAGTTAAGTCGAGCGATGGCAACGGCTGCCCTTTTTTCAGCATTGAGAAAGGGTTGCGCCGCAAAGGGTTAAGCTCATGTGTAAATTACTGTGTATAGAATTTATAATATACTTTGCAAGATATATATATATATATATCTTGTTTTATTTTACAGCTTTATTACATAAGAAAATGTAATAAAATTATTCTGAAAAGGTTAAGAATCATTAAAGTAATGAGGAAATATAGAACCAAATAGTGAATGAGAAACTCAGTACTCATGCAAAGGGTGATGACTACTGATAATTTAATTTAACTCTTTGAAGCGCACCCATTTCCTAATGCTGAAAAATGGGCAGCCGTTGCCGTCGCCCGATTTAACTACCAGCAACATGGCGGTAGGGGTCTTTAGATCTAAAAAATGGTCTCTAGATCTGGGGCACGGGATGAACGATTAGATCGACTGCCATGTTGCTGGTAGTTAAATCAAGCGATGGCAACGGTAGTCATTTTTTCATCATTGGGCTGTCTCTATCCAGTTGTTCTTCTATATCAATGTATTTCCATCGTATTCTTCCAGTTGCCAGTGCTATTAAAAGCAATCTTAACAATTTACAAATAATCGAAAATTTTTACGGGAAATGATGAGCCTAAAAAAGGATTCTCGTGTAACTATGTCACCTTCAAGTATTTTTATAGAAATCAAATTTATTCTTCGTGACTGGCAACAGCCAAAAGTCAGAGTTTTGTGTCCTCACGGTGAGGACACTGGGCGTTAAAGGGTTAATGAATCTTTTGCTTTCTTTTGTGAGTCTAGACAAGCAATGATAAGCTCACAAGTTAGGTTCGTGGTTGATAGAAGATATACGACCATCATAACGTTAAACTACCCTTGGATTGAAGCGATCAGATAAGCTACCAGGGTGGTAGTGGGCTTGCTAGCAAGAAATTAGGCTTCTAATTGAAAGAATCAAGGTTAAATTTAAATTACTCAAATGTTTCTGTGTATTCGATAACGATGCATGTTAAATCTGCGAAGACGAAACTTTTTACATATGGTATAAGCATTTTCCGAGAAATGCTAGTATTTTAAAGTTCTTGCCTCTCCTGATGAACGTGAAAATGAAAAAGGATATTGATAAAGGCTTTTAAAGGAATCTTAAAGACGAAGCAAAGGGTCCTTATCAATCTAATAAAATAATAATAATAATAATAATAATGAACATGAGACAGCAATAAAATATCAAGAATTCGAGTAGTAATCTGATATTAAAATATGAACTAGCATCAAATGCAATGAGTTGAATTCTGAAGACATGAAGACATTCATTTTTAAAATGTGTAACACGATTAAATTTTCAATTGTCATTTTTGAATTTTTTTTTCAGCCGTAAGAAAAAAGTTCAAGATTTTGTTTAGGTCTGTTAAAATATTTTTTAATTTCCAAAGAACATAACTTATTATCGAAGAAAGTAATTTTTTTTTTTTTTTTTTGCTTGGTCAGTCGCTATTCATGGGTAGCATAATTTGAATCACTTAAATAATTTGTCCATAAAAAAAATTGAACCACATTTTGGAAGATTTTTTATTACTTCTATAAATCTACTCGCGGTTTCCTAAAAATGCGATTTTTTTCCTCATATAACTCAACCAACATTCAAAATAACAGATCTCTGTACGCATTCACTTCTTTCTGTAAAATAATGATATCAGAGAAAAGAAGAATGGCGGAAAATCATTCGATAGATTGATGCTACTTTACATGGTTATGTTTTGAAGAAAAGCAGAACCTCTTTTACAACGTCAAATTTCAGAGGAGGGGGAGAGGGGAGCAGATTCCTTGGTTGGTATCATATTGTAAGGAATTCAACTGAAGTACGAGTGTTATGTTAGGAAATATAGGTGTGCAATATTCATCTATTTTCATTCATATAGTTTTGATTATGTATTGAAAAATAGGAACATTCAACAAAATGCTTCAAGAACGCAATAACATGGTAAGAAAGACAATTGCACACAGGACTGAAGGCTATCAGATAACTTAATGCTCTTTTCCAAAGATTTATACAAAACTGTTTTACGTTTAAGGAAAAATTTTAGATAAAGATACATTTATGTGCTCTAGAATCTAAAAATTATAAAGTAGCAGTCACTTGTATTTTTCGGGGATCTATTTCACATTTTGCACTCTCCGCCTAACTAATTTTTATTTGACAGGAGATGATACAAAGAAGCCGTTATAACTGTAAAAAGATGTACGTTAAAAATTTTATTTTTTAGACTTCAGCTTTGTGATTACTGCATTATTTTCATTCATGTACTAGGAACGTTCCGAAAGAAAGTTTCTTCATTTTTGCTTTTTTCATGCGGAAATTTCATTGAAAAAAGAATGCCTTATAAAGTATACATTTTGCTTTTTTTCGACAAAAAAAAATGTGCAGTCACCACTGACATTGCGGTATTTGTCGCAGCATACAATGTTTGAAGAAACCACTCTGGTAAAACTTCTTGCCCTTTGATGCATTGAAAGCCTTGGTGTGCACCATGACCAAGTGGATAAGGGACTGAACACGGTAGATGGCTGAAGTGTGAAGTTCCAGGTTCTGGCCTACATCGCGGTTGCTTTCTAACGGTCTGGAGTTTTGGGTCGTTTTCTTCAGATGTAGCATAAATACGCTTTAAAACACCTTAAAAACTCCTCCACCCAAATCATCCATCCCCCTACGTAGAAGCTTTCGCCTAGCTTTGCGATGGCACTGATATAACGAGCCTCACTCTCTGAACGTCATTTCCAATGCAATGCACAGGTGGAGCAGGCTGCGCGACAGTTTATTGCATCACAAAGCATGTCGGTGACAATTATGTCGAAAAATAGTCCAAGGAGTATAGTTCAAGGTGGTATGGTGGTGTTTTTTCAATAAGTTTCCGAATTCGCATGGTGTACAGATGGTGGTGTATTTTTATTTATTTATTTATTTATTTATTTATTGGCAATAAAGTGTTTGTGTGAAAAAAATGACTACTTTCGGAACGTTCCTCGTACAACGAATCTGATACTTAAATAAAGGGCATGCGAAGTCTCAGGGTCTCTTTTTAAAGGTGTGATGTCAGTTTAAATGCATTGTTATTATTCTTAGTATCATCTTCATCATTAGCATCTTTGCTATCATAAGCATTACAATTATTGTGGAGTTTTAGCTCCTTCTATGTTAAAATGAAAACTATAAGAGATAAATCATCAATCTTCAATACTTTCTGTAATAGCCCAGCTTGAATGTTAATTTTTTATTTTAATTCTGGATGCTTCTGTTAAGTTCAAGAGAGCACCTTCCGGTATTTTACTTCTTGAGAAGACGATTACAAGTCCGTAGGTCTCTCATCGGCGTGATACCCAGTCTTACGTTTGACTTACGGGACTTTGGTCGACAATAAAACTAAGTAACAATTATCCATTAATTAGTATTCAAACATTAAACTAAACTAGCTGCTTACCCGTTCTCCGCACGGTAGGAGACGAATATTTTCCTTACGCATATAATTCGAATTAAACCCAGGGACAGGAATCTCTAATAGTGAAAAATTGCTGGAATTCGGACGAAAAGCTGACTCCATAAGGGGAAATTTGAGACGATTGCAATATGATGATACAAAAACTACGTCATTGTCACTGGCGATCAGAAAAGTAAGAACTTTACGGTATGCAGACAAAACTTTTCTCTTTCGAAAAATGCCTGATTTCTACATCATATAATTCTTTTTGTGAGGTTTAATTTATAGCATTAATATATGGTAAATACCACATAAATAAAATTACAAGATATGGACAACAATTTTATCTTGCATTCTTCAAAGCGTGGACAATGCATTAGCGCAGTTATGTTACACACGACTTTATTAAATTTTACCTAAATTAAAAAACCTACATGAAACAATGGATGACATCATTTACGTTTAAAAGCCAAAAATGTACCCTACTCCGGTGAAAATCATGTGGCTTTTGTAAATGAAAACGTTCGTCATGTAACTTCTGAGAAAAAGCTTATTGCCCTTATTGAACACTTAATGCAGTATCACACTTGTTACATAAAACTGACGTTTATCTCACTGTCAATTCGCACTAAATAAATAACTAACTTCATTTTTCATTTTTTACAGATTACAGTTGAACCCTTTATAACATGGGTCTACAACACGAATTCTTAGAACACGACGAAAACGTTACGATTGTTTTCGTGTAACATGTTAAAAGAGACTTGTACAGCACGGTAAAATGAGACATATGTTCTGATAATATGACACTTTAGCTCCTGTAATTAACATAATTTTTGAATGGCAACACCAAATATTATTGCATTTTTACGGAGCGCGAATAAGTTTTGCCGCGATTACACCGCGCAGTTCACACTCCAGGTGGAGTATAGCGCAGGACCCGTACAACACGGATTCCTATAACACGGAACGTATCTACCGTGTTATAGGGAATCTACTGTAGTTGCATAGTGTCAAATTCAATAGTTAAGAAAATTCTGGGTTGCCGTATTTAGTAATATTTCATCTCACTTTGGTGGCCGAAATGTATTAAAACCAAATATCCGAACTGTATCGAAAGAAAACTTTACTGAAAGTAAAATTTTTAATTCTGCATAACCCTCCAAACAACTTGGGGGGTTATGCAGAACCCCCATTGTTGTTTGCCATCTACGACGGTTTTTCATGACGTGACAACTTATACTTGCGTACAGTGGCGTAGCCAAGGAGGGTGTTTGCCATCTACGACGGTTTTTCATGACGTGACAACTTATACTTGCGTACAGTGGCGTAGCCAAGGAGGGGATAGGGGGTCACAACCCCCCATGTGGTGTTTTTTGCCATACAAAATGTATATTCTTCACCTTATCACATACACGTGTACATATATGTGAATAGCAGAAGTCGTAACATTCCCATGAAAAATTTCTGGCTATTCCTGCTTGCATATAATTGATCTTTTTTTTTTTTTCATGTATCAGTGATCAATATACTTCAGGATCGAAATCTTCGCGGTAAAAAAAATGGTCTAAAAAATCTGACACCAGAAAATTCTGATTAACACAGTGGGGTTACACAAATACGCCCCGGACATACGCTCTTGCTAATGTCCGGAGGAGCAAATACATTAGAGGTTATTTGCTGCCCCGGATAATCTGAGAGCAAAACAGTAAAAATGACGTAAAAAATGACATCCGCACTCGAAGGAAATAAAATTAAAGATATGTAGAATTGCATGAGAACTTCGATTATTTTTAAAGTGCAAGTCTGTTACAGTTAGTTCTATTTGTTTCACGTTTGATACGTTTTCACTTTTTCGAGTCTTAAAAGCTGTAGAAATCAGTGGTTTCACTTAATTGTTAAATTTAACAACTTAAGTGGCAACAATGGATTCCGTTGCTACGGAAACTATAGCAATGTTAAAAATAGAATACGAAATTAGTTATCTATGTTTCCTTCGCTAGAACTGCCATATTGGCGTAAATAACGCCACCAGTCGATGTTAAATAGCTCAAATCACAAATTAAACTTGACACTAAAGCTAATTCGCAAGACATTGTTTGGCGAAATTAAAAAAGATTATGTATGCATACGCTAGTGAAATCGGCTCATCTTAATTGTGGAATGGAATTAATAATACGTACAGAGTTGCACTACGTTTGAATATTTTTCGCCAACTTTGCTAAGAAATGAACTAACGTAGGAATCAACATTTCAATTTTCTGAAATTTGGCGGAATTCCTCTAACTTAAATCAGTTTACTTAATTTGGTGAAAATTCTGAAGATAGATTGTTTAAAATCGCCTTAATAACTGCATTATTTCTGTATGAAAAATTGAAGTATAGCTCCGTATTCTATTAAAACCTATACTTGTTATTAAAAATACTATTTCGCTACGCTCTCTGTAAGTTGCGCCAAGCCCAAAACTGTGCAAATCGGTAGAACCTACTACATTCTCAAAATCGCCAAATCAGCCATTTTTTTTTCGCCAAACTAAAGAAAATACATATTAATTTCGGAAATCTCCCAATCCCTTATTCTTTTACACATAAAAAAACATTGAATTCCTGCTATGATTTCACATGCACGCAATACTTTAATTAAAAATAATTTTGTAAATAATCTAAACAGAAAAAAATCATTATTCTTTTATTTTTACTGCAGGAGTCTAAATAATTTAATAAAATAGCCAAAAATGGCAACCTCGATGCTCATTTCTCACATTTTTGACTACAGGGGTTACAATTGCGGAATTACGGAGATCAAAAATTAGCGTTTTTGACGGGGTTTTTATCAATATCTACTAAAATAATTCGAATTTCGAAATTTAAATTAGCGGAGGTTCTTTCTCGGAATTTTTCGAATCTGTGGACACCTCGATCGAAACTCAGCTCCCAGTAGTTTCGGAGGAGATGATGTTACAGACAGACAGACGCGCACAGATTTTAATAGTATAGACTAGCTGCGTACCCGTTCTCCGAACGGTAGGAAAAGAACATTTTCCTTATACATATAATTCGAATTAAGCCCATTGATGCGGAATCTATAAAAGTAAAAAATTACTTAAATCGTGATGAAACGTTGACGTCATGAGTGCAAATCCGAGAAGACTGCAACATGATAGCACAAAAACTACGTCAATGTCACTGGACTGGGATAAAAAAAGAAGCAGCTTCTCTTAGATGACCTTGCCCAGGCTTATTCTCGATGGATCCGGTATCGTAGAACTGCTTCTATAAGTTGCACACGACGCTGGGCGTTCAATTGAACTCTGGAGACTATCCTGCTTCTAGTCTCCACACATGGGATCTAGGTCAAGGGGTGGGGTTGTCCTCCGTAGGGGTCTTTCTAAGGGGTCCTAACCGGTATTTACGCTACGTTTTGGAGGAAACCAGACATATATGTTTCCTAACATATGCATGTTGCGAGTACAGTTTTATTTTCCGAACGGAATACAGGAAAACTCCGAACGGTTAGGTCGGCGGACGCGACCTGTTTTGAACCAGAAACCTTCCGTCTCCCAGTTCAGAGCGCTAAGCGCTCGGTCACTGGTCGGACTAAATCATTGCTAGGGGAATATTATAAGCAATTGGGACCTTTGTTGTACACATGATTGCAATGTCATTCTCGTATTATTATTACTTATATTATTTGATTTATATTTGATTTTCATTTCATATTCCTGACTTTTCATATTCTCTTGATTTTTGAGTCCTTGTGCATGCGCATATTCAATTATCATTCCCCATTAAGGTTACTGAATTAAGTAGTTCTCCCTATCGCCACTTCTACACCAAAGACGTCAATCTGCATTTTCCTGGTTTCAAGAAAAACGCTTACAAAGTTTCATTGCTTCAGTTTATACTGATTAATCAATTTTCTTGCAAACTAATCGGAATTAAGATATGAGGCTTTGACATACTACACAGGATTTCTTAAAGACCTTGAAAATGAATTTAGTTAAAAATAACGAAAGTTACAGGTTCGCGTTATTGACGTTGTGATTGTGATAATATTCTAATTGTGTCATATCCAATGCGTTTTCATTTTTCGAGTCAAGAGCTGTAGAAATGAGTGTTTTCACTTAATTGTTAAATTTAACAGCTTGAGTGGCAACAACGGATTCCGTAACTACGGAAACTGCAGCAGTATTAAAATAGAACATGAAATGAAATTTATTTATGCTTGCTAGAACTGCCATATTGGCGTAATTAGCGCTTATAGTCAATGGCAAATGGCCAAAATGTATCCTAAATTTAACTTCACAGTAAATGCAATATTTATAGGCATTCTCGTTCATCTTAAAAGACTTTCGTATCTATACAGAATTCCTATTTTACTATACTCTGTTTGGCGGGATTAAAAAAAAATTATCTATCCATCCGCTCGTAACATTGGCTCATCTCAATCGTGCCATAGAATTAGAAATAGAAACGCAAAAAACACACGCTATTAAACACGGAGTTACACTACATTTGAATATTTATCGCCAATTTTTCTAAGAAAGGTACTAAAGAAGGAATCTGCGTATGCCATTTTGCGAGATTTTTTTTTTTTTTTTTTTTTTTTTTTTTTTTTCAGAGAATGATTCTAAGCACTGATTTAACAGCAATCAAAATAGGAAATAGTTATTTGTGTATGGTTCCATCGCCAAAAATTAATGCAGGAATCTATTTGAAAAGTAGCAAAGCAGTATTTTAAATTACTATAAAGTGTTTTATTTATTCCTATTTACCGAATGCGAGAATTTCATTTCTTTTGAAATTTGGCGGCATTCCCTCAAGGTAAATTCAATTTACTTAATTTGGGGAAAATTCCGAAGATCGATTGCTTAAAATCGCCTTAATAATTGCACTATTTCTGCATGGAAAATTAAAGTTTAACGCCGTATTTTAATAAAACCTACACACACAAACCTAAACCTATTTCGGTTTGCTCGCAGTAAATTGCGCCAAGCCCAAAACTGTGCAAATCGGTAGAATCTACTACTTTCTCAAAATCACCAAATCAGCCATTTTTTTTCGCCAAACTAAAAAATATACATATTAGTCTCGGAAATCTCCCAATACCTTATTCTTTTACACATAAAAAGCATTGAATTCCTGCTCTGATTTCAAATGCACGCAAAACTTCAATTAAAAAATAACTTTGTAAATAATCTAAACAGAAAAAAATCATTATTCTTTTATTTTTACTACAGGAGTCTAAATAATTTAATAAAATAGCCAAACATGGCAACCTCGATGCTTATTTCTCACTTTTTTGACTACAGGGGTTACAATCACGGAATTGCGGAGAGCAAAAATTAGCGTTTTTGATGGGGTTTTTTATCAATATCTCCTAAACTAATTCGAATTTCGAAATTTAAATTAGCGGAGGTTCTTTCTCGAATTTTTCCGAATTCGTGGATACCTCGGTCGAAACTCAACTCCCAGCCGTTTAGGAGGAGATGATGCTACACACAGACAGACAGACAGACAGACAGACGCGCACAGATTTTAATAGTATAGATGATGATTACATTTATATTCAACCATTGTTGAAAAAAATGGCCATGTAAAGCACGAGAAAATATGATTAGATTTTACTGCCCTTTTGATGCAGATAATAAATTTTTAGAAGTAAAATAAATCTGATAGCACTATCCAGTAGTACAGATCAAAGCTATTTCGAAGAAAAATAGACATTTTGTCTTGTATAAAAAATACACACTCAATTTAAATTTTCAATTCTAAATAAATCAATCATCCTGAGAAAATGAGAAAATCTAATTACTTTATTAAAATTGTGAATGCTAATGAAATCGGGAATTAAAAGCAAGCATTCTGTTCTTGAGTTTTAGCATCATTATGAGCATAGAAAATTAGTAACAACATTTTTTAAAAACCAGAAGAAAAGTTCAATCATCCTTACTTTTCAATTTGCATCCATTTATATGCAATCCGAAAATAAATTCAAGTTCCTCGATTATCGGAATGCTCACTAAAAGTGTATAACACTTCTTAACTTTGCTGAACAATTTATTTGCACTTTCTTTTTTACATCAAATATTCCGTTATTCAAAATACGTTTCAAGTATGAAGACACATTTGAATTTTCACAGTTACTTCCAAGCGTTCGATAAAATTTCATTTGTAACCTGTTAAAGCAATGAATGATCCCTAATTTTTTTGAAATAATTTATAATCAAGTTCATAATACCAGATATTTTTTAAGCATCCGTAAGCGATCAATGCATGCTAATGATCTCCTAGCCAATAAAGTTGTTTTAAAATGCATTAGGAATCTGATCATTATAGGTTCTTTGTACTTTTCCTCTTTTTATACTGTTCATTATCTGCTTTTATTTTAAGTATCAGAGTTACGATATCACAAGAAACTCAGATATTTATCGATGGAGAAAAATTATTGAAAATTCGACGATTTAAACTTTCAAAGCTTAAGGAATTTTTTTTTGTCTTTTCAATGGGGTTTATTTCATACTTTTAATTTTTTAATCGGTTTTATTTTATAGCATCCTAATATAATTTTTTTCTGAGGTGAGAACGATTTTTTTACTCTAATTTAAGAGTCGATATAATTATTTTAAATATTTTTTTTACCTTGTTATTTAGATATGAAATTCGGCAATCTAAAAAAAATTAAATTGGGTAATTTGATTTTTACGATAAAGGTTTTTTTAGTTTTCTTTTGAAATATTTTCATACATCGATAATTAAGAAATTTCTGGACGAAATTGAGTGGAAATGCGATGTATTTGTTTAGATTTTTTTATTTAAAAAGTTAGAATTTTACTTTCTTTCCGTAAAGCATATTATTTTTTTTTATAGAGAAATTGATAAAATATGAGTACGTTTGAATACTCTTTTAGAAAATGGAAATATGTTGATAACTGAGAACTAGTAAATAGATAAATGCAGTTTTCTTCTATCGCTGTCAAAGCATTCGGAAAGCAAGGTGACTTGCATGCAAAACATGTTTAATTAAAAAATAAAGGGTTTTCACTATTGATTTACAGATTGATTTTAGTAATAAAGTTCACCATTTGTGCATCAGCCTACAGCATTTTTTTTAAATACATTAAATGCACAATTGTGCAAAATGTCCGGAAAAAAGCACAATGCTTTAAATTTTACATATCTTGTTATAACTTATTCAGCTAAATTTCGTGAAAATTAACGACTCTAAAAAAGGGAATGTTTTTCATTTTCAGTTCAATAAATAACTAACTATATTTTAAAAATATAAACTGCATAGAGTTACATTCCGAACTTCTTTCCAGTCACTGAGCTAACTATCAATTATGGGCTTGACCGCTACGAAGGCCCAAAATCTTGATAATTTCATTATGGGGTATCTAGTAGGCAGGCCCACACTGCCCCCAATGAGTGGTCTCCTAATTTTGAACCAATTCCAGATAAGAGACCTAGTATCTGCATTGACATCCCAAGAATACTGTTTAAGTATGAAGGACAATGCAGTAATGACATATTTTACATGTATCAACTCCCTTTAGCGTACAAGGCCTCACAGTAGACTCAGTCGAGTGAAGTGTTCACCTTCCCAAGCATTGGCCAAAGCCGGTTTGCTTCACTTTCGGTATTCTGATGAGACCAAGTTTAACCGACTAGGCCATTGCTGGACTATTTCTAACTTAGTATCTTACGTTATACTATACACGCAACTGTCAGTTCGCTATCAATTCACACAATGACAACATGTGGAAAGCGGATTATTTTTATTAAAAACGAAATTTTATAATTTATACACTTTCGTTCTAGTATTAGTCTCTTAATAAATCAAAAATAAAAGCATTAATGACAAGCGCTTATTTTAAACGAGTTTAAAGTAAGAACCAGATTGAATAAATTTCGATGATTTTTTCTTCTCTTCCTGTTTTAAATCTAAACCCCTCCACGGAGATAGAAATAGTGTTTCCCCGGAGTGTATTTTCACAGGATCGTTTAAGTAACTGATATTCCAAAGAGTGTTGATTATTTATTACTTAGTACGGTAGAAAAAAATATTAATTTAATAAATGTATTTAAATCTTAATAATTCTAATGTATTACTTTGCCACATTTAAATAAATCTGTTTATTTTTATGCAATTTTTCGCCATTTGTTAAATTGAAATAAGCTTAAAGTAATATATTTGGTCTTACTTTGATGATATACAAAGACAGGATTGGATTATTTGAATTGCGCTGATTTACACATGGGCGATATATCTAATAGTGGTACTTATGGAGCTTATTAAAAAAGTTATTTATTGTAAGGTATAAAGAAGAGGTCGTGTTAAAGGTGGACCAGCGTTAAATGTTTGCAAAAGGAGGTTAAGATTTATTATCTGCTCTGAATAAAAATAGCGTGGAAATAGTTTTAAATTCTTTCTTTTCAAGCATTATTATTGAATATAACAAGTCTTTAATTCGCTAAGCAATATTTCAAGACTGTGCAGTTATTTTCAGGTCATTAAGAAAAAAAAGAATCCCCGCCAAATAAAAATATCAGTATTCGTGCGAGCTTTGTAAGATAAAAGAACCCCCATATCAATACTATTTTCTGGTAATTATTGTAGAAGCATTTTATAACAAATGGTGTATCTATAAGAAAATTAATATATTTTTTGGGGGGGGGGCGGCGATATATATGTGATGCATTTCATCACATGCTGATATCCTAAATTTAATATTTAAAACTATTTTTTTATAATATTCATTTCTTTCTTGTAATTGTTTTTTATGTTTTTTAAGAATACTGAGGCTTCAAGGTTGTATCTTCGATTTAAAAATATCTTACTTCGGCTTTTGATATTGGAATAACTTATTTTGGGGCGTAGCCTTGTGTTCAATTATATTTTATAAAATAAACTGCCTTAATTGTTTAACTTCATCAAATATTGAGTTCCACGTATCAGGTTATTGTGTTATGCAATATGTAAACTATATACGATCCGGAATTTTTGCCATGTTTAATTTTTAATTCTAAATTACAGAATATTATAACATAAGTGGAGGCAATTGAAAAAGGGGGTTATTAAGCTTAACATTCACTTTAAATTTCAGAACGAAGGATTCTATGTTAGATACATTTCATTCCATCTAATTATTTCTATTTTAATGCAGATGAGTTTTTCCTCTAAAAAAAATTTCTTTAGAAGAAATAACATTTCTCTATACATATCATTTAAACCAAAAACTTGCGAGTATAGCTCCACATTTATTCACATTTTCTCCGTTTTTGTTCCCAGTTAGATTAATAATGTGAGAATCGAGTTTCAACTGAGTAGAATCATCTAAATAAATCTTTCAGCAGCAGATGAGCTAACCGCTTAAGCATCAAGGATAAAATAGAGTTTCCATATTTGTTTCAGCAAATGGGTTACTACAATTTTTCGAAGTTGTTTTAGTGTTCTTTCCTATAACAGCTAATCGATTAACGCAGTTCAGTAATGTAGAAATATTTAAGCATTGTTCGAATACAATATTTTATTGCAAAATAAATGACTAATTTTGAATTTTTCTCGTTCTATTGCATGTGTGTGTGGATTTATTTCTTATTTATTTTAATGGATTTAATAATTGAAAGTATAGAGCTTTGATGAGTAAATTCACAAATAATTTTAATGGGAGGGGAGGGGTATTTGAACCTATAGAAAAATTTTGATCTATCACCGTGCCATTTAACTTTCTTTCTTTTTTTTCTGTTTTTAAAAATAAATACAGCTTTTTAAAATATTTAATCATGATGAAAAATGTAGAAAGCCAATTTTTTTTAAGATAAAAGATTTAGTTGAAATTAGTTATAAATAAAATAATCGTTTGAGCATTTTTGAAATGGATAAAAGTGTAAAGTTGTTCCAACTCTCAATAAGTCTTACATTTTTGAAATGGATAAAAGTGTAAAGTTGTTCCAACTCTCAATAAGTTTCTTACATTTTTTCATTCTTCTGAATGGCAACTTTTGGTTTATTTCGTCTTGTATTTTATCTCAGATTTCACTTGCCCTCCTTTGAGTAGGCTGGCGGTTTCCATGCTGAAGAAGATACTATGTACCATTCGAAACGTACGCACAGTACACATTTCTCTTACAAACATAATTATTTACTTTTTGTTTTATTAACAACACAAGCTTTTCTGAGTGTTTTTAAGGAAACATTGAAGTTCAGGTACAACCCAAAGTTTTCGGAAATCTATTGCTAACGAAAATTACCGATGCACAAGAGACATAGACCTGGAGATGGATTGCTTTGTTGGATATCTTTTCGTGGGAGTTGGTTTGTATTCAGGTTACACATAGAAGAAAATCAGGTAACTACGGAAACCAGAATAACTGAAATAATCTAGCGCAGGGGCGTAGCCAGAAATTTTTCATGGGGGGTTACGACTACTACAACTCATATAGATATATACGTGTGTGTGATAATGTAGTGAAGAATATACATTTTGTATGGCAAAAAATTCCTCATGGGGGTTATGACCCCCCTAACCCCCCCCTGGCTACGCCCCTGATCTAGCGGATTCCACCCCAAGTTTGTAGCCGCCTCGATCTCCCAGTCTAATCTGTTCACTCCCGTTGTTGATAAGACACAACGAAGAAGACAATAATGGAGAATTCGAACAAAGGAAGAAATGTGAAAAAAAAAAATACTGAAATTATTGGTTAAATTTGGAGATAATTCTTTTTTTTTTAAATTTAGGATCAGCTTCCAAATAGCTGTAAAAAGATACTATAACCTATTTCCTTCTACCTACATAGCGGGTAATATAGTTTTATTGTTTCCGAGGAAGTCTCATTATATATCCATTGTCATACAACCGATATATTTATTTTTTCTTTTTTGGAAGGAAATTTCTAAAAATAACTCCAAAAAATTGTTAAATATACTTCTTGCTGAAAAATATCACCTTCATCAGGCGAACTAACAAAAGAACATTCTAAAATTACTTCATAATTACCTAATAATGCTAATAATTTATGTGCTTATTGCTCCAGGTTTGTGTCGCGACTTTCCTCAAAGAAAAATGAATAACAAATGGAACTTTTAACAAGAATAATCTCAAATAAAATTATGCTTTCTTGTAACTTTTCATAATTTGATAGAAACCATGCTCTTGTTAGACGGTCGAAATACGATTCTTCCACTTATCTGACTTTATTAACTTACCAACGACAAGTCACATATCGATTTTGTCAAAAGTAAGAGACATTGAAAATAACTTATTTTTGTTTTAAATGATATCGCATCTTATAATGTGTCACCAGAATTGGTCAACACGGTTACCAAGAACACGTGACTGTGGTTTTCGTGAAATATATGACAGCTCCTCAAACAACCTCGGGTGTTCGCTGAACGAATAATCGGAATTCCATTAAAGAAAAAAGGGCATCTTTACACATATCAATTACGTCACCGAGTTTTAAAACAGTATCGCAATTACAAAATAGAACAGCGTCAATGTGAGAGAATCCGTTGCCAGATTTTGGCCAATTATAAATCATCAAAGAGCAGGTGACGTCATCGTAGCTTTCGCGTGAGCAATTTGTTATCGATCGGGTGGCAACACGATTTGATTTGCTATTGGTTCGAGGTCCCGCGTGGATCTCTAGATGTACAAAGACTTGGACTTTTGCCTGAATAATTAAAGCAACGGGGGGCAAATAATCAATAACACTGCAACCAGAATAGATTTTTTTTAGTTTCCATCTTCCACCCCCCCCCCCCCCCCATTCAAATTATTGATTAGGTCACATTGGAGATTAGTTCTTGATATGTAGGGAAGAGAAAGAGATAGAAAGAGAAAATTTGGTTTACGCGGATGAACTGGAAAATGGAATTAAACATTCCTGTAATTGGAAAGATTTTTTTCCCTCCCCTTCACTCCTGAATTGGGGTTTAACAAGGATGCTTTGCTGCTCTATTTATCAGCTAAGGCTTCGGCGAGGGTCGATACAACAGTTGGTTGTCTGGGAGCGCATAAATTCACTGCTGGAATTACTCTCGGTGTTTTGCTTCCACTTATTATTGCAAATGGTTCTTGTAGAATGATGAAGAATGTTATCGGAAATTAAATAAAAAAAACCCAAACCTCTCGCACAACCGGTGCTTTGCTAAGATTAAACGAATTAGTAGTTGTTCGAAAAATATATAAAAAAATAAAAAGGATCAAACTGCTTTCGTCGATTATCGGCCGGTGTGATTTCGGTAAATATTGAACTTTTCCATTAATGCTTAACACGGGAGATAATAACAGTTATTTCCATGGAGAAATGATGAGTAGTTTTGGAAGTCATTTAAAAGGAAAATGCGTAAATGTTTCTGTTTGTTTGTACACGAATTAGATATTTTTTCCGGTTGTCAGCGCTGAGAGTAATTTATAAATGACGTCTCTCCTCTTATTAATTCCCGAACAAAAACTTTGTTTTCGGGAATCAGTTTTTATTGATATTTGCGCTGTTTGTTTTGGCAGTTGATAAAGGTTTTCGATTGTTCGTATTATGATTAACAATATGGTTAAACTGTTATTTCAAGTTTTTATTGCGAAATTGCTCGTGATCGATCCAGTCTCTGGTTTTTACATTGTTTGCTGTCGAGAGCTGTTGAAAGTTTGATTTGAATTAATGCATGAGTGCGCTGAAATTCAGGAAAAGGAAAAAATAAATATAAAGAGAATGTATACGTTCTTATTCAGAACAACTGCGCTCTTTCCATACAGAAAAATGTGTGTGTTCCTATATCAGTTTGTTTTATTTTATTTTATTCTTTTTCTTTCCTTTTTAAAGTAAAACTTCTTTAGTCGCGACTAGGGGGTAACTCAGATTTTTTTTTTCTGACGGAAGTAACGCTCAGTAAAGGAAGTGACGTATATGTCATATACTCCACGGCAAGCGCGCTTGAAAAAGAACCACGAAAAATCCTACATTTTCGACCGCTCGCTCCTTTCGCCAACTTCATTGTTGAAAATGCATTATCATTATTATCATTATTTAGTTTTTCTTGAGATGGCAACGTTATCCACAAAATATGTATTTAAATATCTCGTTTTGCCGATGGCAACTAGTTGTAACATTCTATACTCTCTGAGGAGTTTGTGAAGATTTCCGTTTGGAAATAACTTTTGAATTAAATTGTTTTTAAGAGGTCTAACGTTTATTTTCTTGATTGTGTATCGTTAGATTGTGGCTAGTACTTATTTTCAGACATTGAATTATAACTGCCGTGGTGGTATTTGATGAACATACAAATGCCAAACGCATTTTAAAATAAACGACTTGGTGCAGTGATTAATATTTGGCGTCCACTTACTAGAAAGCTGGGTTAGTATTTTGACTAACTCTTGATACGCTTTAACATTCATCGTGTAAAAATACTGGGAACCTGTTAGGGAAAGAAACGGGGATTTCTCGCCGTTTCTTTGAGACATCAACCTTTATTTATATATCAATAAGCGTTTTGAAGGTACATCCAACATAATATTTTACATGTAATCCCAACCTCACAGGAGGTTGTCGATAATCCTTATTTTTAGATGAATAATATACAAGGTTTTTGGAAAAAGCACAAAGAAATGGAACCTGTCTGCAATCGAATCGGAAAAGTAGTTGGAAACGTCAGTTTAAGAACACTTTTCCTGGATTCTAACCCAACTTCAAGACAGAACAACGGTTTAAGAACAAGGAGATGGAACACCACAATTAAAGGGACAGTGGCTGCAAATGTACCTAAACAGCAGAGGGAAATTTTCGTGTAAGAACACTGTTGGAGGATCCTACTTCGATCCCACGAAGGTAAATTTATAGGAGGGGACACTTCGCTTAGAAAGTTCGATAACGCCGTTGTTGCAAACAGATGGCGCTACGCACACTGGGTAACTGCGCATCTCAGGTTGTTTATATTTCCATCGAGGCGAAGTAAATGGAGATCGTTGAATTATCAAAACTTCAAAAAATTAAATACATAGACTTATGAGCGTGATATATAGTAATTACTGGTTTCAGACGTGTTTTAACTACATAATTGTCTTATAATACTATTTCGTAGTGAATATAGGCAATAGTTTCGAAGTGAAGTGATATTATTATTTGTCAAATGCCAGTTGCATTGGCCGTTAGGCCATTAAACTCCTAAATATTATGTATGTCGTGTCTGTTGTTATTTTGCCCAAAAGATGTATTTTAAGAAATGTTAGTACGTAAGAAACGGACCCTGGCTGCAATCAATCCCAAACAATGGACAGAACCTGCAGTTTAAAAACATGGATACAGAATAATAATTCGAAACCTACTAGCAGACGAAATCAACGCTTAAGAACACTCTGTGATAGAAAAACACAACAAAAATTACACTTCCTGCATTCGAACTCCACAAACAGAGGAAAACATCAATTAAAGAACACAGTTAAAGTATAATACTAGACTACGGACATCCCCCCCTCATTAGATTCAACCTCCAGACGGAACAATGGTATACGAAAACAGTCAAAGAATAATACTACAACATGGACACTTCCTGGATTCTAAGTAATTTTCATGAATTACCGATGATTCTTACTGGAGATTTTAATGTTAATTTTCGCTCTCAAGAATCTCAGTCGTTAGTTGATTTTTTAAAAGAAAAATTGGATCTAACTATGAATACTTCTCGACTTCAATCAACAACGCGTTTCGGTACAACGATAGATGCTGTATATTCAAGAAAATTAGCAAATTTAGAGAGTTAAATTTATGTTTCACATTATAATTACCACAAACCTATAATTTCACACATAAAAATTATGATGACATCCAAGTACCTATTTCCAATGAATAATATGAATATAACATTTATATAATCTTTGTAAAGTACATGAATAATAAATATAATTAAATTATAATATGATATTTATTTTAAGTTTAATCACACGCATACACTTTTTTTTTTTTTTTTTAAGAATACGGGCACGCCGTTGATGGTATTTTATAAAGAGTGTTAAAAAGACATGATGAAGTAACGAAACGATATGTGTTGGTTGGTCCGTTGATAAAAGGAAACTTGCTCGAAGAAAATCTTTCTATGAGGATTCTTTTGGGCAACGAACTCTTTAACCCTTTAATGCGCGTTGTTCTCACCGTGAGGGCACAAAACTCGACGTTTTGACTGCTCTCAATCACGAAGAATAAATTTGATTTCTATAAAAATACTTGAGGGGGAGATAGATACACGAGAATCCTTTACTTTTTAGAACATCATTTTCCGTAAAAATTATCGATTGTTTGAGAAGTTGTCAGGATTATTTTTGACAACACTGGCATCTGCTGAAACCTTAAACCGATGGAAATATATTGCTAATGAAGAACAACTGGATAGACTGCCCAATGCTGAAAAAAGGGCAGCCGTTGCCACCGCTCGAAGCAATATAGCTGTCGAGCTCACCGCCAGTTGTGTCAAAAAGTGGTCTCTAGATCTGTGGCACGCGATGAACGAGCTACGTTATGGAACGTAATGGAGAACATCCTTTCTACACCCCGGATCTCGCACCACAGAATTCAGTAAGAGTAGAAAGGCAATCTTAGTGCTTTCCTTCATACCGAGATCACATGATTTTCACTTGTCGCCTGGAGTTAACCACAGGACTATGTTTATTGGCACGCGTTTCCCTGTCCATTAGTGATAAATGACAATTACTCCATGACAGCTGAACGCGACCAGCAAAGGGAGCTCTGGAACCTCCCACTTGAAGGAAAATGTGTCCTGCCCCTAAGCCTTCGGACCCCAAGACCTGTGTACGGAATCCCCATACGTATTTCCTTTCTACCCGTGTGTAAGTTCTATGTCTCGCACGCAGAGATTTCCACCTCTTCAGGCCATTGAAAAAGCACCTAGCATGACGGCATTTCCAAGCCGATACAGCAGCTCAGGACCCTGTCGTTAAGTGGCTCAGCAATCAGGCTCCTGATTTCTTCAAAACCAGTTGCTATACAGATGGAACAAATGCTTTAATGTCCATAGAGGCTATGTTGAAATGTAATCTGTACCAAATGCCTTTATATGTCAGCGGAGATTTCATGACTAAACTTTTTGGTTAAAGGACTTGTTACCTTACTTAGTAATACACCCCCCTCCTCCCCCTCATAGTAATACCTCTAGGAAAATTATTCATTTGAGTAGAATACATATTGCATGACCGATTGCCATTGTATTCCCCAAGAAGGATAAAAAAAATAATCTCGAATATAAATTTTGTATTAGAAAAAACATAATCCTGAACAGTTTAGAAAAAAAGTTTCGGAAAGTTTTGCTCACGAGTCAAAGATTTAAATCCTTTTATTGCAACAGATAATTCATGACAGTTAAATCTATCGAATGATTTCTAACGTGGGCAAAAATGATTAATTTATCATATTTTTACGTGTTCATTGGACGATTTATAATTTCGTCTAAGCTTAATCCGGCAGATAAAGAAGCTGAGAGAAGATGAAAAGGTTTACAATGCTGAATTTAAACTAGAAAGGAATGAGTAGGAAAAGAAAACGAGCATGAAATTGTTGAAATTTTGTAAACAGGATAAAGAAAGGAGGGAATGCACCTACTAATGTTTCCCTTTCAAGCTGCTTGCTAGATATTGATGATAAGAGAAGTGATATAAAAATAGAGAAAAACTAATAATAGCTCTTGTAAAGTGAAATATTTTGTAGTTTAATTTATAGGACAGAAGTACTTAAGTATATTTTTTACACAAAAAACATAATTACAATGTATATTTAATGCTGACTCGCAGGCACAAACGAAGAGTGTTATAAGCTAGAAACATTTGTGAATGTGAACTAAAACCAGCTGATAAAACTGAATGATAAAAGGTGTTTTCGCTTGCTAGTCATTAGTGATAAACTATTTCACTTCTGAAATAGTTTATCACTAATGACTGAAAAAATAGAGAGGAATTCTCTGTTAGAGTCTGGTTAATCCTTAAGAGCTTCCTTTATTAGAATGTTCCAGAAATTCCTAAAATTAGTTGTTAATATGGCCGAAAATTTAAAAATCATAGTCATACAGTACAGTAATTGATATTATTAAATTATGTTTATAAAGCATTTTAACATATCATTATAAACTATACAGAAGGGCCGTGGTAGCCCAGTGGTTAAGGCGTTGGACTCGTAACCGGAAGGCTGCGGGTTCGATAACGGCGTACCACTAAAGACCACCGTGTACATGCGGTGTACGTGCATGTTAAATCCGTGGTTCCGAAAGTCCTCTCGGCGGTCGCTAGCAGTTTCCGAGGGATGCCAATATTCAGAAGTCCCCAATGTGGGGACTTCTGAATATTGGGCTCCACAATTAGAGTCAATCAGAAGTCCCGCCACAAATCAGAAGGCTCTACAATTTAGAGCCTTCTGATGAGGCTCTAAATTGTGGCGGGAAATTCCGGGAAGGACGTATATGTAGCTCTAAGCGACACATTCAGTGACGCGAGCTGTCCTCTCCTGGCAAACAAAACAAAACTATACAGAGTTTAATTTAAAGATTTATGCAGTTACTAATATCATTAAATAATATTATTTGATAAACATTAACATATCATTTTAATTTGCGAAACTTAATTTCCGGACACATATCGGTGTTTTTTTTTATCGAGCTTTTAATATTAGCTTTGAAAAAAATTAATGTTCCGAAAACAATACATTAGAATAAAATCGTCTAAATCATTTCTATAAATCAATAACTCTTTAAAGGCAGACTATTTCTGCATTAAAAACTGCTATTTGAATGATTAATGAATACATGTATGGTTCAAAGAAAGCCTTAAAGCGGCGTTCTTTTTTTTTTTTCCCCATTCGTGTCATTTCATTACTTCGTAGCTAACATTCTTATGGTGTGTCCGTTAAAAAAAATAATCAATTCTCTTGTCGTTCTTCGTGCGGGACATCCAATCCAGATGAAATTCAGCCTTCGCGAGACATTAGTTCTGAATCAAAAGGTTCACTTCAATCAATCAATGAATACGTCATTTATCACATTTTGCGACACGACATCTTGCTGTTCGTGATTTCTAAGCGATGACCTTCCCATCGTTTTCAATGTGCCGGTTCCGGAAAACAGGACTAATGTTCACCGGTGTTTGGGTGAAAACCACAGACGGTGTTTCGTTCTTGAGGAAGATTGTGATGTAGTTAAAGTTACGATCGAAGTATACAGTGAGCGATTCAACCCGGGTTTGACAGAATTTAAATGTTTGGGTATTATAAACAAGACGAATAGAACATTTTAGTTCCAATCCTATAAATGATTGGACAAAGGTTTTGAAAATTAGTGCTGGTTGAAATTCAAGTGTACACACATTTGCAAATGTACACTTGTATTTCAACTAGATTTTAATGTTTGAATAAATAAATTCATATATGATTGCACATCATGTATGAATTTATGTATGAACGATCAATGTTTCATCGTTTTCTTCAGAAGAGGCAGAATGGTGTAAATTTTCTGCATCATTTAATGTGGTCTCGTGTTTCTTTGAGAACTTAGTTTTAGGTCCAGTGAATTTCTGCTAAAGAATGAAATTGTTCTGGATTTGAAAGCACGATAATGCCTTGCACAAAAATTATTTTTAGAAGATGGGCTTCTAGAAAACTTGAATTTTATTGGTTGGCTGTTGTCGTGTCCATGGAAAATAAAACTACAGAGTATGGATCTTCGAGTTTTATTTTCCATGGAATTAAGAAGAGCTATTCTGCATTTAAGAAGTATTCCCCGAGTTAAGCCAGAGATATCACTATTGCACGGCAGTCAAAAGTATGTTCTGGAGTCAATAGCACATGACATGATCGAAGTTACTGTATTTTGTTTAAAGATGTCATGACAACAAAGAATGAGCCATTAGGCGGCACTTTTGTAATGCTCATGTGCGGTATTGCTTTTACTATCTCTGTACCTCAATCAGTGCGATTCTTGGCTTTGAAAGATTTCGAAAAATCTGATAGGTTGTGACACGTCAACACGACGATTAAACGACATGGTTTAACTGCACATATTTCAGCATTTCCAAAAGCCGTTTTCTCTTAACTGTAAAACATGCCATCTAGCTATTTCAGATGGTAGCTGACTATCTGGACTAGAAAAATGTCTAATGACCATTATGTGAAAGGCAGTCTGCAGCACTCAAACTAGCAGTAGACAAACAGAAAGTGAGTAAGTGTAGAATTTGCTTTAAAAACCCATTCTGGTGTATAAAGCCGAATCTAGTTTTTTTAAATTGTTATTAATGAATTTTTCTCCCATCCTTTTGCAAAGTTAAGCACTTTAGCTTCATACTGTGTCATGAAAGGTTATGAATAAAATTCAGTTTTGAAAAGAGAAACTTTAATCATTAGCACTTTGAACATAATTTATTTATTGCTGCTTCTGTAAGAGCAGCGCACAACATATGATATGTGTTTAGAAGATTTGAGATAATGATTACAAGGGAAAATATCTTTCATATTTAGTATTCCTATGATATGAAGAGAACAAAAGGCTATATTTATAGCTGCTATTTTTTCAGTACCAGTGTCAGCGGCTACAATAGTAAGAAATAAAAATGCAGGGTGTCCATAATTAAACTTGAAATTTGCGAGCAGTCTGTAACAAAAACTATGAAGCGGAATAGCATGAAAAAGGGGTAATGACCGAATGAAATGATGGGAATTTTATATAGAGAAAACAAAAACAAAAACAATGAGCTTTAAAAACTACCCCTAGGTGGCGTATCATAGCTTTATTGAGAACATATAAATAATCCACAAAAGTTTGTAAAACATGCTCGATATGATGTCCACCATTGTCTGCTACCATCTGGAAGCGTATAAAATTGCATGTTCGACTATGCACCTCCACACATCGCCCGTTGTGTGAAACAAGTGCTCTGCCACCATTTCGGTGACGACAGAATCATCAGCTGGCAATTTCCTAAAGCTTGACCTCCTAGATCCCCCGACTCGAATTCTTGCGATTTTTGGCTGTGGGGATGCCTCAAGGCCTTGGTCTAGCGTGATCCCATCCCATCTCTCTCCGACCTTAAAAAAAGCATAGAACGCCATGTGCGTAGCATTTCCCAGTTCATTCTGATTTCAACAGTCGAACATGCGATTTTACGTTTCCAGATGGTAGCAGACAATGGTGGATATCATGTCGAGCATGTTTTGTAAACTTTTGTAGATTATTTATACATTCTCAATAAAGCTATGATACGCCGCCTAGGGGTGGTTTTTGAAAATCATTTTTTCCCCTTCGATATAATTCAAATCATTTCAGGATGACACTACCCCATTTTCGTGCAGTTCCGCTTCATACTTCTTTGCTATAGACTGCTCGTACATTTCAAGTTTAATTATGGACACCCTATACATTTCGTAGCCTAACTTGAAGTGATCTTTGTGCCCAGATTGGTGAAGATGTTTCACTCCTATTCATGCCAAAAAAAGCTCTTTTGAATTAGTAATAGCAATTGTGAGTACGAAGAAGTTGATGTCGTATCAATAATTTTGAAAGAAACAGACCACATCTCTTAAACTAACAGGATGATTTAATCAGATACTTATGGTACAGATAAAGCAGCCTCCATACTATCCTTATGCCCATTATGTCCATACCATTCCCAAAACACTAATCACACTTCTTAAAGGGAGGAATATTGATTATAAAAATTTCGTCCACAGTAACCATGTGTTGTTTTTAAATGCACTTTTAAAAATATCGAATATTAAGTTTTTTTAAATCAAGAACTAATATATTTTTCTATTCCAACTTCATGCAACATTAATTTACTGAACATTTTCTCTCGTGAATATTTCCAGTGAAAATAATTAAGTTAGATATCTTAATTAAGCTTGAAGACTTTATTAGATTTTTTAGACTCTTGAGTTATAAGATCTTCAGAACTCTTTATTACTTGCATAACTATACACATTTTTTAATTTTTTAATCCGTCACGAAGCATTAGTGAACTATTCTGGTAGGATGAAAAATGTTTTTTAATTATTTTCCGTACTTTCCAGTATTGTTGGAAAGCTTTGAAAGTTTCATTTTGTCTGCTCTGAAAATTTTATGCTTATACATATTGCATGAAATATTTAAAATTATTTAATTAGTATCTAATATTTGCAATATGCATGGTTAGAATTAGAAACAGTCCAGACAGCGGTAGTAGTCTTTTACAGGGGTGCACAAATGAGTTAAAAATATTGCAGTTTTGTGGGAGGCAGTTGTTTGAAGAGTGTGAATGAAGCTTTTTCTTATGTGACTTAGAACTGTATTTTTTTAAATATATATTTGTAACAGTATGTACTTAGTTGAAAATATAGTGCGCGTCATTTATAGTTCTTTTTCAAGGTCTTACATAAGAGTTTAAGATGAATATAGTTTGTTGTTGATGAACGTTGCTTTAGATAAATGTTTCTGCTAGGTAAATGATATGGATCATAGATCTTTTTTTAAAGCTCACGAGAATAATGTGCATCTTTTTTTCCAGGGCGAATATCTGTTTGTTTTTCATGATTATGCGTATTAAAAAAACAACAAAAAAACAATGGTATTTGAATGAAAGTCTTACGTAACGTAGTAAACAAACAAAGCAAATCTTTTGATTTGCTTTGTTTGCTATTGAGTAGCTGATGAACAAATTAAGGCATTTACGTTGAAAATAATTTCATAATCGGCACAGATGGCGAAATGTAGGTAAACATTTATTTTTAGAAGAATCTGCAATTTAACAAAAACATTTAATCTCAGACTTAAGTGTAATACGGTTTGATACGCTGAATCCTACGCCCAAGTTACATCCAGACAGATATTCTCTATGTGCTGCTGGAGCAGCTCCATAGTTTTATCACCATGGTTAAAAAAATATTTAAATATAAAAAAAATAGTTAATTAAAGAAAAAGATATTTAGCGGCTGATTTCTCACTGTCTGGATATTCTGCTCATATTTTAGAAAAGATGTCAAGCATTGTATCCATAGCCTACTTTAAGTAAATTCTGCAGACCCCTGTTTCCTTTGTTATTTTAAACAAAGGCTTTCTGTTCAGCCGCTTCTAAGCCCCGGATTTGTTTTTTCCGTAACTCCTTAGCGTTTTCTCTCCGCACATTTTTATATAATAATGAATAAGAAAACATCCGAGCAGCTTTTCTTTATTTATAAAAGAAGTGTCTATTTCACATAAAAGTAGATTTTTCTCCCTCAGAACATTTTTCTGTTGCCTTATTTTTAAACACAGATTTATCGATCAAAGATAGATCTTAAAAAATGGATAAAGGATTCTGCGTGTATTGAGAAAAAGAAAAGGGGGGGGGCTGTAAATTTTTTCTTTGTTTTATGTAATTTTTTTCATAGACAAATGTATTGAAAACTATGATGATAGGAAACTACTGTACTAATCTAAACGTTTTTCAAGTTTTATTTAGTTTTTACTCGCTTTTTTATGGTTTAAAGAAAATTGTTGAGTCGTGTGTATGAAATGGTGTCTATTGAATTTTGTTCTAAAGAATTACTTAGAACAATAACGAAGAGAGTTAAGATATAAAGAGTATAAAGGTTGTGAAAGAAAGAAGTTTTCTATCGTCTAGCAGCTGAACTATTTATGTGCAGCAAATTAAATTATAATAAGTGTAACGTTACAATTTTTTATGTAGTTTTCTGAATATTTTTTCCATAAATTCAGTAAATAGAAATACAAAAAGTAATGCTAGACTATTTTATATTCTTAAAAATATATTATGAAAAAGATATATGTATTTCCCGGGTAAGTTACTCGTCATGTTTATTACAGACGTTTCTAGTTTATAGGAAATACGCCATGGGTTTGAAGAAGCATCATTGTTTCTAAAATAATAAATTTTTGACTCTTTGAAAACTGATCACCCTGAAAAGATATCGGCTAATTTTATGCATCTTTGGCAGTGATAGAAAGATTATTACCAAAACTAGAGATTTTTTTCTATTTTTAAACTAGTGTGGTGTTAAAAATCCCTTCATAGATCAATTGAAAATAGATTATCTCAATTCTTAATATCAGTGATATTAATATGTATACGTGTGCGTGTGTGTGTGTGTAACGCTATTTTATAATGATAGATAATTATTATACTCGTAACCATGTAAAATTCTTCAAATTCGCGTACGTTTCTCCGAGTTAGACTTTTTTGTTGTAAAATTGTTTTTTATATAGCACAAATGTTGAAAGCTCCCTTTCTATTAAGCTTAAAAAAAAAGAAGCCTGTTCAAGCCTCATCATCGTTGTATACGTCATACGACGTCACACTCAATCAGGTGACTCACATCGCATCTAAACTAACATCGCTTCTGTCCAGTTGTACACCATATTCACGTTCCATGGATCACGTAAGGTATGTGATCTTAATCTACGAGGCGTACTCGGAAAGTAAGTTCCGTTTTGAAAAATTATTAGTTCAAAAATTTTTTTCAAGCCAATTTTATTTTACCTGAAAGAGCATATGGCTTAAACTGTTTTTCTACATAGTTTCCGCCAATGTTCAAACACTTGTCGTTGCGGATTACCAGCTTTTCTATACTTTCTTCATAGAAACTTCCTGCCAATGACGATAACCACGACTACTGCGAAGAAAACTCTGGCGTGCAATCCAAAACAAACGTAGAGGAATGCTCAGTAAAGTAATTGTGTTGCTCCATGACAATGCTCGGCTTCATGCTGCTGGTGACACTCAAAAGATGATTCAACAGTTTCGTTGGTAGCAGTTCGATCACTCGCCGCACAGCCTATACTTGGTGCTGCCCGACTACCACTAGCTCCTGGACATCACGAGCTAGGGGGCAAGCTCTTTGAATCAGACGATGAAATGAAAAATGCTGTGGAGTCGTGGTTATCGTTATTGGCGGGAAGTTTCTATGAAGAAGGTATAGAAAAGCAGGTAACCCGCTGCGACAAGTGTTTGAACATTGGCGGAAACTATGTAAAAAAATAGTTTAAAGCATGCTCTTTCATGTAAAAATGAAATTGGCTTGAAAAAAAAAAAATTTTATTAATTTTTTTTTTCAAAACGGAACTTACTTTCTGAATACGCCTCGTATATATATATATAGCAGCTACCGTGAGGAGGTAGCTTTTCCGTGATTGACTATTGTCAGTAAAATCCCTGGAAGGTTTTGTTTTTGCATCTCTCTCTGTTCTGGAATAAACAGCTTTTATTGCGACTCCAAAGCGTCTGTCCCTGTCTTCACTGTCCACGAGATTTCATACATACAGGGTGCGCCTAAAAGTTGGTAACGCCCTTTGATTCATTATATATTAGGGATAAATGGGCGGTATAAATTGAAAAAGTGTTCAAAATAAAGTAAGGGGGTGGGGAAATATACATTAAGAAAAATTTCCTCACGTTAATTTTTTAAATGTTATTCTTTTATATATTTGTATACGACCTTTGTACAAAAAAATCTCCAATTAGTAAAATGTGCCCTATACTGTTATGTAATGATACTCAAAATTTTAGCTTCTTCCTATAAAACGTCTCAGGGTATTTTTAAAGAAACAAGAGGCTATAACTGGATTGATCAGGAGCTATACTTGAACTTAAATGTGAACGTTTATGCTAGAGTGCACCCCCCAATAATAAAAAAATAAATAAATAACACTTAAAAAAAGTCTTCCTTATCTTCTGCACGACCCCTGAAACGCGGTCATCGGACGTGATACTTTTCTCTTGGACAGATATTGAAAAGTGGTTTAATTCAGCATATATTTATCTTCATACCTCTGACACCTTTTAGGAAATGATTCTAAAATATCTTGCATTACCTCATTGGCGTGTTTGGCGCATTTATTGAATGGGATTTTTTTTTCGGGAATTAGATAAAACTTTAAAAAGTTCAACTTTTTGAAAACTTACCAGAGGAATTTTTTCTTACACAGTCCTTTTTCCTGCTTATTTTGAACATATTTTCAATTTACATTACCCTCTTATCTTACCCTCTTATCTTAATTATATCTTAAGAATGAATGCGTGTTACTATTTTTTTAGGACACTTTGTACATACAGTGGTGGCCAAAATTGTGGACACTTTTGGAAATTTTTATGTTTTCTGACTTTGTATGCTTATAGAAAATCTTACGTTTCACAAAATGCAAACTCTTATGTATCACTTTAAAGAGAATTTAATAGTGATTTCGATACAAGCTTCTAATATTTGCAATACAATAAAAGTTATACTTACTGAAATCTGATAAACAAACACAGTGAGAAAGTGAATTGTCATTTCTAATTTTCCTAGCCAATCACTCTTTTTATCATGAGGACCAATCACATATTAATAACTGCCAAAAGCAGCTGACATCATATTTAAAGTTGGAACAGGTCATCATTGTGCTTTGTTCAGGAACACTGTCTTTTATGTAATCAAATTACAAGTTTTGTAAAACTTTGATATTTAATAGGAAGTTTTGTAGATATTTTTAATATTTACTCAAGAAGCAATGACCTGAAATAAAGGAGTAGATTGGACATTTATAAAGAGAATTAATGTTATTGTGCTACAAGAATGTGATCTTTCCTATGCTGAGATTGCAAAACAGGTGTGGTTCAGTGACTAAATCTGGAGTTGAAAGTTTTGTTTACGATACATTACGATTTTGTTTACGATAAGACAAATTTAATATAAAAAAAACCAAATAAATAAAACAGGAAAAGGCCGAAAAACGTTCATCAAATCTGTCGATGACAGAAGAATAAAAAGACTGTGTCTCAAAGACAGAAGAATGTCATCAGTGACCATCAGAAGTGAACTGATTGATGTTGGTATTTTTATCAGTTAAAAAACAATCAGGAGAAAATACCAGATGTTGGGCTAAGAGGTAAAATTCTACGGACAGCGCAAAAAAAAAAGAAAAACAGAAAAAAGAAAGACTTAAGTGGGTAAGGGAACATATTAATTATACCGATGATCAGTGGTCAAAGTTATATGGAATGATGAAACTAAGAAATTATAGTTTGGTAGTAATAGGCGAAAATATGTAAAACAGAAGAGCTACATCCTGATTGCATCCAGGCATCAAATCAGTTAGTGTTATAAATTGATTACGCATGCCAGTAGATGATATTTCTCACCTTCATGTAATCGATGGAACACCGAATGCAAGAAAATACATTGACAGTTCTAGAACCAAAACTTCTACCTTCCATCAAGGATCTCTTTACCAACAATGATTCATTAATTTCTCAGCAGGATTTTGCGCCTTGCCACACAGCAAAAATATCGAAAACGGGGTTTAGTACAAAGGAAGTTGGATTATTGTTAAGGCCAAAAAACAGTCCCGACCCCAATCCTAGTGAGAATTGTGGCACCGTTTGAAAAGTCTTGTACGAATGAGACGGTCATCAAATAAACGGGAACTAATTGAGGCTATAATTGTTTTCTGGCTTCATCTAATAATCAGGGAAAAGTTTAAAACTCTCGTC
The DNA here is from genome assembly GCA_038373885.1 of Cheiracanthium punctorium. Taxonomy (NCBI): domain Eukaryota; kingdom Metazoa; phylum Arthropoda; class Arachnida; order Araneae; family Cheiracanthiidae; genus Cheiracanthium; species Cheiracanthium punctorium. Next base: position 359,978 of record JAWZYV010012919.1, read on the forward strand.
AGCTCAATGAAATATTGATGTGGATCTGTAAGAAAAAGTAATGGCTGCTTTACTAAGTACTGAAAACTCACTGCAATCATCAGTATCTAATGTATCTCGATAATTATTGCAGCTGAGCTTTTTTTTTTTGTATTGCAAATATTTGATTTTTTATTTTTGCATCAGTATTTGCATTGAAATCAGGGTTAAATTCTTTTTAAAATGATGAACAATAGTTTACATTTTGTGAAACGTGACATTTTCTATTAGCATACAGCACCCCCTTAAATACATGTTTTCCCCTGGTTTTGAATTTTTGAACTTTTTTTCGCCTATAATAAATCCCCTGAGACAATTATCAAGTTTGATAACATTTGGTCCAGTAGTTTTCCTTTTTTGATCGTTTTAAAGTGGAACTTAAATTATAATCACCCTGTACATATATGTCAAATAATAACACATATACTAATGTTATAAATGTAATGTGGGACACTTTCAAACCTAAATTGCTTTGATCTTCATTACATAGTGTGTTTGTTGAGCACATCTAAAAGAATACAATGATCTACACGGCTTCATGTTTTTACTTTCTCAGTTCCTATTCTAAGTTCCTAGTGTTGTAATATTCTGTCATAACGTTATACGAGCTGACGCTCAGGTGGTGTAGTGGCTAACGCGCCATTCTGTCACACATTGGGTCCGGGTTCGATTTTCGGCATAGGATTGGATGTTTGTGATGGGATAATAATGACGGCCGTCCATTGGATGCCGCTTGACTAATGACCATCATGATGAACAATCCTCGTACAAGGCATGTTAAGGATTTTAATCAGCACTGTTAAATAATTGAAACACGTAAATTTTTCTAATAGGGAAAATGGCTTATCTGTGAGGTGAGTGACTGTGCATGGTGAATAATATTAAGCTGATATATTTTCTAAATTCTCTAAAGTGACTCTGAAAAAATTACAAAACTTTACATAATATACATGTACTCCAATCAAGTAAAATAAAATTTGTTACCTATTTTGTACTTGAAATCTTTATATGACGTCTTTTATAAATCATTTGCCATTTTCCTTTTTTTTTACTTTAGCTTCCTGTTTTCATTTATTATTTCGTGAAATAATAAAAGAATTAAATGCTATCGAAGTTCTAATTACACGCTTACGAAATCGTGATTAGAAGCCATTTGTGAAGAACTTGAATTATCTATTCAGCAGAAATAATATGTCAGCGATTGCAAAGAAAAAAAAAACCGAACTTCCTCCTTTTCCAAATCTTTACAAGGAAAATAAATAACATCTTTCTCGCTCTCTCTCTCAACACACACACACACACACACACACACACATTCATACTGATCTATTCGATTCCCATTTTGTTCCAAATACTTAGCAAACAACCTTAACTAAGTCAATTAATGTAAGCTTCAAGGCTCCCGAAGGCTGTGAATTTGCAGCCGAGCCAGAGCATCTTTTTGGTCACTAATGAAAATAAAAACAAATTTCGAAAGAGGTAGTAAAGAAGAAGAAGAGGAGGGGGAGGAAAAAAGAAGTCAAAAACAACACAACACCACCACCACCACCGGCAAACGCTTCTCGCGTGGCGATGCCACAGTAAGAAACAAAAACTATTTGCTTCTGCGGTCGTTATCTGATCGTAAATATGCAAATCTTTCGGTTCTCAACACCACTTTTCTGTAATTTAAATGTAACTTGCTGATTAACTTTCTCTTTTGCGCTTGCCTCCCTTTTACTGGCTGGTGAATTTTAATTTATTTCGTACCCGGCTCAGAGCACGCAATGCCTTATGTGTGTGTCCCGCCAGCATTTGCGGGAGATTTTTCGCATTTAATTTTTTTATTACTTTTTCCACCTAATTTTGGCGAGTATTTCTCTGCTATTTTTTTCCCTCCCTCTATCGCTCTCTCTTTTCTCTTTATTTGTGAGTGTGTGCAAAAGTTTGTCTTCGCTGTTTGGGTTGTAGGTGGTGGACGCATTTTTAGGGAAGCGCGCACCCTCTGCCCCCCCCCCATCCCTGAGCCCCCGCGAGTTTAACATGTTACTACATAGTGGACTCCTTTTATAAGGCGTGTGCGTGCGGGACGGAGCACTCACGGAAAGGAGTATGGGAAAACTTCGGAAATCCTTTTCTTTATTATAAAAGCAAAGAGGCTGCTCTGCTTGTGCAGAGGCATCCGTGTGCATGGGATTATATCGTGACTTGAGAATTTTAGCAGTTGGTAGCAGTTTGAGTTCGCTTTCGAAACCGGGAAGGGGGAAGCCGGGAGTTGGGAGTGAGGAGTGAAGAAGCATGCAGAGGTAGGAAGAGAGATAAAGAATGTGTTAATTTTGGGGAAAATTGAAGTATACCTCTGTGATTCTTTTCATTAAGCGCTATCAGGATATCGGAAGCTAGATCAAAGATTATGCTGACAACACCTTTATATCGTTTGAAACTAAGGTGGAAAAGAGGTTATCATTTTAATGCATGCATTTCATTTATTAGGCTCAATAACAACTTCTTATTTTGTGTGTGTTGTTGGAACATGTATTCGGATTTGTGTGCTTGTTCACGAGGAACCGCTTATAAATCTACGTCAAAGAAAGGACAAATACAAGGAGGGGAAAATGCCTTGGGGGAGGACTTTTCTGGGTATCTAGCGCGTATTCACGTTACATCTGGAGAAAACCGCCCAAAACTCCAGACCGCTAGACCGACAGCCCCGTGAGAGGACATAACCCTGTTCCTCCACTTGAGCCATCTCCCAATGTCAATGGCTTTAACCACTGTGCTACACATTGGTTCTTATTCTTAACGAAGGTTCTTTAAAACATGAGTGCTGAGCTTTATTTTTCCTTTGTACTTATTGTTTGTAACAAAATGTATCAGGTTGTAACGAACGTTTTCTGCCAAATCTCTGCTTGAAAAACTAACTTCTAACTCCTTAAAAAACTGCCGAGTGGTTGAAAACTGATCTTCTTCCACAAGTTCTTGCAGGCTGGCCTCATCAACATCAATTACACATAATTTGTACACACATAATTTGTTGACATTCTGCAGCTAACTTTTTGCAACAGAAATGGAAGTAAATGAGGATTCTAATCCGTCATAGTTCCATTTGAGACACTTGTACTTAATGATAAAAATGTTTTTTTACAGATTTCACAACAAAATGTTATAAAGTAAGTCTCTTTCTTTCAAATGCCAAAAATCGTTTGACAAAATATGAGCAAATACGCCAACGCGAACTGTGTGCTGACGATGTTTGCGGTGGCGGAAAACTTTCGTTACAACCTAACACTTGAATCAACATCGCAAGTATCACTAGCTAGCTTGTTAAACTTCCGTGCTACAGGTACTTTTATAAAACAAACATTTTTTTCATGAAAAGCTTTTTATAAATTGCACTGCATAAGTTTCTAAATAATTATTTAGCGTGCATTTTGTAAAGATTTCAAAACTAAAGGAAAAATGACTTTGGGTATTATTCTTTCTACAATTCCGATTTTGTGGAACTAAAGGCATTGATTAATAAGTTTGAATCGTATTAAAGTCAGTCTGCAAAGCTAATAAATTTGATTTTAAACACCAGTTTTTGCCCCAGATTGGTTCTCCCGCATTACTTTCTTCAAAAAGGGAGAACGGATTTACAGTGTGGAGAATGGGGAATGAAGTACAATAGTATGAAACTCCGTGCAGTTAGTTTTCTTTTTAGCATGAAATAACACGAGACTTTTTCAATATTTATCGCAGAAATGTCATACTTAAAGTTATTTAAAATTACTCTTGGGTAAAATTTATTTATATTATGAATGCTGCTGCAAAACACTTGAAATAAAGTCACAAAATTTGTGTCTAAGACAATTGCATTTACTTTGTTTTTGTTTGAAAGGATTTTTATGCATTGAGATTGTACAGGTGTTTTCCTTTCATAATGTAGGATGTAGTAAAGGAGACCTCGTTTTTTCTCCGGTGAATTCTTTAGTGGATCTTCAACTGCGGGGTTTCCTACGATTTTGTTTTGTGAGTGTTCTATAGATGAACATTTTTAATCCCTTTCTTATCAGGATGAGAAACACGTTGCATGTTACATCAGAGGCGGATCCAGGGGGAGGGCGCAGGGGGCGCGCGCCCCCTCCGAGAAAAATGTATTTACACTAGATAAATGGGGCTTCCATCAATATTAAGTGGGCTTTCCACTAGATGAAATAAGTATTCACGATTTGCGCCCCCTCCGAAAAAAGCTTCTGGATCCGCCCTTGTGTTACATAGTAATGAGTGATGGTTGCTTATGTTCCCAAGTTCGAAGAATTTTTTTTCCTATTTCGGAATTTATTCAGCAAGGAATTCATTTGTTCTGTTGTGAAGGTTACTAAATTTTCGTAATACACGGAATTGTTTCTTTGCTGAAATTAACAAAATAGTTTTTCCTTCAACAAAAACTTGGTTGGCAATATTTCAAGCAAAAAACTTAGTAGAACCAACAAAATATTTTGCTGAATTAACCAATATTTTGTTGAACGAATTTAAAAGTGATAAAAGTCGTGTAATTCTATAGCGCCCCCACGTGTAGCAGAGCCGCTATTACACACTGCTTTTATTGGAACATTAGTTTGATGCTTAAGGTTCCAGGTTTGAATTCGGTAGAGATGTTGCCCAGTATTTTCCTGATTTTCCTTATATTTAACATGAAAATGGCCAGTTACAGTAAAGAGAGGTAAACCAAGCAATTAGTTACCAAGATGTGTTCTTGATTCTTCAGTTTCCCCGAACACATTATCAAGAGATTAATGAATTAAAAACACTTCCAAAACTTTCCAGATTGAGAATCTCCAAATTTTTATCAGAACGTCAGACAATATTTCTTGAAATAACCGCAGTTTCGTTAGCCTTCATATGAAATAATAATAAGAAAAAAATGTTTTATCGTCATATAATATTTCAACCAGAAAATAATTTAACAATCATTTTACAAGGGAAAAAATATAATTTATCGCTATATACTGTTTCAATCAGAAACTATTTAATAATCACTTTACACTTAACTAATTTCTTGTCCAGCACTTTTCTTCTTTTCTTCTGCTAGCTTCGAGACTTGAAGGATTTCCTCAGAATCATTAGACCATCCAATTACTATCAAAAAATAGTTAGAATCAGGAAAATGAACTACCTTTTACTCAACATAATAATAAAAAAGGAACGAAATATGAGTCGAAAGTACCAGAACAAGGCAATATAACTTTATTTTTGGCACGCACTCTTAAAGTTGGAATCTGGATTGGGAAAAATAAAGGGAAAGGGAAATGTAAAACGACATGTATGGCACACCAAGGATGAAGCTGAAATGAAAAGGAAAAATATTCTTTTCTATGTAGAAAGCTTTTGAACAGGGGGAGAACAAGATAAAATTTGTTGGAAATTAAGAAGTTGAATACTTTTAGCTTAATATGTATTTATCACGATTGACCTGTTTAAAACATAGTAAAAGAGAATTTATAGCTATTGATTACCCACCGTGAAAACATTTTCTGAGTATTTAGCTAGCTCGAGGTTTTTGTTGAAATAAAACTAAAATATTTATTATAATCAAAATAGGGTATAGTGAGGTAACATGAGTGGGTATTTCGCTTAGATCAAAACTATAAATGAATTGTTCTTAAATGATACTTCTTTTTTAACCTATATTTTTAGACAATAGTTGGAAAGATTTATACCCATTAAAAGTTGTTAACTGCATTTGGAAACATAATATTAGATGTTCATTTCTTGGATCTAAAAAAAAAAAAAAAAAAAAAAAAAAAAACTTTCAAGACAGCAATGCATTTCTGAATTTGAGAAAATTTGTTATTACTCTCAATTTAAAAAAGGTCGGAACAGATTACTATAAGGTAAAAGTAAAAAGTTTTTAAAATATTTCTCTTTTTATTCATGATTTAGTGCGATTGGGTAAAATGAGTACACAGTTAGGCATAGTTAACATTATATTTCCAAATGTTCCTAACAAACTTGAGTATAAATGTTTACGAATAATGTCTGAAAATATAGGAACAAAAATATTTTAAAATCAAAATATCTATAAAAACTTAGTTTATATTTTCAATTAAAAAGTAAATCTTAGTAATTTTACCCCACTTTACTCTGCAATGAAGTGTCGGAATACAATATCTAGAACCTAACTGTAACAGCCCTGGCAATATTGCTTTTAAATATGAATACTTTATAAGATAATAAGAAACAAACTTTTATAAAGTGTACTAATTTTTTTGGCTTTTGTAAAAATCTATTTCCCATTTTACCTCACTTGTTTTCCCTTTCGCCACACCTATATGGAAAAAACAAGCTCTTATAAGTTTAATATATTTGCATTAAAAACTAATATAATAATGTAAAATATTTTCAGTGTGAGGAGGATGAATGCATTGAATAAAGTAACACAAAATTGTTGAATGTTTAACATTATAAGTAACCGAAAAAATAGCCCACGAATACAAAATGACTGTTTTCTTTCCCATTTTTAAGTCACCATATCTTATATAATGCAATAATAGCTTGCTATAAAAATATCAAAGAACACAATAAGTGCGGAAAAGGGATTCTTTTTAAAACACATCATAATTACTTTGAGAAGAAGTTCTATGTTTTTTTTTTGTTCAAAAAGTAGCAGGAAATAGCAAATAGCTTTAATATTACTGAAAAATTTGCTTTTAGCAGAGAACTGAGCTATCGTGGCAGGCAACTGCCGCAAGGTTTTGCGACGAGATTTAGAATCATCACCAAAAATATATCGTGATACTTTTAACATACAAAAGATTTATGAAGGGGAAAAAAGCACCAATATTGTTTTATTTTTTTCATTTGAAAGAGAGATGACATAACAGTTAAGTATTATATGCTATATTTAGCCAATACTTATAATTTAACAATTGTTATGACTTACTTACGTTCTTATTTCAACAGCTAAAAAGCTTGTTTACTTGAAAATGATGCTCGATCAAAAAGTAATATTATAGGTAACTAGCTGAAGTACCCGTTCTTCGCACGGGAATGAATGGACTTTTTGATATTACGATTTGTGGTGATTACTATTCATTGTAATAAACAGATATAGCAAAGTGGATGTCGCGTTATATTGTGTCCAATAATCATGCATACCGAATTGCAAGGCAATCGTTTGTACGGTGCAGAAGGCCATGCGGCGTAGCGCAATCTAGTGGCGAGTTTTAGCAAAACGGATACGGCGAAAATATTTTTCGCATTCAGATATCGATCTATACGAATTTTCATGACTATCGGCTGGACAGTCCTGAAGTTCATGTGTAGACGCGACATCTAGTGGCAAGTTATAGGAAAATGGATAGCGCCAAACTCTTCCCCGTGTTCAAATATCTATGTATACCTATTTTCATAGCGATTATTTGCACAGTCAAGAAGTGATACCCTGCAGGGCCATCCAGTGGTTCAATAAAGTAATGATTTGCTACAGCGCCGTCAAGTGGCGAGTTATAGCAAAATGGATAACGCCAAAATATTCTCATTGTTCAAATAGCTATGTATACTGATTTTCATAGCGACCGTTTGAATGGTCAAGAATTTGGCCTGCTGCAGCGTCATCTAGTGGCGACTTAAAATAATAATGCATTGCAGTGTCATCTAGTGGTGAGTAACATCAAAAGGAACGCAGTTAGAATATATTCTTCGTGCTCAAATGTGTAAGTATAAAAAATTTTATGCCGATCAGTCGAACGGTATAGAAGTTGATGCTTTTCAGCGCCATTTAGCGGCAAGTTACAGCAAAATGGATAGTGAAAAATATTCTCCGTGTTCTAATATTCGCGTGTACCAAATTTCTTCGAAATCGGTTGGACGATATTCGCATAGCAAACGGCTAAACGGAATAGAATTCGACGTTCTGCTGCGCCACCTGGTGGCAAGTTAGAGGAAAACGGATAGCATAAAAGCTTCTCCATGATAAAAGACTTAGGTGAATCAAATTTCATGGTGCAACGGTGCTGGAGTTTTTCAACCTCATACACTCATACCAACATTCATTTTTATCTATAACCAGTGTCATTATATATCCCAGTCTCAAATAAAATCCAGTTTCAAATCTAAGCCTCGCCAAAGTGCCAACATACGCCATTTTGCAAGCGTTTTTTCAGGAAATCATTCGAAGCATTGACTTAGCAGCAATAATATATGGGAAATTGTTCGACCGCGAAAAAGTAAAGCAAGCCTTTATTTGAAAAGTTGAATCCCTTAATACAGCCGAATTTTTTAAAATTATCAACTATAACGTGTTTTATTCATCATTACTCCGATGTACTAAATGAGAAGATTTCAATTTTCTGAAATTTGGCGGAATTCCCTCAACTTAAATCAATGTACTCATTTGGCGAGAATTCTGGAGATAGATCAATTGAAATCCCTTAATAACTGCATTATTTCTTCACGGATCATTAAAATTTAACGCTGTATTCTAATAAAACCTTTGCACTTGTTTTCAAAAATCTATTTCCTTAAGCTCTGAATAAATTGCGCCAAGCGGAAATCTGTGCAAACAGCTAGAACTCACTTTCACAAAATCGGCATTTGAGCCATTTTATTTTTTCGCCAAACTAAAATAATTTATCTATTAGCCTCGGAAATCTTCAATTCTTATTGTTTTTCGTGTAAAGCATTACATTCCTGCTCTGATTTCCCATGCACACGATATTATAATTAAAAAAAAAATAACCTTACGAATATAAACTAACAAAAAAAAAAAATCATTCTTATTCTTTTATTTTTACTTTGAGAATTTAAAACATTTTATTCGGCAAAATCGCCACACATGGCAATCACGATCCTTATTTCACACTTTTTTCACTACAGAGGTTACAATTACGGAAAGATTTTTGCGTGAAGAGCATAAAAAATCTCTTAAATTCCGGGAACGGGTGGACTTTCAAAGTTTTAAAGTGGACTATGAGTTATTCTATATTATTTTACATATTTGTACTAAATTTCAGGCCGATAGGTCCATTTTTGTGGATTTGTATACGAATCAAATCCACAAACAAACAAATAAACAAACAAACAAACAAACAAACAAACAAACAGAATTTCATTTTTATTTATAAGATTTTAAAAAGCAACAGTTAATAGCAATTAAACCAAAACATTTACTGAAAGTAATCGAAATATTATTACAGCTAAAATAACAAAAACACTTTAAAATACATTTCAGAATCCTTAATCGTTTGGATATTTTTGTTCAGCATGATTAAAGAACGGAAGCTCCCTGAATGTGGTTTCATTTTTAAATGTAACTATTTTTTTTTAAATTTCAAGATCAAGTGTGGATGTGCAGTAGAAAGTCTGCAAATAAAAAACAATCCCCACCAAGGCCGTTCCCAGAAAAAAAAATTTGGAGAGGGTCTAAACAGTGGAAAAGGCAGATTTTTTTCCCCCACAAAAAGACTTTATCATTATCATTTGTTAACAAAAATTGAAATTTTGGTGGGGGGTCCAGGCCCCCTTGACCACCCTCCTGCGTACATCCTTGATCCCCCACACTCATTGTCAGAGAAATGAATTCTTGCTGCAAGGAGAGGTAAAGATATTTTAACCCTTTGAGGCGCAACCCTTTCCCAATGCTGAAAAAAGGGCAGCCGTTGCCATCGCTCGACTTAATTACCAGCAAGATGGCGGACGATTGAAACGTTCATCGCGTGCCACACATCCAGAGACCTTTTTTTGACGACAGATGGCTGTTGGCAACGGCTGCGCATTTTTCAGCATTGGGCAATCTATCCAGCTGTTCTCGCATTCTTCCATTTTTCAGCAGATGTCAATGCTGTTAAAAATAATCGTGACAATTTTTTTACGGGAATTGACGAGCTAAAAAGTAAAGGATTCTCGTGGAGCTATGTCACCCGCAACTATTTTTATAGAAATCAAATCTATTCTTCGTGACTGGCAACAGTTAAAACGTCAGAGTTTGATGTTCCCAGAGCGGGAACACTGCGCGTTAAAGGGTTAAAGCAGTGTATAAGTCACGAAGCAGGACGTATCGGTCCAGCTGTTTCGGACCCGTTGCTGTTTTGGTCCCGCCATTTTTTCCAATAAAGTTAATATGAATTTAATTTATTTTTGTTTTTGCAATGCATAGTAGGATTAAGTTTTAATTCCTCGACTTACAATCACGTTTTATTGATAATACAAAACACTGATTCCAGTGTAATTATCATGATCCTTATCTCTTTTATTATAACTATAATTATAATTATTATTACTATTATTGTTATTATTAATAATAATAATTTTTGACTGCCAATATTTAGTCTCTTTTCAAACATTTCCTTATTTTAAAGATGGGAATTATTCGAAAGGAGTTTCCAGATTGCACCGCGTGAAAGTTTTGTACGATTGAGAAACTCTCAATAGAGCGCTTTTTAAAATTTATAAGTGAGGGAATAATTTATTTTTATAAATTTACAATAATAATTAGGTGACTAGTGCTAATTTTCACACCTTTTTTAATCTCCATAAATAAGAAAAAAGGGGGCTTTTTAATAACAACAACAAAAACTATTATTTATGTAAATATATATATATATTCCTAGACAGTGAAATTCAGTTCGTGCGGCATTTTTGGAATCCGTGATTATCTGTTAACAAAGTGTTACATGAAATGTTTCTATTTTTTCTCAAAATTTATTTTTAATTTCCTTTTACTCAATATTGACGCCAAGTGAGAACAGGAAAAAAAAAAAAAAAACCTCATATCTAAAAGTTTGCGAAATTCCTTAAAATTGTTTTTTGAAATTTCGTGTCTACGAAATATATGATTGTAGAGTTTAAATGAAGCCATTTTAGGATTATAATAACTAATTTAATAACTGAATGAATTAAAAGTATCCACATTCCATTAAAAATCATCTGTGTATGAATAAAAGGTTATAACAATACATATTTTTTAATTTATTTTAAGGTCTTATTTATCATTTTTTTTTCGTTTTTCTTATTAATATGATGATTCATGGATTTTTTTCTAATTTGTGAAGCTCGTAAGAGGTATGGCCCCAAATTTAAAAAAATCTCGTGAGTGATATGAAAATTTTGTTTTAGATACTTAACCCTTTACTTAGTGTAAGTTACTTAAAAGTAACTTAACCCTTTTGCTCAGTGGCTATTTTCTAGGCACATACTTGTACCATTTGTAATGCACATGACAAAAATTCAGCACCATTAGTCAATTTTCCTAATCCTATTCACCGGGTAATAATGTAATTTTCACAAAATGATAAAGAGTGACAAAGTATCATGAATATTCCCCCGTTCTCCCTATGTCACAAATATTTTACAAAAGAGTTAGCGATGTTCCATTAAATTAATATCAGAAATTCAACAATTGCAAAAATTGGAAAAAATGTAAAAATGCTTGCGTCGCAAAGAGTTAAGAACAAATATTGGTGGTAAAAGAATAGTGCATTGTGACTTTAAAACTAAACACTTTAAATTTTTAAGACTTTCTTAAATGCACTTGGGGAATTTTTACTTAAAATCGTATAGTTTAAATCGTATTTTCTGTACCACAGGAATTTCAATAATTTGCCTTTTCCAGTATGAGTTATTAACATTCGTGCTTATTTAGAAAAATAAAACACAATAATGCACAAATAACAAAAATAATACATGTCCATGATTTCAGTTTGTTTATTTGTCCGAGCTTAAAATGCTATGAAAATTATTAACTGCCACGACATTTATATAAATTTTGGATATCTGTCACCATGTTTTCTATAGAAAATGGAGCATGTACTATTTACAGTTCTTTCGAGGAATACGCAAAATGATTCCAAGACATTTCTGTCTAGGGACAGTCCTTGTTTAAAATGCACTGTAGAGACTTTAATCCATTTCAAACAAAATAACATTCATGCGTATTACTGAAATTAATTGCAGTTTGCTCTCCATCGTTAAAGCTATAGATACTTTACAGAGGCTTACAGAATAAATAACACTCATAGAATACATTATAAGGGCAGATAATTTAGAGACGTTGTTGTACGTTCCCGTAGTTGGAAAAAAATCAAAAGTGCATTCAGAGACTCATAAAAAAAACTGCATTCCATGTTGGGAGGATGCAACATTAGACACATAGCGGTATTGAATCTTTGCAGTGATCAGAGCTTAGAGGTTAACTATTCGTTATGAAATAGTGTTTGTACAAATGGTAACAAATATTTGGATAATCTTTTGTAATATATACGTTTTGCAGGCTTTATTTTTGTTGTTTTATTACCAATTAACACTGAATTGGGGAAAGAAAAGAAAAGAAAACTTCTGCATGCCCTTTACAATTTCGTCATATTTACGAATGGGTATTTTTATCCATTCGTAAAGACTCATAACAACCTTAATAATAATAATAATAATAAATTCGAAAAGTAATACGTCTCCTGTTTCAAATGTGTGTGTGTACCGTGGGAAAATTTTCTCGATTTATCTCCTTTCGGAGTCTCGATTGTTGGAGAAAAGGAAGTAAGATTTTCATGAAGAATAGCAAACACTACTGTAATTCATCTAGGGATGGACGCGAGACGAAAAATTGGCGTCTCGCGTCTCGCAAAACAGCCGAAAAGCTTGTCTCGTCTCGCAAAAATCCCTATATCATAATGTTAAAAATGTTTGTCTCGTCTCGCAAAAATGCTGTAAATCTCTGTCTCGTCTCGCAAAAAGTCGTCTCGCGTCCATCCCTAAATTCATCAGACGGTTTGATGTAGATTTAATACGATACTGCAATGAATAATTTTCAAATTAATTTCCATGTCAAGTGCAGCGAATGCAAACGAACAATCGTTGGTACTGATATCATCAGAGGTGAAAAACTTAGTACCACCATGCATTTCTAGTGATTCGGATCATTTATTTGTTAGACTTTCAGATGCCTTTGTCATGGAATTTCTGAAATGTAAGTCAAAACTTTACCGTCAAGTATTCTTGATCTCATGAATTTTGGTTATTTATGTATTTTATTCTGACTCATTGAAATATGACATCCGCCTTGTTCGTAGGGTATTCCAGTTTGTGCTCTTGTATAGAATTTATAAACTAGAAAACTCATATTTCTTTACTTTTTTTCTTTTTTTGGGAGGGTGGGGGTGGGGTCCTCTTTATGCATTCTTACTTAGCTCAGAGTGTGATTAGTGCGCCTGTTTGTAAGTCATGGGTTCTTGTGTTTAATGTCTTGCCCATTCCTTCATATAAAACAATGTTGGTCTAATTAATAAAGCATTATTTCACAAATAATAAAATGGATAATTATCTCAACATTCAATTGTAAATAGATGCCGGCTTTTGAAAAAAGAAATGGTGCTTAGGTTTTAGTTTGACAGTTTGATATTTTTGGAAGAGCATTTTTTGTATTTGATCAAACTTCAAGTTCGACACCAGTAAACATCAATGATAGCAATCAACGTTCGATGCAGAAGTCGAACTTTTGCCATTGGTCTGAAAAATGAGAGAAAACAGGACAAATATTAAAAGTTATACTGAAATCCCTAACTTCCTCTTGCGTTATCCAGGGTTTCGAGGTGGTCTAATAAAAAAGCATGGGGGAAAATGCATCGTTGAATAAAATAAAAATTTATTGGCACTATTCTAACCCAATAATTTTTTGAATAAACAAAATGTTTTATTTAAATAGTGCTAGATTTTTTAAAATTCTGCAAAATACTTGTTTTAAGTAAAAATTAAAAATAATATCATGAATGAAAAAAAAAAATTAAGTTCACATGCTTGTCGTTGGGAACCTGTGGTAGAGGTGTCGGTCTAAAACAAGGAGTTTGCCAGTTCGATTTCTATTGAATCATTGGAGACCATAGTGTACGTGCACGCTAAATTTGGAGTTGTGAATTTATGGTCGTTTACAGTTTATAATGTGGTACCTATATACAGAAGTCCTCTACTCTCTAATCGAGATGTAAACTGTAGTTTGACACTAAAAGTACCTAAACGAATTACCGGTCATATTAAAAAAAACCTGCATGTATTTGTATACTCATCCTTTTATTAACTTTAAATTAGATTTTCAGTATTCTTCGTATTTTCACGCCCATAAACTTTGATCAATTTTACATTGCATTAAAAGCAGGCTTCATACACTGGAAAATACGGTAATTCCCTCAACCCTCACTTGAAACATCTCTTTGTCAAGGACAGGAGTCCGACATCTTCCCATTTTTAATCCTGTCTTTCCAGATGACCGATTCCTGAGTGTTTTGCATCCTTCGATATGCAAGAGTGTCCATTGTTTTGCTGATCGAAGAGAGAGAATCCATCAGAAAAAAAGGGGGGGGGATTGTACCCCTCCTCCGATCTCTCTCTCTCTCTTTTTCCCCAAATAGGTCATCTTCGAAGGGAAGAGCAGGCCTGAGTGCAGTTAATCACGTGGCTTTGGTGACTTGCCAAAGGGGGGGGGGGATGCGAGTCTCCGGGAATGGTCCGCGCACACACTTCGGAGAGCATTTTCATTCAGGATTGCGTCCAAACGGACGTCGATGTGCGTCAAATGGATCTATTTTTTCGGCAAGACGATTCCGAAATGATAATGGATGGATGGGACGATGATTTAGATGTATTAGGTCGGAAATACATAAAATATAGCGCCCCCCCCTCTCCTGCTGTCTCTATCTCTCTCTGTCCACGCGCACGCAATGCAATTCTTTTACTGTTCACATGCACGCGCAGATGTATAAATATATGACTTACTTGCCCGATTGTTTCCTAATTTGTTGTGATTGCCATACAGATGAATGGAAACTCAGTGCCGCAAGACTAAGATGTTAGCTACAACTTTTTTACTTCCTTGTGCGAAGTAAAAGGAAGTATAGTGATGGCGAAAAATTTCGGTATTGAGATTTTGATGAAAAAATCGATTTCGACCACTTCTAAATTGACTTGGAAGGGTTTTTGCGAGGCTTCTCAACGTACGCATGTATTTACGTTCACATAAATTTATTTACAGGGTCATCTAGAAGTTTTTTATGCATTAAGGTCTATGGATACCTTCAATTCATTAAAAGTCTGAGGTCAGTCACTATTTCGGCTAGTTTCAGGATCTCGCAAACGATTTCAAGCTTGGCGGCCTTTAGCGAAATATCGCAAAATTAAGTAACAAAAGCAAGTTTTTAAAACTGAACCGAGGTTGACGATATCTCAAATATTTGGCTAGGAATCGCTAAACCTTAGCATTATTGCAGTATTTTACCTTTTTCAAATGAAATAATAAATAAGTTGAGATGAAGTGCACCCTAAAGATTTATGATTTAATAGACTACAAAGAAGTCATCTGGTGTACAAATTAGATTTTTTCTTTTTTGGTGTATTTATGCAGTCGTTTTCGCTGATATCATGAAATGAAATTCCATAATGCCGTGAAATACCATTTAATTCGTTTCTTCTTAAGAAGTTGTATCTTCCTAGACTAGTAGCGTACAAAGCATGTATATCACGTATCATGCATACCTCAAAGAAAAAAACAAGCAGTAATGAAATTCTAACTTTAAAATTCATCAAATAAAAGCGTTTGAAAATGAATTTAAGAAATGAAAGAAAAAGTTCTAACCAAATTCTACTAATAGAAATTAAGATCTGTAAAGTAATGGATCATGCGGCGTTCGAAAAGAAATGCAAATGGAAAGTGAATCTTTAACAGAGTCACGATATTTCTGCCCTGAGTTACTTAGGACTTCGCAATGCTACCCATTGCTTCAAAGTGTACTGAAAAAAAAAAAACTAAATAAATAAATGAAAGTAAAAATAAAAATAAAATAAAACACTTCTGAACAGTTTGGGAAAAAAAAATGTTAACTCCAAAATTTGCTTTAAGTACTAGAGAAATTTTAAATAAAGCCTGTAAAACATTCTTCACTGCTTGAAGCGTGTACTTTCAAATAGCAAACATTTAGAGGATTTTCTGTTCCAAAACTAATTAAAAATGATTTAAAAATAAACACTTCAGGAAAATCCTTCCATTTCCTTAGTCTTTACCAATTAATAATTTTGAATTATATCTAGAAAAAGTGTGACTCTAGTTAAACATTCTGGTATAAAAATGGGGTCAAGTGAAGTATGTGGTAGCGATTTCGAAAGAAACGAATTAACAAATTAAAGGCTATATCCGCAGATAGAAGACGAAGCTGAAAAGTAACATGTTATCATTTGGAAAACTATTTTACTCTAACATGCATTTTTAATATTTTGTTTTCTTCAGTTTCTTTTCACAGTACAGCTGCTGAAACAATGCATATTGTGAATTTTCTGAAATTCTCATATATTTTTCTGGTAATATATTAAAATATTATATCATTTTTCAAAACCGTTTTTTTGCGCGTTAAGCGGAAAATTTAAAATACTTTACAACTTTTTTACTTTACAACAGAATCACAAAAACCTCAGAAACGGCTCATTATGCATCCTGTCAGTAGCTAGGTTTGGTTTTTGATGCAATTCTTGACAAAGCTACATGAGGGCTATCTGCCTAAGGCAGGGAAATGCTTTCAGGGTACTTTTCAAGGAGTTCCAAAGCGTATTCATGTTTGTTGAATGCGCTTGCGTTACACCTGAAGAAAATCACCCCAAACTCCAGGTCATTCGATCAACGTCCGCGCGGTAGACTTAGAACTCTGGATCTTCTCCTTTCAGTCATCTACCAATGTACAGTGTCTTATCCACTCTGGCATTGGTCAGTGCTAGTATCTAGATGGTGGATCAAAACTGAAATATCAATAACTGCTGATGCTATATGTGAAAAACTTTTCCACGCAGAACAATATAGGACATTGCAGACTCATATCGGCAGGCTGATGTTATCTGAAGAAGGTACAAATGAAAATACGAAGAAACAAAACGATCAAATGCACAGTAATTTGAGAACAGAAGAACATTTGAAAGAGCCAGACAACTCAATCTATTAAACACGGTTGCGTTTTGTGCCTACACTCCTATTCATGTGTAAATGCGACAATGATAATAGTTTGAGAGAGCGATCTCGCGTCAACAGGCAGCTGTTGAAAAGTTTATACTATTTTAACGTATTGTTGTACAAAATGATATTTGTGTTTAGTGTAACCAAAAAGTTAACTTGCTCAAACTATGCAATGAATAGTAATTTACATGAAGTAGTTTGCTGTAGTGTACAGAAACATGTTTATAACAGTTTTAGAATACTGAATACTTCTAGTATTCATAATTTAGAGACTTGTTATTCAAATATTTTGGCTTTCTGCAAAATGCATTTAAACATGATATTTACAATTCGATTATTGATTTATTCTTACCTATGCACTTTCATAGATACATTTCTTTTTTCGAAAAAAGGATAAGCTACAAATCTTTTTAAGTTACATTTTAAGTAGTTTAAACATAAATTTCAGGGAATAAATCTCATTGGGTTTTAAGCGCATTATCGGATTTTGGAATGTCAGATTTGGATTTGACAATTTTAATTTCAACATCGTGTTGTTTATCATCTTAATTCTTGTGTTTCCTTTAAAATTTCATCGTCAGACCTATCTTGGTCAAAAATTGTGCACATTTGCCTAAAAATATACCTCCCCTTCCCCACTAGTATTCCAAAGTTAGGATAATTCTGGTTCTTTTTCAGATTCATCTACTATAAAAGATAAAGAATTAATTCAAGTTATTCAATAATCTGTTGCTAGCAGTTTATAATAATATTTAATGTAGTAAAATTTTTAAAATTGTTGAATTAAACAGTAAGGGTTTTCACTTAAACGAGCGTAAAAAATTCTAGTAACGCAGAAACTCGTTTGGTTATAAAGAATCTACAAGTAAACTTTGTTATAAAATTCCCATAGATACACAGGATGTGCATCATTACTTTGTACCTTTAAAATTCAGAGAGAAAGCAGCTACTTACTTTCGTAGAGTTTAAAAGTAAGCAATTTAAATAATAACAACACATTTCAATTAATTCTAATATTCTGGAAGATTGGATGTTTAAAAGCTGTAAAATTTATGAATAAATGAATAAATATTGCATAGAAACACCAGCGTTTAGAGCATAAAAATTAATTTAAATAGTCTGATGAAGATTACTGCTCTAAAATATCTTCATAAAAAATTAAAGTTTTTTCTTACAAAAATCTCGTTCAGTAAATATTTTTATCAAAAACAATTTCCATACATTTTCAAATAAATAAATGATAATTTATTTAATAGTATCTCAAGTCATTATGATTAAAACATCTTTTGTAAAAAATAAAAAAAAATGTAACGTTTTTTCATGAATTAATGCTAAAAGAATGTCTTTGATTTTTGTTAGCTAAAGAGCATTAAATTAGATTTAAGAGGCAAAGAACATAATGTTGGCTTTTTTTTTCATTGTGCTTTTACTTTCTACGTTTGCTATTTCCGTTTCCAAAAAACCTTCGAGGGAAAAAATTATTTGAAAATGCAATGCCCAAATACAATAGTAGAACTAGTAATCCGTTTATCTATTTACTTTTTATAAGAAAATTGCCAAATAATTTTATCTTCCGACATCTGTAATTTGCAAAAAGTTTTGATAGAAAAAGTATGAAACGTGATTTTTTTTTCCCTCAAATGCTCCGAATTAAGTATTGGCATAATAAGGTGCTTAAGTGCGGAAATGAAGTCTGAAAAACGTAGAGAAATTTAAATATGTGTTGATCTTAGAAAAAAAGGCTATAAAACTATGAGAAGAAATCGATTAGGTTTATTGAATTTAATGTATTTTTTCATAAACAATTGTTTTTGGTTTTTATTTTTTATTTTTTATTAAAGTTGAAATTGAAAATTGTTTTTTTCATCTAACATTTTGCTTTGGGTTTATAATTAAATATGTTAATGCCTGCATTTTATCACTGAATTTTAAAGTTTTGATTTCTGTCTTATATTAGGAAATGATTACGCGTAATTTTCATTTTATGTTTAAAATTTATGGCGTTATTTCCATTTTATTTTATTTCCATGAAATATTAGAAAGACTGAAATATGCACACTACTACAAGAAAATTAGAAAAAATGCTGTAAAACATTTGATAAAATAAAGTAGAATTTATGTAGGCATTTTTTCTAGATGATAGTAGATGTACCAATGATACCATTCTAGCACCTAAAACATAACATGTTCCTGCTGCATTCTACTCTATTATGTAACATTATGTTTAAATTGTCGATTTTATCAAAATTATGAAGTTTTACAAAGCAAATTAAATTCAGTTTCATCTTAGAGCACTATAACATGCATATTACTTCCGTTTAAAACCAATTATTGCAATACTAAATTTTGCTTTATGCAAATGCGCCCATTTACAGGAAAGTTTTAAAATGTGATATATAATTTTTAAGTAAGTACCGTTATAATTTCATATTTTTAGATGAAATAATGAAATTCAGTACATATTTAATAGCACTTTACGGTTTTATTAAAACACTTATGGTATTATTTAATTAGATTATTAGCTCTTTCATTCACATCATTTATATGATGTATGATTTTAAACAAATATCATCATCCTGAGAAATGTTTTAAAATAAGAGACATAATTCTTAAGGTAAATGCATTACCTTTTCTTTATTTCTTTTATTTTTCAGTAAAGCCTAAAATTTAAATCCTTATTAGAACATATTTTTACCCTAATAAAGCATTCATGATATCATTTAATCAACTTATTCCTATATAGCGATGTATGACAATTATAACGTTAAATTTCCTTGCGTATAACTGTGTTCAGCTTGAGAAAAATTTTAAATTGAGAGGCATAATTTTTTGAATAAGTGTCGTACCATTTTTTACATGAAATCTTGAATATTAAATATAGATTGAAAGGAAGTTTATGCTTTAATAAAGCATTTGTGATATTATTTAATTAACTTTGTCGTAGACATTAACTGTGTGATGTATGGCAATTATAACTCTTAAATTTCGTCGGATAATTTAAAAAGTATCAAATTCATTATTTAGAAATTCAGCTTCTGTTATTTTATGACTCTTCAATGAAATAAAAATACAAGGCTTAATTTTTTAATAAAAATTATTATTTATTTATTTTTTTATCCTTGGAATTTATAGATTGTTTAATCCAATGTCTTTCCTTAAAAAAAAAAAAAAAAAACTATAATTATGGAAAAAAAAACCAGGTAGCCATTATTTTAAATTTGCATTTACTTTAATAATTTTTAAAACAAAAATTTACGTTTACGATAAAATAAAAGAATTAAAACACAAAATTAAAATGTTTACGTAACGTATTTTTCCTTTTTTGTTTTTCATTTTTTAATAAAATACGATTAATCAGCTACATTTTTTTTTTCGATTAATCAGCTATATTTTAAAAATTTATTTTTACCAGTGTATTAGTAGTACTAGTACTCATTATTGTTAATAAACAGATTTAGCTTTAAAAATTTTTATTTTCAGACTGCAAAACTCAATGCCAGAAAAATTGCTTTTCTTCCTTTTTTTTTATTTATTTTCTTTCTTTTCAATGGCTGAAGAATTATGCGCATCTGTTTGACAGGCGCACGTACTCTCATCAGTTTGAGTGTTTTTAGATAAAGAGTGAAATAACAGTGCAGGGTAATACTGCTATCAATTAGTATGTCAGGCTCTGAAACAGAAATAAAAAGCCCATGACAAATACGACAGAAGTTTTCTCTGGACTGTGTCATGAAAATATGACAAACCTCCGAGGATTTCTGTTGCGCGGCGTGTATGTGGAATATAAATATTTTGCTGTTTCATTAGCAGAATGTTAAATGTTTCAAATTGGTTTTAGTGTTATTAGCACAGTAAATTATCTTTCAAAAAAAGGTTGAAGTAAAATGCTATGTAGATTGAATTTATAAGCGCAGAAAATAAAAGAGAGTAATTTGAATAATTATTGAGGTTTTTGAAAAATTACTTCACATATGCTGTGTTCTAATTTAAAATATAAATGGTCGTAATTCTACACTACTATATGAGGAGTACAGTAGCATTTTTCATATAGAAATATAATATTCTTTTGAATTCTACGTTTCATCTGTATTAGTCTTGGAGGAACGAATAGTAAATATGGAATAGGCAGGCATCCGCTAGTTCTTCTACGTGGAGAAAATGAAGTAACTGTACGCGTAACCCTGGGGGCGCGTCTCGATAAATCTGGCATGCTGTCGTAGGGCTCTTTAACTCCTAGCCACGTCCCCCAAGGCTATTTGTAGGATTACTTCATTTTCTACATATAGAAGAACCAGCGGACACAGAAAAAACCGGTTACAGTTGTGGCTACACTTTTTCCCGCTCATGCCTTCTCCGTATTATTCCATGGTATATCCTCCATGGTATTAGTATTAGAAATTAAAACACAGTTCAGCACTGTGTGCAGTCTTTAATACAAAACAATATGCAGCCGGAAAATGATTGGGAATCAGGTTCATTTACACATATCACTTCGGATGTTCAGCTTTCAGGAATCACCCAAAATGTAGCCTGCTTTTCACTCATGTTTCATCTTAAGTCACGAAGTTAGACCTTTGGGAAGTCACACTTTCCTGAAAAAGTTGTATTACCCCTGTCACGTGTCCCGCAGTGGTCTAGTCACTAAACTCCGTTTCCGTAAGAACTGGGAAAGTGAAGCAGCATCCAGTTTGGCCAGCGCTTGGGAGGGTGAACTCCTCTCGCGGCTGGGCTCTGTGGAACCGTGCATGCTAATGGCAGCTGGTGCACGCAAAATCCGCCGTGTCTCCAATGTCCTTCATGTTCAGACGATACCTCTGAGGGTGCCGATTTCGGGTGGTGGTTGGACCCTCATCTGGAATTGGTTCAAAATTAGGGACTAACAAGCAGAAGTCCAACCCTCTTGGGGGGGCAATGCCACCTATTTCCATGGATAGTACAATCGTCTATCCATGGACACGAAAACAGCAACAACAACCCGTGTCGTGTATACAGATAGAGCAACACGTCACTCGATAACTGAAGTCCGGAAACGGTGTAGCCATCAAATAGAAGTCAGTTTTCATAAAATACTCATTTGCAATGACGACGACAAAGAAACAAACAGTATTTTCATTTATTTTATGCGGCGATAAATCGAGTGCGGCTCCAGACTGAATTCTCGGAGGGGGCCATTGAACTTTTTACCTAGGCTTGAAAATTGAACGTGCGAAATCGTAAAGTATACGAATCTAAAGTTGTAAAACAGACTTTTGGAGAGGTCCACGGCTCAAATGGCTGCACTTCACTGGAGCTGTCCTTGCGTAAATATTAACACAGATTTAAATTTACACCAAACTCAAACTCTTAAAACTCATATTAAAATATTAAACTCGTGTTACATGAAAAACTCAGTAACTCAAAGCCATTCTCTGGCTTAAATATACACAATTGTTACAAATATAAACTCAGTTTTTTAATCATTTCAAGATAGAACATCTTTCTCCTTTCTTTACTCATTTGTTGTTAAGCCAACCATGGAAGCTGCACAATTTCAAAGTGAAAGAAATAATTAAAATTTTGCGCTGGCGTTCATAACCTATTTCCCTGGCTTATTATATTTTACATGAATTATGAATTATATTATTACTTGAAAAATAATTGGCCTAGCTAAATTTAGACGGAAATAAATACAGAAAATAAATTTATATGGCTGTACAAAATTTCAGATTTTTACGTTCATTAGCTGATTTTCTATTAATTAAAATGTCCTATTTTGATGAGTTAAGGCGCCGTATATTAATTTATAAAGTGATCATTTTTGGAAGTATACCTTTAGGCGATACATATTTATATAAATTACATATATCAAATTCATTTTACACAAAATTAGTAAATGTTAGAAGTATTGAAAAATAGTAATTTTTGAAACAAATAAGTTACAGATTTGTAAAGTTTGATGGTGCTTTAATCACGTTGATTTTGTTTCGCAGATATATAACCATTTTTTAGAAAATTACATTCAATAATCTCTTTTGTACATTTATTATACATGAAAATCATCAATATTTATTGCCCAATTTTACATTAAATCATTGTTTAACTTCGGCTATTGCTAAGTAACTTCCATTCTTGTGTTGGTCAGGTTAGCAGAGAAAAGCCTCTCACTTCTGGAAAAGTTTCTGGCAACGTTTCACCTGTCTTCAATAGAACCTGCAAAAATATAAATCGAAAAGTTCTTTAACTGTAAATAAACCACAGGTGACGTACTTTGTTACTTCAATGAAATTGAAACTGTAATTTCAAATTAATATTTTCGGTTCGTGATGTAATAAACAACTAATGCAAATTATCAAAACTGTTACTTTGAACATTAATTTAAAAAAATAAAGTCTTTCTCAAAAGCTATTAGTAAAAAAGAAATTTGTTTACACTATAATGCATTGTCTCAAACATTTTGGAAACTTTTATATTGCCTATTTGAAATTAGATGAAAAGATAAATGGCATTATATTTTTACATTCTTAGTACAAAAAAACTTTGATATAAAATAAAAACATTATTTTCCATTAAATAATATGTAATTTAATTCCTTTGAGCGAAATTTTTATTTAGCAAAATATTCGGAACTTCCATAATACCGTTCTAGATCTGAGGAGAGCCCCTTAAAAACTCACAAAAAGAATGCGCCATATCTTCAGAAATTCCCATGAAAAATTGTAGTTTATATTTACGATAATTTGAAGAATTTCTTTACTTTAAAGAAGTCGAAATAGGATGTTGCCATTTAAAAAACGCGAAGTTCATGAAGAATCAAATATGAAGACACCCCCCCCCCCCTTATGCAAATTTTAAGAATAGCAAATTCAGGTATATGTTATTTATAAACGAATGGTATAAATAACTTTGCTGTGTGTATGACGAACGACACGGCCGATTGAAGAACAAGGGAGCTTTTTTCTTTTCTCCCCCCCCCCCCCGTAACTGTGTATCGAATTGATAGAATGGAACTATCGTTTGCTTCTGGCCGAGTTCCACTACTGTAATTGCCATGGTTAAATTTTCGTGATTTCTGTATTTACGTCAACATATACAAATTCTGTGAATAATGAGAAACATTACACATTTTATAATTATTATACAATATTGAACCTTTTTACATGTTTCTCATTCTAAAATAAGCTTAATACATCGGATATAAGAGCATATTATATCTCAGCAAATATCGTTTGTTCGTTTTTGAAATTTTCATTTCTTTTCATTATTTAAAAGCTTGAAGACTTTTAATCCCTTAAGATTCTTTTATAAAATGTCGCACACATTTAATTAAATGTAGCCTGTTTGAAGAAATATATTAGATATATTGTGTTCCAAATTTATACAGTCAAGACATGAATAAAGGTTGTATAAGTAAATACTATTTGTAAAGAATTTTTCAAAAACTATAGAAATTTAATGTCGGTTTTGAGATATTAAAATAACCAAAAATATCCGACAAATATTCTAATTTACCGAGTTATTTATATATTTACTAATTTATTTATTTATTTATTTATTTATATATTTTTGAGATTGCGAGTGTAAAAATTTGTGAAAGTGGTACATTGTAGACGAATTAGGACTTTTTGATACGGGTATTGTTCTTTCGTACGTTGAACTTTTATATCATTCAGCAAATCAAAGTTTTTCAAATTAACATCGAATCGCAATTTTGATCTAATTTTACGCTACCAAACAGAACAGATCCCCTCCAAAAACAAATTTAATTTATCCCAGACGAACGAGGACCAATTACTAAATGACTTTATCACACTTAAATCTAAAAATAAGCACTTACAGTCATCGGACATAAAGAAAAAAAAAAAAAGAAATAAATTGTAATAAAAGCAAAAAAATCCCAGAAACGAAATCGGTCTCTGAGTTCTACTCGACTGTAGTATCAGAAAAGACGTAATTTATTCAAATGACTTTCTTCTACCACACCCAGTGTATTGATCAGAATATAAAATTGTCATCGACTAGATTAGAATGGGCCAAACGGAGATCCCAAGGGTTTTTCTCTCCATAAGCCAGAGGGATTGAGCGTCAACTGGATTAAACTGCAACAGCAGGGATTTTTTTTCTTCTATTTTTGAAAGTTTTTTTTTTTTTTTTTTTCACCGCTTAGCTTTGCGTCCCTGTCAGATAGAATTGTGGGAAGTAAAGTATGATGTAATCCATCTGAACTCCAGTGAAATTTTTTTATTTTATTTTTTTTTTTTACCGGACATAAAAAAAGACATTTTTAACGGTAGAATTTTTTTTTTATTATAGAATTGCCAATTTGATTAAGTTTCTTGTTTCTAAAACAGTGTTGCCGGTTTTCGGAATTCAGTTTATTGGTATTTTTTTAAATTTATTGTCATATTCGACTATACAATTGAATAGCAAATTCCAAAAAAGGCCTATCTGGAAATTTATTCAAAACTGACATTTTCGCTTTTCTTTCATGTACACGTGTACATTTATATTTTTGTGAGCGAAAAGGACTAATATCTGGTTTCCATCGTGGCGAAAAACACATGACTTTCATTCAGTAATAAATTTCGAAAAGGTCTCATCTCACCGGGATGAGACCTTGTTCCTACCGTTGAAGCATTTCTATGCTACTCTAAAACTGTTGATCAATGACTGAATGAAAGACTTTGAAAAGTTAAGAAAATACATACCGGGGAATTTTGAAGACATCTGTAAAGGCATTCTGCAGTGGCCGACAGATGAGGCATCACAAATGGACATCGAAGAAGATTATTAATGAAAACATTATGGCGGTTATTTTCAAATTTTTTGTATGATAATGTAACCAGAAGGCATAATGACATATTGAAATGTAAAAAGAAAACTTTTGTATTTTTTTTTTAAATCATGCGTTGTAAAATGATGTCACTTTACTACTAAAACTACCAAATCCTCGAATGAATTTCAAGAAGGAGGCATCTCTCTCCCCAAAAAGTGTAACGATCATTTTCTCGCTCAATTAATTTTTACTACTTTGCCTTTATAACGTGTACAGTTTTCAATAATTTTACAAAAACAACTGTTTCAATCAGTCAAATGGTTCAACAGAAAATCAGTTTTTTTTTTTTGTTTACTGTAAAATTAAAAATTTTCAGACTTGAGCCCTTTTTGAAATCTGCAATTCAATTATGGTACAACTCCCCACATTTAATAGTTTAATTTACTTAATATTTAATAGTTTTAAATTCTCCACCACACAAAGAAAGATTATAAGTAATGTTTTAATTGAAATCATTTAATCAGAATAATCAAATATCCGTCATATTTTTGTCAGGGTGTTAAGTCCTTAGGAAAAATAAGATGTATCAAAATTATTAGTATTCAGGCAGTAATGTGGGATAACAAATGATGGTTTCATACTTCAGTTATTTTTTGAAAAATGTTAAATTATTAGTTAGATTTCTTCAGTATATTTTAACTTTTTGTGTCTAGCTTTCCAGTTTTGGAACGCTCAGAATTTTTACATTTTCACTTGTCAGTCGCAAAAATATGTAAACGTTATTTCATTTTTGTAGCCTTAATTCACGAGTATTAAATATCAATTCCACAAAATACTGCAACATGACGGGGATGTAAAATGTTTACTTTTTATGCTTAAATTTTTTAAAAAGAAAGTATCACTTGTTCATGCAGCTGATGAAATGTACCGTATTAGCCCGAATATAGCTCGGCCTCGAATATAACGCGACCACGAATTTTTTAATCAAGATAAATAGAAAAATCCTATATTAGGTTTTTTTCGGGAAATGATCAGTCAAAAAATCCCACAATGTATTCGGACCAATACGGTATCTAGTATTGCCGGCATGAGCTAAGATTGAAGGAAGTCATGCAAACATTCTCCGCACAAATGGGTTATATATGCACTTCTTTTAAAATCACATGGTTCATACTAATATTAAAGTTTTAATCTATCAATTTGAGTATCATGTTTTTCGAAAATATTAATTATTTTCTCCATACCATGTTTAGATATTTCGCTATGTCCTCAACTAAAGTGTTGTCTGGCCTACGAAAATAAAATATGGTACCCCGCATTTTTAAGATATTCCGAATCCTCTTAGTGACCTGTTTTCCCCTAAAAGATTGTATAAGAGCTTTTGACTCTTCTTCTATTTAAAAATAGTAAAAATGCTTTTGAAGGATTTGTCCCATAGTATTTCATGGCGCTAGTTTAATTTACCAATGCATGGAAAGTGAAGAATATTCCGCATGTATGCCAGTTTTTTTTCAGTTATTGGTTAACAATACAACGTCAGTCTTCGTATACTGAAATATATTAATATTTTATTATTATTGGATAAACGTGGAAAACATATCCAATATAACGATGAACTGTTTATATGCTCTTTTGCCTGGTGCAATCATGTGCGTTTACATCCAGCTACTAGAATCACACTATTTTACATTGAATGCTCTGTGTCTTAAATAATCAAAACGGGGGGAAAAGACTTTCGTGCATTTAATACCTTATGCCTCAATGCATCCACGAAAAAATCCATTTAAAAATATTTTCAAAGCGGAATTAATTCTCGAATACAAATTGTAAAATATTTAAATATCCGTCCCCAAAAGTGGTTGCGAAGCGCATTTTGATTACATTTTCTCGAATATTCAGAAAGGAGACGTAAATGAACTTAGAAAATAAGGGTAGGATTTCACCCCGGCGTATCTATTTTTCCCAACTTTTCTTGTTTACTTCTCTGCCAATCACCATTTGTTTCTTGGGGGATTAACCATGTCTTATTGAGGCTAATTTTCCATTATGTCCGTTTCTTTTTTGTTTCAACTATAGTGCTTTATTTATTTTTTATTTTTTCAGTTTTTTCCCTCTTTTTGCTGCAATAATTTCATTCAGCGGATTATTTTTCCTGTGCATAGAGTTTCCTCGACTCCCCTGGGGTTGATGCCATTCCGAAAGCTATAGTAGTAGATATAATATAGGATTTCACTGGAAAAAAAGCTGTTTACGACAGATTTAATCTTCTAAGAGACAAATCAAAGCAAAACAAAATAATGACTGTTAATATTAATGAGAGAAAATAAGCTATGCAAATGTGAGAGAAGAAGATTTTCGGATTCTTATATATTTGATACGCCGTACGACTTCGTATCTTGTCAATGCTTTTATGAGTTTCAATAGATAGAATTAAGAGATTGAAGAGGAATGGCAACCGATGGAAACAGAAAAGGGGAAGTCCCCAGACAAATTATCACAATTCTGTTGATGAATTCTGGAAATCCTTAATAATATATTCAATTACATAAGCCTTGAATTTATTTTCTGTGTGTTTTTCCTCGATTAAGCTGTATAATACTTCAAATTATTTGATTAATGTGTTAAAATGTATATTTTTGCACAAATTAAGTTTAGCCGCAAGTTATACCGTGATATTTAAAAAAAAAGTAACATACCATATTAACTTTTTAAGTGTTTAGTACTTGAAGTTACTAATTAAAAATTAATTGCACAGATAGAAATTGCACTGTAAAAAATTGTTGTAAAAATATGTAATGAAACAATATGTAATTCTACAACATTAAAATTTTTCAGCGTAATTTCTATCTTTGCAATTAATTTTTAGTTAATAACTTCAAGTACTAATACAGCATTTTGTACTTGTCAATGATGTTAGATAACGGCCATGTTCTTATATGTTCAGTATATGTTCTTATCTAATCACTGAAATCAAGCTACATCGGGCGATCAGTTCTTTGAAGGGTGACCACCCCAGAATAGAGCGTCTTGTTGGCCAATTTTTACCTATCTCTAGGCATTTGAACTAATGACATTGATTATGCTGTGTATTAAAACAAAGCTACCCGAGGGACTTAAATCTACCTCAATACTATTAGCTTTTCTTTATTTATGTATGATTTATTGCGTGATTTGTAATTATTCAGTACAGGCTTAGTTTACATTTTAACAATTCTTTAATTTCACTGTCTTATATTTTGTCTTACTTCTTTAAATATGGAATCAATAAGTAAAAGACGGTGACTTCACAGTGAAATAGAAATCACAAATTAATTGATCTCACAAATTAGTCGCAAGGTAACTGCGACCTATACGGCATGCAGACATCAGTGCGAGTTCAACGTGAATCCAGGTACAATTAAGTATTTGAACGCAATAAAAAAAATTACGCATGCTTTCCGTAATAAAAGAAATAATTTAAGAACGCACAAGGAAGAGTACCTTTGATGCCAAAAGGGAGTGAAATTTTGCTTTCACACAACTGCTTCAGAGTTTCAGTTCATATGTTGTTCAGTTCATATGTTTATAAAACAAATTTGACGCTCACTTAAATTCAATAACATTTAGACCGCGCAGAAGTCACGCACGTAAAACATTCCTATCCCCCCCCCCAAAAAAAAAAATCACAAGAAACAAAAACTGATACTTTTAATCAAGGATCACTGTTATCCAGATTTAATGGGGAATAATAAATATTTATTGTTCACCATTTAAAAAAAAGCACAGGATATTTAAAAAAAATATCGTTCCATCTCGGGGGAAAAAAAAATCCTGATAAAAATGTTCCATGATTTTTATCCCCCCACCACGCAATCGAATCGTGTGTTGCGGGAATTAGAAAAGGTCGATGTAATATAGTTTTTAAGTATAATGGCTACTTTATGAGCGCATTAAAATAAATTTCTAAAATCGATTTCCGTACGAAAAAGGAAAGAATAAAAATTCATGGGAAAAATCAGGACTGCGTGATTAATTTCATCCGCAGAGAAAAAGGAAAAGTGGTGGGGAGGGGGAGGGGGCTCCACTACGGAGGATTTCTGGAAAAGCACTCGGTTTAGAAGGGAAAAAAAAAGAAATAAAAAAAAAGAAAGAAGAAGAATAACTAAAGGGGGGATGCTTTCCCACCCGATTTTAGAAGATGTTATGCTTTATTGATTATATGAAAGTGGTCAATTTGAACAGACAGTCACAAAGATTAAAAGGTTTTTTTATATAATTGTTTAAAAGAATATGGCCGGCGTTGTCACGGATCATCTGTTTGAATTTCCTTTTTTTTAATTCTCTTGTGAAGTGTGTTCGAGTTTTAGTCAATTGCTTTTTAAGGAAGTGAATTATTATTATTATTTTATTTTTCCAAACTATGTATTTCTTGCAAAAGCAATGAGTTGTGTCATTTTAACTGTTATACAAATTAAAATAAACAGTTGCGTTTTCAATTATTGGAAGCGAATAAATTTAGTGGCTCGCCATGTGATATAATAGGACGAACATAAGTATTCGAGAAAATTTTTCGAAAATGGTACTCTCATGGTTTAATTTGCTTATGGAAGGCAGCTAGGATAAAGAATACCTACTTCGTAGAGTGTTTGGTACTCGTAGGTTTGTTTGTGTGATTACGGCAACGCTACACTAGGGTGATCTGCCAAACGTGGGGGGGGGGTGCATTGGTAGAAGGACTTTCTAAGGGGTTCTAACGCGTATTCACGTTACATCTGGAGAAAACCTACCAAAACTCCAGACCCTTAGATCGATAGCCGCGCGATGGGACCCGAACCCGGGACCTTCACACTTCGGCCATCTACCATTTTCAGTGGCATAACCAATGTGTTGGTAGTCGTAGGATTCTATATGGACCTCCAAAGGATGTCACGTGTAAAATGTCTTATTGTTACATTCAAAATCCGCTGAATGACATCTTCAAGATGCCCCATTCGGTTGATAGTTACATGAGATCGGTTTCACGTATTTTTTGTACTACTTTCAAAAGATTTTTTTATTTTATTTATAATTACATGCCTTAAATTATTTGCAAGGTGTTTTACATATATTTCTTTTTAATTAATTTAGAATTAATGATCTAGCTCAAAATATTAAAAATATGCATTTTGTTGCATATAATTTGGCTCTATAGATTGTATTTTATCGCTTGTTAATTACCCACAATTTGCTACAATGCACATATTCATCTCGTCCAGACAGCAAGATAGTGTGCAGCAGAAGTTGGTTTCGGGAATTTCAGCCAGTTTTGGCAATAAATGTGTGACAGTGTTAAAATTGCCAAGGTTCGATTAGTACTTGGGTGATTTGGGGCATAGTTTCTATAAAATTTATTTTCTTACATACTGAGATGGCTGAAAAAAATTATAAAAAATAGAAAAAAGTATTTCAGTGGTTTTGTAGATTTTTAGATACTTGCGCTATATTATGGTTTCGGTTGCTTGGAATTTTGTGTCATCTTCCTATCTTAGAGACGCTCTGTTATGTCTGTTCAAATGTACAATTCGATACAAATAATTCAATCGTAGGGAATTACGATTTGGAAAAATATTACTTTTGAATAACTTTATACTTTTAATGAAATGTAGTTTTAAAACCAATTCTATTCCACCTCCTTCCTGAAAAATTACTTTTTATCTGTGCTCAATGGTGTAGCCAAAGGGGGGAATAGGGAGGGTCCCCCCCCCCATGAGGAATTTTTTGCAATACAAAATGTATATTCTACACTTCCTTATCACACACATGATACATATATGTGAGGTACAGTAGTCGTAACCACCTTCCCCCATGAAAACTATCTGGCTACGCCACTGTCTGTGCTGAATATAGATATTCAGTCTGTTAGTTCAGAACATTATTATCATTATTAGTAGTTGTAATATTATTATTGATGTTATTGATCACGAAAACATGCTAAGTTTGGTTTAAGGCTATATATGTTTTGGTTCTAACCACTTTTACTAGATACAAGAATTATTTCATAACCTGCACCTATAACTACCTTACGGTAACTATAAAAATGTTCCTCCTGTCATAACAAGCTTTAGCTATGAGAAAGGCAGAGGGACAGTAACATTATTTGGAAATTCAAATAGAAATACTTGTACAAGTTTGGACTTTTGACTTCAAATCAAATTCACTACATAATATATAATTTATTATAAGTGTAGTTGTATTATTCTAATGTTTATTAACTGATGAAGAAAAATAAATTTTGAAATTTATTGCTACCCATCTACGTGAAATATGAACAAAATCTGTAAGATCAGTAAAAAATCCCTTGAAAACAAAAGTGGAATTTGACTCTCCATTTACGATGTAGTAGCTGACTAACATTTTAACATTTAAGTCAAAAACATCTTTGCTGAAAAATTCTACATATGTTATTTCATGGAAAGTCCTGCGATTGAACGGTCTTCAGGATTACACGAAAATAATGTGTCAAGGAAATAAATAATAATTCAATTTAATTTTTAGTAGTTTCCAATACAATACGAAATTCCTTTCGCAGATATGGTGGAAATTGTTTAAATACATGCACAAAAAGAGATGAAAAATAT
The DNA here is from genome assembly GCA_038373885.1 of Cheiracanthium punctorium. NCBI lineage: Eukaryota > Metazoa > Arthropoda > Arachnida > Araneae > Cheiracanthiidae > Cheiracanthium > Cheiracanthium punctorium. Next base: position 392,283 of record JAWZYV010012919.1, read on the forward strand.
TACAAATTTAAAGCCTTTATAACTATTTATACAATTTGAAAATTTATGAAAAAAAATGACAATCATTAAATGATTTATTTTTAAATATACGTTTACGTTTCATTCGTTTTGTTCTTCTTAAAAAACAACAACACACCAAAAAAAAAAAAAAAAACACTGAAGATGAAAGTAAAAGAATTCATAAGAAATAACAGAGTTCAAACAACACATAAAAAAAAAAGACAGAAAAACGGAACATAACCGATAAGCAAGACACAATAGCCAATAAGTTGGATCGTTTGGCTGTCACAGCTGAAATATGGCGTCGAACGTTTTGGCACGTTCTACCGGTCACGCTCTTTGCTTCCAAAGATTTTTTTTTTCTCCCACATACACACACAAAAAAAAAAGGAAAAAAAAAGTTCCACCGGCCTTGTTACCACTTAGTACTTATGAAGTTATGATAACTGATGAAGTTGCAAGGATGAAAAGAGGCAGATGAGAAAAGGTGAACCCCACCCCCCCTCCACTCCTGGACTTTTATGGACAGAGATGATTTTTTTTATGACCCCGCTCATAACTAATTATTCTATGACGTCTATTGGGCAGTAAATAAAAGTCTGCGCACCATTAACTATTTTGGCTCACTTAGAATTTTACTTTTCGTCGATAATGGCTTTTCTGTAATGTCCGCTTGTGATTTTCTTCCAATTCTTTTGACTTTGTAGTTATTTCCCCCTCTTCGTTCATATTAATAAGCGAAGCATTTGTACATACCCCCCCCCTTTTTTTCTTGTTCTTATTTGTGAAATTATGTTGGAAAAAAGTAACTGATGCAGAAGATGCGTAAGGCATTGATGAGAATATCTATTAACCTCATTTTCTGTGTTTTCTTTTCGTTGCATTCGATTTAATATTTTTTTACCCCCCATCTGCCTTCTTCTTCGTCAATTCTCTTGCTTTCCGTATAATAACGGGGAAAAAAGTTTAATTTACGCGATTATTGCGTCCAAAACTAGGTTTCCAATTCAAAGAAGTTGAGGGCTTTGAATTTTATTGATTTGAAATTTTGCCAATAAAAATGTAAATTATGATAAAAGTTCCTAAGATTTTCTCAACGAAATTCAATTTTGTTTTTATTTATATATTTATAATAGTATGTATTTAAATGCAAATATAGAATTACTACTTTTCCAGCTAAAGGTTGTTTATGCTATCATTTGTTTGAAAAACTAAAACGTTTTTTTCTTTAAATGAATGGTATACGTAACCATTTGCAGACGAGAAAAACTAGATCCGTTGAATGCATTTTTACCATTACCGATTACGCTAATCTTTTTTATCATTATGTAAAACTCTAGATTAATGTTTATATGTCACTGATAATTTTAGATGCGAAATTCATAAACCATAATCACTGTTCATTCATTCATTCGTTTTTTTTATGCTTTGATTAAAAGCTTTTTTTGAAATAGAAAAAAAAATTTAACAAATACGTTGTAACTCTATTATAAACACACTTATTGATTTGATTTTTTCATTCTTTTTAATATTTGAACTTTTTAAATACTTTAAGTTTATATGCACACAAGCTAAGATAGTTCTTTCCGTTAAAATTAGCGTGGGATATATTAAAGTATTAATTAGTTGTAAGGCGCCCGTTGAAAAAATGATAAATATAGCAAACACTTTTAATTTTTTCGATACATTTATTAGAAGGATGTATTGTGCTTTAATCCATATTACCACAACAAATCTACTAATATTGCTTATTTTTATAGTAATATTATCTATCTTTGTTTTTCCCTCTTAAATTCTCTGTTTAAATATTTGAATCCTCCTTGGTTCACCAGGAGAAAACAGTTTATTTTAAATTCTTGAAAAAAATAACAAACTGTGTAATCCCGAGGACCTATTTAGAATCGCACAAATTGTATTAATGATGTGGCAGAGTTCATGAATCTCATGCAATTTTAATCTATAAAGTCACATTTTTTTACTTCCGTGCAAGAAATCCTGATTAGTTGAGTTAGTTCACCTGGCTATTTCATACAGTTAGTTCTCAAATGGAGTGATATATTGGAGTTTGCAGTGATGTTGAATTTATTTTCTTTACATAAAACAGTTAAGAAGAAACATAATCCTTCTTTTTTTTAAACTTTTTTCTACAGAAGCTCTTGGCCGACTAAGTTTGTCAATAAATTGAAACTACTTTAGTTTGATTGCCGAACGATTAAAATTCTGATATCGAATACTTTATCTTGACTTATTTGATAATCATTCCATATCTTATTAAAAGAGCCGAGAATTTAGATTACATTAATTAATCTCTCTTCTTCGCGAGCACTGGAATCGAATGAAGAGTCATATCCCGATCGGTTTTAATTCATTGCCTTTTGTAACAAATGACTAAAATCATGAGTATAATTATAAATACTTTCTAATCACGTTTCATATCTAAATCAATTTTTTGGCTCGTGTATTTGAGTTTTGCAGCAGAAGCTTTTGAACTGCTGCCAGCAACCGCTGGCGTTTAATACAGTGATTAGAAAATCGAACACGTGTTTGAAGTATTTGCGTTCTCAAATTAAATTGAAATAGGTAATATTTTTTTTTCTTTCAATCTTTTACTGTCAAATGCGTGTTTGATGATTTCGAACAAAGAAAGTAAAATCATTTTTATTAGGATCTTTTTTTTTTTTTTTTCACGCCAAAAAATGTCATTTATTAGGAGTATGAAAATTATCTAACTTGCAGAAAGTAATTTAGAATACTTTATTACTTTATGCGCGTTATTTTTAGCTTAATTTGATACGTGGAAAAATTGCTTGTCACTTGTTCTATTAACACTATCCAATAAAGTGCAAACGTGCATGCTCTTTTTGACTTTTACCGTACTCGTTTGGGAGGTACTGGAAACCAAATACTTAGTTCAGAAATTTGAATAATGAGTACTAGGAAATGTACTTTTGTAGGGAAAAAAATATTCATAAGCAAACATCTAAAATTTAAGAATAGAGTGCATTTGCATATTAAAGAAAGTAAATGTGAGTGGAGACGTATTTAGAGATGTTACTTCTAGTATTATTAATAAAGACCATGATTTTGAAATCTAGACAACTACAACTAAGTTATTTCATTCATATAAATAATCAGATACCAATTTGCCAATTACTACAAATTAATTCTAATTACTAAGTAATGCTAATTAATGAAGATGTGAAAATTTCTGAGAACACCCTGATAGCGACACTGAAAAAAATGTTTTGTTGATTCAACAAAATTTTGGTTGGCTCTATTTCAGAGAAATATTTTAGTGTAATCATCAAAATTTTTGTTAATTCAACGAAATTTTTTGTTAGTTTTACGAAATTTTTGTTAAAACCAACAAAATTATTTGGTTGTACCAAATTTTTGGTGAATCAATAAAATTTTGTTCAATTCAACAAAACATTTCCCCCCCCCCCCCATTTAGGACTATCATTTCAAAAAAACACTTCGCGGTGTCACAACCGCAAACGTGGCAAAATGAAATATGAAAAAAAGTTATATGGTGCAATGAATCTGTTTAAATTGTTTTCGTTAACAGAATATGATGAATATCTGAAGAACACCTTCATAAACGTATAATCGATCTTGTTTTCTTACAACTTTAAAGAATGGAAACGGGTATTTGATATGAACACTGATCTCATAGTTTTTCGTAACGGCCTATCAACACCGAGTACTTACGAAAGATTATGTGTACCTTTTAACTTACTATGTACAAACACTGTTTTCTTAATAAGATGCCGTTTTCGAGGACCAATGCTCTAATTCATACTTTTAGGGAAATTTCAGAGAGGATGGAGATCAGGTTACACATCATTCTTACCAATTGCAACAGGTTTTTATGGAGTGCAGAGTCCGTCACCAATATGAATCGCCATCCTATCTATAGAGTTATCAATAATCCCCAAAGACGAATTTAATATTCAATTAAACACCATATATGATTTATTAAATACATTCATGTGTTAAATACATTTCTCGATACATTAAGGCTATTTTACATATTCAAGGTAACGCCTCATTCTTATATCCTTTTGTATGTTTCCATTATCGAGGTAGAGCTAAAACAGAATTTGACTTAATTTACAAAGTTAACTTTCAGTTCAAAACATGCAACTGCGTAAAACAATCTAGAAGTTTTTTTTACTTACTTATAAAACCTTACTTATAAAACTATACTTATTATAAAATTATACTTATAAAACCTTAGGAGTGGTCAAGCTTAAAGTGAACAAAAAAAGCGCAGAATATCTAATTTTTGAAAGGGAAAAATTATTTTAAAAAAAGGAAAAGAAATAGAGAGAGAAAAGTTTCATGTCTTGAGAAATATTGTTTAATGCTTGTTAAATACAAATACTGCATTTAAATACACAAATTAATCTAGATACACAAATTAAACTTTACTGCTATTTTTAAAAGAAAGTAACAAGAAAACTGTGCATTTCTTTTTCTTCGATCTTTCTTGCTACAATTTCTACACACCAACCCAGTACCACTTCCGGTTTGAAAATCAGGCTCTAGTTCTAATATTCGTACAAACTAAAAGCACCATGTTTTGGAAATCTATAATGGTACTTTTTAAGATGAATTAACTATAATTATAATAATAGATTTTTTTAATGCATGCCAAAAATGTGTGTTTTAACGTAGATGAATCCACATGTAAAGTTATTGAACTGTAAAGATTCCTTTTTAAACGCTACCTGGTTAGTTCCACAATCATAAAAGCTCTTTTAAAATCTTTACCATCAGCCACAAGTTATGAATGTAATTCTTCCTTTCGTATCACCGCTTCTCCTACCTGTTTGTAGTTAACTCGGAATGAACATTTAAAATTCTGATTTCTTTTAAATATTTGTGCCTACAATGGATGTATTATTAATTTTTCCATGGTTTCAGTCAATGACTTGTGTAGCCACCGAACCTTGGAAGCTCAAGAGATCTTGTCATGAGCATGAAATTGTTTTTTAATGGATTAATATAGAGAGCACAACAAAGTTTGTATGACAGTATAAAATGAATTATCTCGATGGCTTTTGAATTTTGGCAACGCTTTTAAATTGAACCAAGGATAAACTGGTTAACTTTTATCGGTCATTTTGGTACATATACAAGGTGATTCTGCGATCTCTGGACAAGCTTCTGTGGTAAGTAAATCGAATCAGATTGATTTTTTGACAGAAGCGAACTTTCTCACCATGATCCATTAATTTTTCATAAAAAATCCATGGATCTTTCTCAGAAGGCTTTTGACTAAATTGATAGTTTAGTATTTCTGTTTCAATTTACTGATGAAATAATAGTAGATAAGCGCATTATCTATGCATCTCAGTTAAGACACTAGGCAAACATTTCTTTGAAATTGATTATTAAAGAGGAAATGAAGACATTTTGTTACCACACATTCCCATGTAATTCTGATTCGACTTTAAGTTACTTACTTTCCGGAGAAGTTTGTCCTATGATCAGAGAATCATCCTGTATATTTCTAGAATTTGACTGTTTTTTTTTTTTCCCCATCATTCAAAAGGTTGATTTATTTTTTGTAGCATTTGAATATGGAATATAGATAAAACTGTAAAACGAATTATACTGAATCTAAATTTGAAATTTTATTAAAAGGATCTCAATGGTAAACGCAGTGTTAGAGGAAAGATTAATCCAGTTAAAAGTTTAAAAAAAATATTACGATTCCTTAAAATTCATATTAAAAGAGTACCAAAATTTTATTTTAATTTACAAAATCAAGCACTTTTATGGGATATAAAAGTGCAAGTATTGTGTTTAAGCTTTAGTTTTGTTATTTTTATAGGATGACATTAACATCTGATGATGATTATAAATATTCTTTTGGAGTAAGGTGTTTAATCCGGAAAGACCTCTTTAGCTTTTAGTTTTACTTTCAATAATGACAATAATCTAAATAACGTAGTAAATGAAATAAAAAGTGGAACAATATGCTTTTTAAACACATTTGATGGATAAAATTTAAGAATGAATAAACTTCAATAGCTTTACGTTCAATAATTTTAAATATTAATTTAATGTACATAAATTATTTATGTTTTATTTAATTATTTATTTTACTTAAGAGAGGAGAGAGAGAGAGAGAGAGATTGTTGAAAGTGTTTTCCCGCATAATATAAAATGTTAAGATAACATAACAGAGTAAAATAGGATTTTTTATTCTTTTAATTTAAAGGTAAGTGTGGGAGATTTGAAATAATTCAGAAGAACTGCTATTAATGAGCACGAGCTAAAATGTTCGATGTATGTTCGTAGTTTATTTATACGCAATTTATCTGTTCATTTAATTAGGAGTAGTCACTTACGCTTGATATTTAATGAACACTATTAACAGTACCCGAAGGATATTTAATTACACAGATCAGCATTTTACATGTAATGGGCCGCTGGTTCCAACAAAAAGTCTGTATTTGGATTCCTGTAACCTAGCATTTGACGAGTTCTTTTCGTAAGGAAAAAATAAATGTATCAACACCTTCCCCGATCCTGTGGGTCACAACGGGAGTGAGAAATGGGTGTTGTATCCGTAGATGGCGCTTGGCTACCTATCGTGACCGTTGGCCTATTCGTACTCTAAACACGTGCACATCGGGTAGGCACAATTCCCGAATTTGCATGGAACGAAATATGGCACCGTCAGATAGTCCCCCCCCCCTCCTTTCTCGTCATGGCAAAATACACCCCCTTGCTCTCTTCTTTTTCCATACGGAACAGAAAACGCCAACCCCCATATTGATTGGCGAACAGCAACCAACCGATCTCATTCAACCCCCCGCCCCCCCGTCCCTCGATGCCTTTGTGTTTCTTTGAGCATGCTATGCATATTAAAAAGTATCGATTTTTGTGCGATGCCGAGTAATTTGGGTGAACTGTATTTGCACAAGAACATTACTATAGGGGAGGGCGACGGGATGAAAACCGTCGGGGGGAAGAGCGGTTTAGAACTTAACGTTCCTCTTTTTTTTTTTCAAACTTTTTTTTTTATTTCCTCCCCTTCGCCGAGCAGAAGGGTTAAAGGGTTTTGTAGAGTTTTTTCGCGGGGCGAAAGTGGAATTTTTACAGTTGTTTGGGAGGGCCTGGTCGATTTGTATTTCTGTGCCGTGGCCCGGGTAGTTTCTTATGTGCATAAATGCATACTAGATGACCCCGAGAGCTCTGTACGGAGGTATTGACACTCCGGCGCCTGTGGAACCATTGAAAAGTTTTCAAAGTAACGATTATTTCTTTTCCGCGTGCTTTGCATTAGCTGCCTAAATCATTGACTGGAAGAGAAACAGAGAAGGCGAAGAGAGACAGAGAAAAAAAAAAAATAAGAAACGTACATCCCCACTTCCAGAAAGGATGGAAGAGTTAAATCGAAATGAAACCCGAAAGCCGAGTAATTTTGTCGAACAAAAACTTTTGCACAGTCTCGGATTTGTTTTACCAAACCATGCCCTTGTAATTAGGAGCGAAGCTTAACTTATCCGACTTAAGCTGTCCTCCCTCTGTCTTATTTTATTGTTTTATTTCCTGGTTTTTCCCATTCCTTCCCGTTTTATAGCTTCGCAAATAAGGGGGGGGGGAGATCGGAATATGCCGGTACTCGAAGCTGGAATTTGAGAATATCTTTATGTTAATCTAAGCAGAACATGCTATTTTGGGTTTGGATATTGAATGTAAAGAAATTCTGTGGACAGTGATTTTCGGTTTTGATCTAATTTATACGAAAAGCAAAAATGTTTGCTGCTATTTTATAGCACGACTTACTGACTGGATAAAAACTTTTCATTTTTCCTAATAGTAAAAAATAGCATAGTAAATTCACCTTACTTTTTTAAAAGTTATATTAGGTTACTTGGATAAAATCAGTAACAACACATCAGCTCATTCTGGTACTATACAGAAACACTAGTTTTATACTACTATAGTCATCACTTCAGTAATTTCAATATTGTGACAATAAACTGCGAGGGTAAAACATACACATCATGATCACCCTTTAATTAGCAGTTTATATTTAAACAAAAATAAAGGTACACCTCATTGATAAGCTCTCAATTCTATAACATTCTATTGAGTAAAAAATATGCAAAAATCATCATTAAAGAAATAACATGTGATCCTAAAAGCATTTAGAAGCACCAGCTGCGTAGTTGCTTCCTCATTATTTATTTAACAATTATTTCAGTGAAATAACAATAATGGTAAATCGTGAGTGATACATTCACAAAAATCCTCACTAGACAAGTGACTGTTTATTCTGAAAACACAAAGAAGCACCATTTAAAAAAATAGTGTTATACATTTAATTATTATTAATAACTTCCATATTAAATTATCTTTGATTTCAGCCTACCGAAACTACTATGATGCTATCTCATGGTAATAGTACATTGATAAAAATTTACTAAAAACTATATGGTCAGGTGGGGTAAAATGATCATAAATTTAGCTACTTAACATTGCTAAATAACACATCTAACTAATACAGCATATTCAAATTTTTAGTGAGATATAAATGAACGAAAATACCAAGATTCGCATTGGTTTATATATTTTGCGTATTATTACCTCATTTATTTGTGAATCTGTTGCTGGAAACTTAATAAGTAATAAGTTTAAATTGAAAGTTTTACAAATATTGCAATTAAATAACTAAGTGTTTAAGTATTAAATATATATTGTACAACACAACATTGTGTTTCTATGACAGATAAGGCACAATATTCTTTTTCCAAGTCTAAAATATTAAATCCAATGTTTGAAGAAAAAACATATTTACGTTAACGTTTTGTGCACAGTCAACACTCGTGTACTTAATTTAGAGTAGCCATGGAAAATAAATGAGGCAGAAATGGATGATTCATAAACTTTCGATTGGTTGGAACTTCGACCATTTGATTGTTTAAACTTTGAAAGTAAAATTTATGCAATTAATGTTTAAAGAATTCGCATTGGCCTCCAGGGCGCTGAGAAAATTCCATAGGAATCAGCATCTGTTTCTTCATTGTACACTGCTAAATAAACAATTGCAATGAATATAGATTCATAAATGTCAGTTAATTTTCATAAATAATAATTGTCATTTTGAGAGACGTTTAAAGTTTCAGTGTGGCTGTTTAGAGATAACGAGAATAACTATTGAATCCGTTCATTTATAAAGACTTATAAATTAACAAACACTGTTCGTATTTATAATTGAAAAGGGAATACATATTTTTGATAGTTGTTTTTTGGTTGTTTGTAAATTAAGGCCAGTTGACTGCACTGGGTTCCTAGGCCTATTGGGGGAATGCCCTCCGTGGGAGACTTTCTAAGGGATCCTAGACCGTATTTACTCGATATTTTGGAGAGAAAACCACAATTTGATTTTTGATCATATCAGGTATTGTTTATTAAGTTTCTCAATATTTTATAATTAGCCTAAAAATGATTCGCATAAAATAATTTTTTTTACATATGGAAGCTATACATGTAAACTGATCTATTTAACTTTCAAAGGGATCAAATATGTATGGATTGAAAAATGTGCTTCTCAGTGAACTGAACTAGCTGATACAAGTATATGTCACTAAGTAAGATTTATTTATCATCAAGAAAAAGTTTTAATTTTTTTCACTTATTCTTACTGGTATTTTCAAAAGACTAAAAACACGTTTAAAGGTATCTTTTGTAAACAATAATCTTTTCTTTAATAACGGAAAAGTTACTCACAAGTTAAATGTTATTTAAGGCAATTTTTTTTTTCGTTCTTATGGAATATGAGGATAAATGCCTTCCAAAACACGATTGTGTCCAGCAGAGGACCAGTCGGTTTCAGCTCGGTTTCTTTAAGAATACCGGAAGTATAGCAGCACTCACTTTGGTAAGAGCTTGGGAGAGTGACAACTTCTTTCAGCTGCAAATGCAAATTGTGTGTTAAGGCAAAGCTAGCCGAGAGCTATCTGCCTATGGTAAGATGCCTCGGGTTGAGGACTTTTTAATGGGTTCTAACGCATTTTCTCGTTACGTCTGGAGAAAACTGCCTGAAATTCCAGACAATTAGACCGATGGCCCGACGATGGGCCCGACCCGAACCCGAACCCGGCATATTCAGACTTCAGCTATTGACCATGTTTAGTGTCTTTATCCATCCACTCGACCATGATGGAGCCTCCTCTTTCGGCTGGATTACAGGGGAACGTGTACGCTAAAGCGGGATGTACGTTAAATCTATCGTGGCTCCGATGTCTTCGATGATCAAACGATGCCTCTGAGGGTGCCAATCTAGGTGATGACCTCTCATTTGTTAACCTTTTACAAGCCAATGTTCCCAATTTCGAACGACAAATTAGAAATTTGCACTTAAAGTTAAAAGATGACTTGATTTTTTGACATAGATATTGCATTTCTCTCATTACCGGGGAATTGGGCAAAAAATCATGAAAATAGCTATTTTCATAAATTGTTACAGAGCTATCTTGATACACCCCCACCCCCTCCAAACTTAATTCGTATCTTTACTTAAATTTAAAAATAAATATTTTATTACACCCTAATGTTTCACTTATTATTTAAACTACATCAGTACATTCTGTTTTTGAAACCAATGTAAAAGTATAGTCAGAAATGACCATGCTCCCAATTGGGAACCCAGTGAAAATTGTATAAAATTATTTTTTCTCTCCATTTAAATGACTGATATACTTTAACTAACGCGTTAGAAGACAAAACATGAAAAGAATATATAAATAATATATGCCTGGACCTCGATACGGTCTGTGAAATGTTAAAAATTAGGAAACCCCTAGATAATTCCTCCTTCCACTGGAGCTCCATAGCATAGAAGCCTCTCCATTTCGCTCATCGCTGTTCTATATGGAGGATCCGCTCCGTGGTTAGCCAGAGGGCGCTAAGTACAACAACAACCACATAAACAGTGTCTTGTCGTTTATTTACTTTTTAGCTATCCACTATCCCGACTGAAATGATATTAAAAATGTAGTACTGGAAGGAATTATTTTTTAAAATGTCATTACAGTGAACTCGTGCTACAACACGATCTGTCTTACGCGAATTCTTCACAAGTAACGTATCTCAGAGCTAAGGCGGACTCCTTGCCCGCTACATGAAATTTTTTGCCAACAGTAAGAAGGACAAACCAGAAATGCGGGGTGTGAGGGCTAAGTATGTTCCTCATTCGCTATTGAAGAAGCGAGCTAATCAGAGAACTGTATTTCGTCACTCGTGGCATCACTGAAGGCGGTTGGTTGCACCTGAACCGTCCCAGTCTATGTCCCTCTTTATTCATTACTTTAAATAGAAAATGGTAATAGTATAGGATTGGGAATGGCTTAAAATGTTTTGAGAGGTGTTTATAAGTGTCTAAAATTACTGTGTATGTGTTTCAAAAAGTCCTATATACACTAGAGTCTCGATAATTCGAGGTGGACGGGATCGGGCTTGCGTCGAACTATCGAAACTCGAATGATCGAAATCATAAAATATAATAAACTAAAAAATGGAAGTGAGGCAATTTTTTAGTTTCAGTGTATATTTAACTGAAAAATGAACTTACATATTATTACATTACTGATGACAGCAACGTGTTAATTATATTAAAAACAAAATAGACAATTATTTCTTGTATTAACACGTTGACCCTTTTCCGTGCAGCAAAACTGCGCCATCATCAAATTAGCATGTCGACAACCCGTCCCCCTCCCCCTCCGCGCGTATGATCGTACAGAAGCACTGCATAGAAATGCCTGTGGCCATATGCTCCCGTATGACTCTGTGTGTGTGTATAAAGGGGAGGGTGCAAAACAGCGGTCCTGCCCCTGAAAGATAGCATATTTTAGTGTTCAACCACATCTAAGTAATATTAGAGTGTAAATTAATATGGTAATATAGATGTTTCCTGAGAGCTAGGGGGTGGGGGCATGGCTCCTCATTGATGTCAGGGAAAATACACCCGTTTCTTTGGGAGGGGAATTTCTGAAAGTGGCTTCCGGGTGAGGGAGATTTTAAAATTTTGTGATGCAAAATAATTTTTTTCACGTGTTTTGTATGTGTTGGTCATTATTCGACAGTTAGTTAAATCGAGCGATGGCAACGGCTGACCTTTTTTCAGCATTGGGAAAGGGTTGCGCCTCAAAGGGTTAATCATTTTCCAGTAAACATACATTTAAATTACTACGTTGCTCGCTTTTAATTAAATGTATTTGAAGTCAATTAGCAAAATAATTGTCCCAAAATATTGTACAAGGTCGCTCGAATAATTTTCCATCCCATATGACAACTCAATAACGGTTTATACTAATATTTAAAATCGAAAACTTTCTCAGGAAGCCCTATCAAAACCTTAAGTGTCTTTGGCCGTATTTTCAGTGATCCTTATTGCTTTATAGTATTTAATTGTTCGAACTTCCTCAGTCAATTTCAAGCAATTAGTGTCCGAAGAAGAAATCGTATCGATAAATGAACCGAGTCTCGGAGAAAATGCGGTCTGTATTGCCACCTGATTTTCCCGAAATGGAGTAAAATAAATATTTTGCCTTGGCTCTGCCTCTAGTGAATTGAGATTAAGATGAAATTTTCTCATTAGGCTTGAATCTGCGCCCCCCGTTTGAAGGGAGTTTCAAGTCTCCTGTGACTTGGAAACGCCAGGATTCAGACGCGAGTAATGTTTAATTACAGATATCGGAGCATTTGATTGCATTAAATAATTTTAATTCATAGCTGAATTTTTATTAATAGCGGATGGTCTTATTGATATGCAATATTATTTCTTGTATAATAGCGAGAGTTTATTCATGATCATTAAATGGAATTATCGTGTTCGCATCCTGCTGATATCTGATTTATGTTATTAACAAAGGCTGCATTTGTAAAAGATTGTTCATTATATGCTGCACAGGGTGGTTATAAAATAAGTACCTTCATTTAGAGTTGTCAGTAGCTTGAAGGAATAATCTGAATGAAACCAAAATCGGTAAACTTACTAATCGAGAAGGGGGAAGAAAACGAAAAAAAAAAATATATAGTTACAATAATCGCCGACAGGTGGCGATTTTGTATGTATAATGTATAATGCAAGAACAGAGAATGAAAACCGAATGGCATACCTAATTCATTAGAAAATTTTGCAGATAATGCGATATCATGAATTGCAGTGGAAATTTCTTCTTATAAGGGGAGAGGTATTGGTTTCCTATCCCCCCTTCCCCTCCTAAATTCACTTAAAGCAGCTGAAACGTTTGAGCTGTCGTTAACGTAGAGTAGTTTAAAAACCAAACCACGATCTGGTAAACTAAAAGGCATCTCGTACTACGTTACTGACAGAAATGTCCGCTTCTTGATCTTTTTTATGGTTACAATGACGTTTGCACTGGAAGCACCATCTGTTGGCGATTGTTGTAACTATTTTTTTTATTATTGTTGTATTCTTCTTCTCCCTTCTTGATTTGGACTACTCCTTCAAGCTATAGTCAGTTTCAAATAGAGATACTTATTTTATAACCACCCGGCATCTAATTCTCATTTAAAAAAAAAAAAAAAATTATACTTGCTTTGAAAAAAAAAAAAAAAAAAAATCAACAATTAGCTCAATTTACGTTGTTGTCGATTTTTTGAATTATACATTAGAGAAATTCACATTGTATATTAAAAAGGTATTTTTAATATACAGTCGAACTTGTTTATAACGAGTGCGAAAGGACAGCAATATTTGCTCGTTATGACGGAGTGTTTGTGAAAAAAATCATAAAAAATTATACATGCTTACTATGTTACTTACTTTATTATAACTTTCCGAAAATGTATCATGTAAGGAAAGTATTGTAATCATGAAAAAATTCGACTTCGAGATTTTGGTGTATTTACAAATTTTAAGGTCTTCTGAATTCATTTGTGCTATTTTACGAGATGTATGTATGTATGTGTGTGTATGTGTTTTATATGGGGTTTTGTTGTGCTCCACTGGCCGGATCAAATGCCGGCACGAGCCCCATCCGGCCCACGGGTCGGAGGTCGCCCACATATGGTTTGCAACTAGTATTAAAAATATCATCAATTTCGGTACCGCATACGTTAGTGTAATATGAATAGATTCTATATTATCAGAAAGATCGACCTATATGTATACAAGCCTATCAATCGGCTTAATTTCATCGTATAAATGTAAAAAGTTGTCAAGATCATTGCTTTGATGTTCACAGAAAGCAGAGTATAAGTATTTTGGGCTTCGTTATCCTGTCAATCTCTGGACCACACAAAAAATGTGTCGTTATAAGTGCCATGATTATCGCAATTGCATACGAAAAAAAAAAAAAAAAAATCGGTACTTTGAAATACTGTATGTTAATCAGGTGATGTGAAAACATTGTATCAGACTAATGGGGTCCGACTTATTAGTTAAATATTTTGATTATAACGATACATACTTACATATATTAATACTAGAAGTCAAAGCCCTTTGTGGAGGCAAATTACAACGAACGCTAGATAAAACATACGACAAAAATATATCTATACTCAATATATTTAGTCTTTGTCCACTAAAAATAAACAGCTTCATATTCAATTTCTATTATATATCCAAATCAAGAATTGCAGTTTCTTCTAAAATCTCGCCAAAACTTTTCGCATTCGACACATTTCGTTTCCACAGATTTTAATCTCCTCTTATATCAATGTTTCATGAAGAAGAAATCATTTGCCAGTGAAAAAAAGTGTAATCTGAAAAAACTATTTAAAACGAATTGAAATCGCGATTTTCCCTTCAAGCATGATAATCGTGACTTCAGTATGGCGTAATTATCACTTGCGACACCTAATTTTTTCACTCAAATGATTAACTTTTTTTACGCTAGAAAATAAAATAGAGCTGAAAATAGCAAAAAATTGGAGAATGGGTGGATTTTCAGATTCTTAAAGTAGTGCATATTATTTTCTTTATTTTTAAGCATAATCATGAAAAATTTCAAGGATATCGTACAGACGGTATAGATGTTATTACGCCTTTTGTGCTTATAATCTTTTTGTTGTAATGGTGGTAAAAGGTTTATCTTGGAGTGGTTTCCCGGGATTATTACAGAATCAGTAAGTCAGTGGTCAGTGTAACTATATAGCAGAATTATTTCTATTGTTATCAGAAAAAATACTAAAATTATGCATAAAATAGAATGTGCATTTCTGCATAATATTAACAATCACATTTTTTTTCTAAACGGAACAATAATTTTAAATCATTTAGGATAACTTGAATTATTTCTTCCCATTTAAAATAATTCCTTCCACATTTCTTGAAATTTCATTTTGAAATGCGCAAAAACAAATAGAAAAACAATACAACGATGACGAATTGATAACCTTTTCTCATTTCATGTCTGTTATAGACCATAAAATAATTCGCAATTATTTCTGATGCCTTGGGAAGAATTTTTATTTCTCCCCCAGCTTAAATATCTTTAAAATAATCCATTTCACACTTGGTTTTTCACTTTGTGGCACGCAAATAAAACGTTCGAGTAATCTAAAAAGACGGGAAATAACGCATTTGCAGCCCTTTATGGAAAAACAAAGCTATTTGTTACTTTTAAGAGCTCTGCCGTTAATCAAACCATTTCTATTTTATCGTCTATAATTTATAACCAATGGTTCGTTTGGTAACGCAACGAACTTTGTTCGAATCACCTTTCAAACATTCTGGTCATTAATAACGCCCCATCGGAAGTTCTGTTTGTCTTTTCTCTGGTGTGAGAGCAGCAAATGGGAGGTCTCGACAATCAAAAGAATTCGAGGGAAAAATTCAAACACGGAATGGCTGCCACCAGGCTCGTTTCCTGAATTTTAAAAGGCCGCAATGACGAGCTATTTAACTGTTTACTTGGCAAGTATCTAAATTTGAAACGAAATGAAGTGAGATTACTGCTCTAGCATTTTTATTTTTATTATAAGAAAACTTAGAATTAGCTATTCTTTCGGTTTTACACATTTTGAGGGATTTTTTTTAAATGCGAATGTTTTATTTTTTTTTTCCTTAATAGGAAGTTAATTTTACGCTGTGCTCTTTTACATCATTTATACTTTGTAATGTATGTAAATCTTCTAAATTTTTCGCAATAAGCACAGATAGCTGAATTTTCGATACAATGCATGCTGCTAGTTGAAATTATTGTGGTTTGTGAAATAGTTAAAGTAGTTAAGATAATAATATAATCTGACGCATTTAAGTGTTTTGCAATAAGCATAAATGACTTCTTGCGTGATTATAAAGAAATGAATTCTGATGATTATTTTAAAATAAATTCAGATAAATTTATTTTGTGATTGTAAAGCATTTTATGTCCTCTAGTATACTGGAATAAGCACTAATTGGACATAGTCGTAATGCATTTGACGTTATCAGGCTAGCAACTAAAACACATTTCTGGAGTAGAAGGTAAAAGTAACAGTTTAAAAAAAAAAAAGACAAATACGGCACAATCAAGGATCATGATGCACTTTCCAAAGAGTATTTATAAACGTAAAGTATAATTAGAAAGAATATGCCTGACAAAGATTGTAAAACAGTTTCAGTAGGCGACTTTAGTATAGATTTCAATTCCAAAAAAGCATTTTATGGAACAAGGAAGACCAGTACGGCACTCTCATGTAGTATGATACCCTTTCCGACGTAAAGAAGCAAGAAAGAGCAATAGACTCGCGACTCAAGGACTATAATGCGTTTTACTACACTTTAGTGCGTATTGAAAATATGAAAGTGTTCCAGATTTTCTTTATGTACATCTCAAAAATTGAAAGTTATATGCAAAAGACATAACAAAACTGGGCGTGTCTGTGTCGTGGACACGTACGCGTGTTTTACGTGAATTCGTGCACATAAGGAGTAATACTTTCTTTGAGTTCCATCTAATTCAGGAAAGAAATCAAGTACACTAGACCCTCTATAACCACGGTAGATACGTTCAGTGCTATATGAATCCGTGTTGTGCGGGGCCTGAGCTATACTGCACCTGGAGTGCGAACTGCACTATATAATGGCTGCAAAATTTATTTGTACACCTTAGAAACACAATGCTGCTGGCTGTTGCCATTTAAAAGTTACATTAATTACAGGAGCTAAAGCGTCATAAAATCAGAACATCTGTCTCATTTTACCTCGCTGTACGAGTCTCTTTTAACGTGTTATACTAAAGCAATAGCAATTTTTACGCCGTGTTCTACGAATCCATCTTATATGAACAAGTGCTATAGGGGGATCTCCTGTACACAAATAATGGCTGCGTTATAACTTTATTAATGATACGAAAAGCACGAAACAAAAAGCATACAGGATACATCGAGATCTCTGGGAAACGTTAAATCAATACAGGCATTACCTTGCATTGTTGAAGAAGTTTCGATGTAAGACAAATTAAACTCTTTGAAGTCGGGCAAAGAGCGTTTCTGCGAGACATTAACATTAAAGCACCCGAACATGATAATTGGCCTAGCGAGATCTGGCTTGTATTCGGTTATTATCTTAATGATGCTTTTAGAATACTTTAACCCTTTGAGGCGCAACCCTTTCCCAATGCTGAAAAAAGGGCAGCCGTTGCCATCGCTCGACTTAACTACCAGGAAGATGACGGACGATCGAAACGTTCATCGCGTGCCACAGATCTAGAGACCCTTTTTTGAAAAGGATCTCTAGATCTGTGGCACGCGATGAACGTTTATATCGTCCGCCATCTTCCTGGTAGTTAAGTCGAGCGATGGCAACGGCTGCCCTTTTTTCAGCGTTGGGCAATCGATCCAGCTGTTTTCGCATTCTTCCATTTTCCAGCAAATGCCAGCGCTGTTAAAAATAAGTGACAATTTTTTTTTTTACGGGAAATGGCTTGCTAAAAAGTAAAGGATTCTCGTGGAGCTATGTCACCCGCAACTATTTTTATAGAAATCAAATCTATTCTTCGCGACTGGCAACAGTCAAAACGTCATAGTTTGGTGATCCCAGAGCGGGAACACTGCGCGATAAAGTGTTAACAGCGGCCTATTCTTTTACATTATTTCTTAATTTCTGCTAACGCTGTTCTCTTCCTCTGAATCCGCTATTCACTATAACAATTTCACACTAGTTTTATACGCGCAATCGATAGACCTTGACGAGCGCTGACGACAGAAACGTGAATGAACGTTCTAGCTTCTTCGAGTCAAAAATTTACACTAAACGGACGTTATGTGACGCAGCGAAACGACCTAAAAATGGTGATGCTCTTCTCTCCGCCGCAAGCGATGCATCACAGTCCTCACTCAACGCAATGAATTTTTTGATCCTTTAGCTATGGGGTGGTGTGATTGAATTTTGGTTGTAGATGATAGATGTGTTGATGCAAAATCAAACTATATCTCACAATTTTGTTATCATCAGTTTTTTGAATTAATTGCTTTCCACTATGTAAGAAAATTTAAAGACGTATTCACGTCCACAGAATAATTCAGATACACTGTAAGAAACTTCTAGATGTAAATCTTAACATAAATTTACGTTAAAATTACCCTATCTGGTCTCCTCAGTTATATGACTGTAGCCGAAAGCTTGTTTCGCCCCTGCAACTCAGCTATGGCTGCCGCATATCACTAATTCAGGTTATCTGATTTCCACTTTTCCGTACGAAACGACTGTTTCGTTCAAATTCCTTAACATATGCGCTTTTTGTTAATTTGTTCACTTTAGTTATCATCTAGTTCTTTTGGTAGTGTTGAAACTTGTGCGAAACTCCATAGAGACCCATGACTGCAAAGCTCGCCATTTTTTAGGCAGCAATTTTTTAGGTTGGCGATAGTTGGGGTGTTAAAATAGAAATCAATTTTTTGTTGTTCCATAAAACATCTCTGGAATCGAAATCTATTTAAAAATCACCTACTGAAACTGTTTTACAATCTTCGCCAAGCATATTCCAACTATACTTCCCCATTTTAAATACTGTTTGGAATGGGCATCATAATCCACAGTGTGCCTGGATTGCCTTTCTTGTTCCATAAAACACATATTTAGAATTTAAATATATATTAAAATCTTCAACTAAAACTATTTTACAATATTCGCCAGGCATGTTCTAAGCATGCTTTTCAAGCTTGGTTGGGTTTTGAAGTTATTTCTTTGCAGCAAACTTGGTGATCAGTTATCGAAAATTGCAAACCTTATGCGACTTTCAAGATTTTAATCTCCCTCACCACCTCCGCGTTATTCGGCAAACACATGTCAAAATATCTTCACTGTGACAGTCCATATCTACAAAACCTGTCTACAAATCATGTCGCAACAATTGCGTAAACAAAAATCTGGGACTGAACGAAATAGCACCCAAGTACTAAAAAAAAAAAAATCTTGAAGTCATAAAATAAGGGACATCCTAATATTCATTCATGGTAGCCACGTAATAGGAGCTATTTGATGGTGCCACAGCGGAACAAGTACGAAATTTTACTCGTATGGAAAAATGTAGGGTTTATTGGGGAGCAGGAATCAAATATCGCGAGTAGCCATGACTCTTCGCATAATCTACCTTCATACCAAGATTCTTGGGGTTTAACATTTTCAAATTGCAAAGTGGAAACAAGTCATTTTGATGTCATGAGCTTATAATCCAATGCATTAGAAATTCAATCAGAGCAGTTATTGATATTAAAATTACGTCACTTAGCGGAATAAATCCTCAAACTCAGAAAATTTATAGCTGAGAATAACACCTTTACCCCTCCCCTCTATTCATATAATATTTATCACGTGATTTTTTAAAATGTTTTTTTTATACATCTCAACTCTTGAGTTCTAATTAAAATTCATTATTCGCTTTTCTCTTTCCATATTAATTTGACTGCAAATTTTTGCCTTCGTAACTAAATTTTAAAATCAATCATGGATCTGTCTAAATTTAAAGATATTCGTACTGGAGTTTTATTTTCGTCTAATTGGAGCACAAATAAAATAAACTTCCAAGATGATTCTGCTGCAAAATATTTAAAATCCACTGCAGCAAAGAATAATCGCAGGCAGAGCTCAAGTAAGCCAGTTTCAAAGAGTCAAGGAAGATCAAAGGCGATTCAAGGAACTACGGATAGAAGATTTAAAACTAATCGTGGAGAGACAGCCTCCTATCGCAACGTTTCAAATGGCTATTCTGGTTCGTCCAGTAGAGAAAGTTCACTCGAAAGTATAAGCGAAGATGAGAAAGAGGCAAGAAATAAACCTTCAACAAGCAAATCGAAGAATGCTGGAGCCGTTAAAAGAATTCCTAAAAATGCCTCCAAATCTTTGAGACAGTCGAGATTGAAATCTACGAAGGCATCAAGAATGAAATCTGGCAAAACAGTTGCTGACGATAAGTCGTCTCAAGTGAAACCAAATTATTTGCGTAATAATCAGGATGTGGAACATTATCCCAGAGGAGGACACATGAAAGGCAGTGGCGTACGCCCCTACCAAGAAAGGGCAAAAAGGCGATCCACAATGCTGAAAGGAAAGGCGCAGAAAAAGGCAGCGGCAACTAAACGCAAGCAATCTGCTAGGAAAAGAAGCAAGCAAAGAAGCAAGTCCCTACAGAAAAGGAGTGGAAGTAACAGCAGAAAGCCCGTTAAGACCGTAATAAAGATCACTAAAAGCCGGAAAGGGAGTGGAAGTAACAGCAAAAAGCCCGTTAAGACCGTAACAAAGATCACTAAAAGCCGGAAAGGGAGTGGAAGTAACAGCAAAAAGCCTGTTAAGACCGTAACAAAGATCACTAAAAGCCGGAAAAGGAGTGGAAGTAACAGCAAAAAGCCCGTTAAGACCGTAACAAAGCGAAAGCGTATCACTAAAAGGAAACAGTCAGCTTAATTAAACATTCTCGCCAGTGTATAATCATATCAGTCAAATCACCTGATTCTTATTCTCGCACAATGTTGAAAATTTGTAGCACAGCTTTGCAAAATTGGAGTCTCTGTAATCCATCAAAAAAAAGTTATTTCATAGCAAATATTTTCTATATTTTCGATTTATTGAAAACTGATTGGTTATAAATATAATATTTAGTATTATATCCTCTTCAAGGGTGTAGAATATGATGGGTAAAACTGCTATTTAGCGCTCACCTTGGCATGAATTTCTTAAGCGCCAAGATTAGCGTATTTCCTTGTCATTATTTTCGTTGCTGACATACTGCTGTGGTTTCGAGAATTGTCCCAGTTAGCTCTTGTGTAAAAACGCCAAATACTTCTTCCGAGAAGATAAAGGATACACTGATGGGAACTTATGCATTACACCGTCGACCGAGCAAAAAATTTAGGGCTAATAATTTTACCATTCAAAATTCGGTACATACATATTATCCCGGCGGTCCGCCAAGAGGAGCGATTTCTCTCCAAGATAAAGGCCGGACACATGAAATTATTGATGGTTCCGAATACGACTGGTGACAGTTTGCTGGCACATTTTCGGAAAAAATAATTTGACGGGAATTACCGCCGGGATAATATGTAAGTACCAATTATTTTCACGGAGCAAACTAAGATTTTGGAATATATTGATTACCAGGTAGGTTTTGAGAAAATATACCAGATACAACAAAAGTACCAAATAATTTTACACTGTCTGACTTTCCCATGATACTCGTTAAAAGGTTGATTCCCACTTTAACACCCCCCACTCTCGCCAACCTAAAATATCACCCTACGTTGTCAAACTTCCGAGTCATGACGCATGCGCGCGATTGAACTAGATGAAAACCTACGTAAACAAATCAGCGATAAATGCACTAATTAATGAATTTGAGGACACTTAATTATTAAAACTACATTAATTGGCAATCCTAACCCCCCAAAATAAATAAATAAATAAGTAATTCTGTGCTTACGTGGTCCACACCACCATCTTAATTCTAAATTCTCGCCAAATATAGAAGATATCGCCACCTTGGCGAGAGTGAGGGCGTTAAAGTAGGAATCAACCCGTTAAAAAAATTATATCCCGTTTCATCTTTTAAATATGCACTCTGTCTGCTATACCTTAAAAGCGTATCATGATGCATCCATCGGTATTTATCATCATTGGTTCATTACGTTGGAAACTGTACCATAATTCATGAATAAAACGCTTCTTTGGAATTCAAACCTAAATTAAACCGCCAGCTAAACTGTTTAACAATCTTTGTAAGGAATATTCTGACTATACACTATTTTTATAAATACTCTTTGGAATGCGCATCAAAATCCATGAGTGTGCGTATTTGTATTCTTTGTTCCATAGAACACTTCTTCAGAATTGAAATCTATATTAAAATTGCCTACTAAAAGTGTTTTACAATCTTCTTCAGGTATGTTTTAGGAATATTTAATAAATATTTTTTGAAAAGTGCATCGTAATCCATAAGTGTGCCTTATTCATCTTTCTTTTTCCATAAAACACTTCTTCGGAATTGAAATCTATACTATAATCGCTTACTAAAACTGTTTTACAATCTTGGCGGTCTTTGCCGGATACATCCTAACTACGATTCACATTTATTTAAATTAATATAGGCACCTTTACAGACACTAATTAGTATTTTTATTATATAAACAGTGGAATCTGGCAATTTTTATCTAAATATCGAAGATTGCGCCAACCTGATTCAGTTTCAAAGATTTAGTTTTTGGAGCTGAACTGGAAGATAAATCGCTAAAAATGGGCAACCTTGACGAACTACTCTGATGCTATTCCACTACAGCTACTCTGCTTCTGTCTGGCAACCCTGTAGGTATCTCTCTATAAAAAAAAAAAAAAAAAAAAAAAGTGAAGGCCGCTGTCAAAGCTTGTTGACCTATCTCCTCTTAAACCGTGGGGATTTAAGTTTCGACTAAGGTGCCCACAGATTCGAAAAATTCCGAGGAACCTGATAAGCTGACTTAAATTTCGAAAATCGAATTATTTTAGAAGATATTAATAAAAAACTGAAAAAATAAACATAATGGTTGCCAGATTTGGCATAAAATCATTCATCCCTTTGCAACATAGCGTTTCCAAGTATGTAGAATCGCGTGAAATTCACTAACATGAGTTAGAATTACGACTATTTTGCGCCAAATGAAAAAGTATAATGAAATAAATAACTCAAAGTGTGTTACACAAAGTTGTGAATTTTCAAATAGTAAGTTCGCTTAGACAACAGGAGTTTAGAATAAGCGACTATTCGTTTTTCCAAAACAGAATAACTAATTGTAACTGATTTTAAAAGAGCCATCTTGGCATTAGGTACGATCTGGTAAAATGGTATCTTTCCAAGCAGGGTGAATCTAAGCTTCAAGTTCCAGAATGCTGGAACCCAGTATCTTGAAAATGAAAAATAATTAAAATTCAGATTATTTTAAAGGCGGGTCGATCCAGCTGGAGTATTTCCTACCAGTAGACATATTTGGTGGCGTTAACTATGCCTATTTGCCAGCGCGGCGAGATGATATAATTCGTGGTGCTAAATACGCCCATCTGCAAAGGATTATGTATATGAAAATATGGATAACGGTTTTACGGGAACCCTGCATGAGCAATAATTATAGGTCGTGAGCATGTGTAAATTGCCAAATAATGAAAAGTCGCCATGGGTGGCAAGCTATCCTAGCTGTTCCGTAGTTTTTATCAAAGAAAACATGTGAAGTACTGTTTTCTTAGAGCTCATTATTAGCTATACATATAGAGTCGCCAAATAATGAAAAATCGCCATGGGTGGTCTCCAATAGGTTTTACATAATTAAAAATACAGCTGAAACAGATGTTCTGATTTTATTACGCTTTAACTCTTAATTAATATAACTTTTGAATGGCAACATTAAATATCATTGTGTTTCTGAGGAGTGCAAATAATTTTTCTAGCGATTATACGCGGAGTCCGCCCTCCATGTGGAGTATAGCTTAGGACCCGCAGAACACGGATTCCTATAACAAAATATCTACCGTGATATGGGGGAGTGGCCTACTGTAGTGTGAAGTTTAAATTTTTATGTACCAATGAACATGCAAGAACCAAGCAACGTGTAGCTCAGTAACATTCTATCTGATCCAATCTTTGGGATTTGTCTGTTGAAATTCTGTCTTTTTTACGAATAAGCCTTATTAGGGGCCGAATGCCTCATACGAAAAGCGAGGGTAGCGAGTCTAGGGGCCTTGGCCCCTAGTAGATTTAAAAATACTACTTCTTCATTTATGCAGTTTGAAAAGTGATTCACCATTATAAAAAGGAGAGACTTGAAATTAAAAGCTCTCTATTGCTTGAAAACAATAATAGAAAAAAAAATAAGATAAAATAAAAAAAAAATCTGAAATTCTTCCAGATTTTATTTACGCTCTCGGCTGGAAGAATTTCAGTTTTTTTTAATCAATTCAATCAATTCTGCCATATAGAGGAAAATGATAACTGTAAGTGCTCATATAGACTCCTGTTCGCATAATTTTGTTGCTGAAAATTGCATCCATTGTTGTTTGGCCCCTAGTGGTGAAATGTTTTGGATGAGTGCGTATTGGAAAATCTAAAGTATCCATTTCAGTTATGAAATTGGATTGTTGATCGGAATTTAATTCTATGTTAAAATCTCTTACTAAAACAGTCTTACAATCATCCTCCTTTAGCAAAGTTTCGAATATAGCGTCTAATTTATCTTCCTAAGAAATTCGAGACTAGCGTATGTAACTGCAAATCTCACTTTATCTTGAATATACGCAATGACCATTTGAACACCATTGATCTGGCTCGTGTAGGTACGGGTAAAGTGTTTTATATTCTTTTTATAAAAAGTGATCTTTATAAAGTTTTCCCTCTATAAAAATCATAATTCCAGATGGCTTTCTGTTTTGGAAACCACTATATCCATTCGACCAAAGTGAATCCTGGCACACTGAAACCTCCTGTAAGGGACACCTCTATTGAAGGGACAAAATGTCTGGTCTCGAGGGTGTCCCTTATTGAGAGGTACTTCTGTATTTGAAAATCATCAGAAGGGGTAGTCCATATTTCCGTTAGCAATATCAAATCACTCTGCAGAAAACATGAATCAAACGGAAAAGGGACCATGGCGCGCCGCGTAGACAAAAATCCCGCGTGCTTGAAAGAAATAGCACCCGAGTGCTAAAAAAAAACAACGGGGTGTCGTGTACACAGCCGTGCGTCAATGTGAATACGTGTACGTAGCAAGTAATATTTCTGAGGATATTGGGTTCAGGAAAGAAATCAAGTAAACAAATAATGACTGTGTCATAAATTTATTAATGATAGGTCTGTCATACGAAAAGTACGAAATAAATTGCATACAGGGTATATCGAGATTTCTGATAAAACTTACATTATTTATTTTAATTTTTTACTTTATATATATTCGCTGTAACTATTTCACGCTAAAGTTTTATGCACGCAATAGGTAGATCTCGACGAGAGCTGACGGCAGAAATTCAAACGAGCGTTCTAGCTTTTCCGAGTCAAAATTTTTACCAAATGGACACTATGGGACGCAGCGAAATGACCTCAAAACTTGGCGATAAACCGCTAGAAGTGGCCAACTGTGACGACTTTTGACATATGCCAGTATCGGCAAACCTTTCTAAGCTATACCATTATTCTCATTGTAAAATATTAGGGTTTGGCGAATTTTCGTCAAATATAGAAGATATCGTCAAGCGGATTTCACTTCTGGGAACTTTTATTTTGACGCCGATATTGGCGATAAATCTCTAAAAATTGCGACCTCGGCAACTTTTGACATTAAGACCAGCACCGTTACTGGAAATGCTTTAAGAAATTGTTTAGAAACACGTTTTTTTTCCGATTTTCGGAATGATAACATCATGAGAACGTGACCAAATTAGTTACGGACAACCCTTAAGCAATCCTGTTTTCAATTAAAAAAAAATTTTGAAATTGGCCCACGTGGTAAAAAGTTATCGCTATACATACATAAAAAAAAATATGCTCGTTGAACATACTACCCTCTCCTTCTTCCGAAGTCCGTAAAAAGTGTTCATAACGAATACTTTTGACCTTGTTGATGCTCTTTTTCTCGTTTTTACTTATTGCTTTATTTGTGCATACACTTATTTTGCACATGAAATAGTGTTAACATAACCAATTTCTACTACACTTTTAAAAGGTACTTAGGAACCTGCTATGACTTATGAATTTCGAATTTTCAAATCGCTACTGAATTTGAGAGTTTATAATGTTGATTTTTGATTGTTTGGTGCTTTTACTGATCATTATACAATCCGTGTAAAAAAATGTCGACGAAAGGAAAGGCGCAAAAATAAAACAGACACAAAGAATCGTTTATTAAAAATTTGTATATTCAAATACACAGTAAAATGAAAGAACAAATAGTAATGGACAATCAAAAACAATAGGTAATACTTAAACACATACATATATTGTTGCTATACCAAACACGAGACAAAACAGAGCTTTTACATTGGAAAAAAGTAACTAATAAGGAATTTCTTTGGAAAAAATCTTAATGACTAGGCAAATGAAAGGCAATATGAAAGCGATGTGCAAAACGGGTTTGCTTATTAATAGTATCCCCACGAAAGAATCGAATGTTCCAGCATTAGGAAAACGCACATGAGGCAGACCAGTGTGCAACGAATGTTTGAATAGCGGCAGTTCCTGCAAGCATCAATAAACATCAAGAATTTTCGAACGTTGTCAAAGAGCAAATTGTGCGTATGTTTGAAGATGGAAAAACACAAATGCAAGTAGCCATATTGATGAAATTTTCTGAAGGAATGGTATCAAACTATGGTCCATTGGCGTAGTCATGCGGGGGGGGGGGGAACAACTACTGCACCTCACATATATGCATGCGTGTGTGCGATAAAGGAATGAAAAAAATATATTTTGTATGGCAAAAAATTCCTCATGGGGTGGTGTGATGTGACCCCCCTATCCCCCCCCCTTGGCTATCCCTCTGCTATGGTCAAAATATAAACAAACCGGATCAGTTAAAACTGCGTAAGGTTCTGGAAGACCAAGAGAGCCACATCGGTGAAACTGGAAAGACACATCATCAAAATATGCAGAAAAATGAGGAAATGCATATCGAAACAGATGAACATTGAATGGACAAAGACATCTAGGGCAAATGTGACTGACAGAACCGTGGGAAATCGGTTACGTGAATACGGATATTTATTTCGAAAGGCCAAAACGAAACCATTCTTAAGCAAAATACATCGTCTTAATCAAGCAAACATGGCTTTTACGATGAACAAAACAGAACAAAACCTGGACGTCAGGTGACTGAAATAAGGTAACATTCTCTGATGAGTTAAGATTCGTGTTGGAAACAGAGACATTGCTGGAAGGTTTGTTTAGCATTTGCAGACCGAGAAATTTCGCTAAGATTACTTACAATCAAGCATAAAATTACCTCGGTATTTCATGATATAGGGTTATGTTTTTAGCAAGATGAGGTGGGTAGGTTGTACTCCTTAAAAACAAATAGTTAACGCTGATATATATTGCGACATTTTGGATTACTGTTTGATTAAAAGCATAGACGATGATTTTCATGATAGGGACATAGCCTTCCAAGATGATAATGCAAAATGTCACTGTGGTTGCTCCGTTAAGTCATATCTTAAGATTATTTGTATCAATACTACGCAATGGCCTCCTGAGAGATCGGACCTCAACCGAGTTCAGAATTTGTGTCGGGAGCTGAAGAGGAGTGCGGAACTCTTTAAATGTACAAATAAAACATAATTAAAGCTTGAAATTACGAAATTTTGGCCTGAAATTGATATTAGTTTCTCTCAAAGTCTGATTGAATTAATGCCAACGGCTATTAAAGCAGTTATTACCGTTCGAAGTGGTGTTACTAAGTACTGATGCTCTTAATATCTAACTTTATTAGAGACTTTTTTTGCATGCAAATTCATCATTAGCTACTTTTTTTTCACTGCAGGAGTTTTTTTTTTTTTGTTTGTTTGGTCGTGCTTCTTCATTAAGTATCCAAAAATGTATGTGTTTAACTATCACCTATTTTTTTTGATCGTCCACCAATTTTGCTTCGTCAACTTCACTGTATTTGAATAAATTGTAAGTTTGTAATAAATGATTCTTCCTGTCTGTTTTATTTTCATCTCTAATTATTGGATACTTTTTTCCAGATTATGTGGTATTGTTAAAATGTGGAACAATAAAGTAAATTTTGATAATAAATATGAAAATGCAACAATCTATTAGCTAAACTGTAAATAACTTCACAAAATTTAAAAACGTTATGCAACTTTTGTGTTAAATTCGCCACACAAGAAGACATCTAATAAGATGAATTGTTACTAATTAAAAGATAATGTCAATTGAAATAAATAAGCCAGACTGAGAGTCATCTGTATCAAGATTTTAAACGACGCAATATTCGTTTACCCAAACTATTCTGAAAACCGATTAATCTCACTATTACACAATTGAACCCATTTCATTGGCTTACTGAAATTCGCGTCCGAAATCTTAGCTTAAATGGAGCCCCAGAAGTGCCATTTGAAGGTTCACATTGTGATTTAGCGATCCAATCGTTTTCTGTTTATTTAATTGTTTGAACCTTCGCAGTCAATTCTAAGCAATTAGCCACTAAAGAAGAATTTTTGGCAATAAATAAATCCCCGCACCTGAGGAGACTCATTCCGGGTTGCCATCCAATTGCGAGGAATAAATATCCCTGGAGGGGATTGGGGAATATTTTCGAGATTTGAATATCTTTTGCTGTATGAATCTTCCTAATCTCTAAAGATTTGTATGCATTAATAATTCGCTTTATTTTGACGGTTGAGCGAAGATGATAATACCACAACGTTTAACAATTTTTGTGTTCCACGTTGGAATTATAAAGGGTAAATTAACTTTTTAACACTTCCAACAAAGTAAAAAAAAAAAGTTTATGATTTCCGTTTGTCCTTTTATTCAAAATCGAATTGCTTTAAATATTATATCGACTGCTACAAAAGTTACCACCCCTGCGTCCATAGTATACTACGGACTATGACTGAAGCACGTTAAAAATGGCGACTAGTATCAAGACTAGTTTATTTACAGGAGCGCCTTAACGAATTCTAATGCATCATGCTCGATGTGAATTCTTAATTTAAACTGTATTCATTCGTATGTTTCAAATAAACATTGACATTTAAATAAACTGAGACATTCGTATATTTCAAATAAAATAAAATTAGTATATACTTTTGAAATTTATAAAAGAATACTTTCCCGCAAAATATAGAGTATATAGCGTTTACGGCACTTTTGGATTTACTCAAAAAAAAAAAAAAAAGAACTCTTAAAGATTAAGCTCCAAGGACCATAAAAATTTTATCTTATTTTCTCTATCTTAGCCTTTCCCATCATTGCAAAAACGTGGCTGCTGCAATATTTCTTTCTGCACCCGTCGTTGCTTACCGGCTTGGGTATTTGATTACTTGGGTATTGTGCACGAGCACTTGCTCTAGGCTACACTTAAAATTTTAAATCCCTGGAACACAACGATGCATTCAAACATCCACACGCTTAAATCTATTGATTAAAACTAACACTCCTTTATAGATTAAGCTTCTTATCGGCTGATTTAAATCCTTTTACGCTAAAAATTTCCGAAAAATACTCTTTAAAGACAATAATTTGTAAACTCCTAAATTCGTCTCAATGCTCCCAATTCGCTAGATTCTATTTAGCTCTACTTTCACTTAAATCTTGTATATTTGAGAATTCTGTCTTTTCTCCCCCACGAAAAGGAATGCCTGGTACTATATCCTAAGCTCTTCAACGGATAACAGTTCATAGTCACAACACGGGCATCGTGGCTTACGCCGGGCATCGGTGGACAAGCATGTCGTTATCAAAATATGAATTAAAAGAATTTCTAAAGAGGATACTGGATGTATTTTACTTAATGCTAAGTCCTTTTGCTGTGGGTGCTTACTTCTCGATATATTCGCTGGTGATAATTTTATTTTATATGCGAATACCAAATGCATCTTTTTCATATTCAGAGTTGTGAAATAAATTCAACCTAAATGTGGAGAGGATGCTTTCGGTAAAAATTTTGTTTTAATGGGCATAGTTTCTTACGATTGTATTATAAAAATCTCGTCGCTGTTGTAAAAAAATGAAGTTATGATATCTTCAGTCAAGTGAGTAAGTACTATTTTACCTTTTTCATGTAAATAAATTTGGTTGCTGCTTTAATTAAATCTCACAGCTGGTTTAACCATGATTGCATTTCTGTATTCTGACTGTACTGTGAATTCGTTTTATAACTAGAAACTATAGTGAAATATAATATAATATATATATTCTATTTATTATAAAGAATACTTTTTTATAGTGTATTAAGATTTATATAATGTATTTGCCTTGATTTAAAATTTATTTTCTCGGGCTTATAATAATAGATTACAGCTCTGATAATAAAAAATGAAGAAAACGAATTAATTCAATATATTAACCCTTTGTGGCGCAACCCTTTCCCTATGCTGAAAAAAGGGCAGCCGTTGCCATCGCTCGACTTAACTACCAGCAAGATGGCGGACGGTCGAAACGTTCATCGCGTGCCACAGATCTAGAGCCCCTTTTTTGACGACAGCTGACTGTGCCATGGCAACAGCTGCCCTTTTTTCAGCATTGGGCAATCTATCCAGCTTTTCTCGCATTCTTCCATTTTTCAGCAGATGTCAGTGCTGTTAATAATAATCGTGACAATTTTTTACGTGAAATGACGTGCTAAAAAGTAAAGGATTCTCGTGGAGCTATGTCACCCGCAACTATTTTTATAGAAATAAAATCTATTCTTCGTGACTGGCAACAGTCAAAACGTCAGAGTTTGGTGTTACCAGAGCGGGAACACTGCGCGTTAAAGGGTTAATCAAAAACAGCAAATTTTCATAAAACACCCTTTTTCTACACGCTTAAATCTATTGATTAAAACTAACACTCATTTATTGATTAAATTTCTTATTGGCCGATTTAAATCCTTTTACGCCAAAAAATACTCATTCAAGACAATAATTTGTGAATGCCTCAATTCGCGCCAGCACTCCCCATCCGCTATATTCTATTTAACTCATTTTCCGCAAAAATCTTGTCTATTTGAGTATTCTGTCTGTCTCTTCTCCCCCACGACCCATATATCCTATTACTGTCACGTGACCCACGCTGTTCAACGGCTAACGGTTCATAGTCGGGCATAGTTGTGTGTGTATTCGCTGTTGAAAATTTTATGTTATATCCGAATACCAAATGCATCTTTTTCGTATTCAGAGTTGTGAAATAAATTCAGCCTAGATATGGAGGAGATGCTTTAGGTAAAGATTTCGCTTTAATGACTTAGTTTCTTACGATTGGATTATAAAAAGCTGTTGTAAAACAAATGAAGTTATGATATCTCCACCCAAAGTGAGTAAGTAGTATTTTACCTTTTTCATGTCAATAAATTGGGTTGCTGCTTTAATTAAATCTCACAGCTGCTTTAACCATGATTGCATTTCTGTATTCTGACTGTACTGTGAATTCGTTTTATAACGAGAGACTATAGTGAAATTATATTCTATCTATTAAAAAAATACTTTTTTATAGTGTATTAAGATATATGTAATGTATTTGCCTTGATTTAAAATTTCTCGGTAGAAAAATGAAGAAAACGAATCATTCAGTATATTAATCAAAAACAGCAAATTTTAATAAAATACCCTTTTTCTAGCTTAAAATAATAATCTTAATTGAGTACAGATATTTTAATTAAAAAAGGGCTGATTTTGCAAAAACGCTCATTCTATAGCTTAAATAATAATCATAATTGAGTACAGTTATATTAATCAAAAACGGACAGACACTCCTCATTTTTGATTATTATTTAGCCTAAATGGAGCTGTTGTAGAATGCTCAAAAATTGAGAATTTTTCGCTCCATTGATATTTGTCGATTAATGGAGCAAATTTCACTCAATCGGGAGAATGGCTGTTTGAAGTCAAAAATTGTGTAAAAATATAATCCGTTTGATTATTATTTTACTCAATAGATTTAAGCGTGTAGCTTAAAATAATAATTGAGTACAGATGTATTAATAAAAAAACGACTGATTTTGTAAAAACGCTCATTCTATAGTTTAAATAATAATCATAATTGAGTACAGTTATATTAATAAAAAACGGACAGATTTTGTAAAAACACTCCTCTTTTTTGTTTATTATTTAGGCTAAGTGAAGCTGTTGTATAATGCTCAAAAATTGATTAAAATTTTTCGCTCCATTGATTTTTGTCGATTAATGGAGCAAATTTTACTCAATCGGGAGAGTGGCTGTTTGAAGTCAAAAATTGAGTAAAAATAAACTCCGTAGATTAAGCATACACGCAGCGAAGCAGTGTTGGATGCAGAAAAGGGATCTCTTCCCCTGTGTTCTTGTGGTGAAGAGAGCCAACGGTGCAGCTGTGTGTTATCCGCAAATAAGATTGTGTTGGAAAGTGTTTTATAATCGATACGTTCGGCTTCGTTTAATGTTAGAATATTGCCTTCTGTGTTACAACTTCTAGCTATGTAATGGTTTAAATAGGTTTGCAGTTCTACTTTTTTGACTTGGGACTCTTCATAACAGCTAACCCCTTTGAACAGCAAGAATTTATCTACTATTTAAAAAGAAGCCCTATTTTCAAAAAGTACCCTTTCATTTTCCTATGACGTTGAAAAATGCTTTTGCTTTATAACTGTCTGTTATTTCGGTCCGTGTCCTAATTGCTGTAAATATATGGGTCGCCCAAATGAAAGTGGCATTACAGGTGGTTTGAGAAATGGTTTAATGGTATTAATATAAATTAGTATACAAGAGAAATAAGTATCACAGGGATAACAGGTAGGCTAGACGAAGTCACCTTGTAGGTTGAAACAAGTGTCCAAGCTTTCAACGAAATTGTAGATACCTGGGTGATGAAGCTCCGGGGAAAGGGTCAACCTTTCATGCAGTATTATGTACGCACTTCCTTTGCTCATAGACATTTCCTCCGCTATTTCGCTAGTGGTGATTCGCGGATTCACTTTCAAGGTAGAGTCATGCAAAATGTGTATTATATGGAGTGTATGTAAAGCAGATCGGTATTCCGATAATGTAGGAATTTTCATAGTGGTAAAAGCAATACTGTCGACAGGTCATGACTTGGCCAAGTGTGTGCGGTTATCTCCAAGGAAGCTGTTGCAGGTGTGGACTGCCTCATGAGAATGAATCGGCGAATCACCGCTTGCGAAATAGCGGAGGAAATGTCAAAGGAAGTGTGCACACAATACTGTATGAAAGGCTGCTCCTTTCCCCGGAGCTTCCTCACCCAGGTATCCACCATCTAGTTGATTGCTTGGACACTTATTTCAACTAACAAGGGGACTTTGTGTAGCCTACCTGTTGCCCCTGTGTTTCTTCTTTCTTTTGTATATTATATCATATTAATACCATTAAACCATTTCTCAAACCACTTGCAGTGCACTTTAATTTGGGCGACCCTTATATATTGATTGTCACAGTTACATATTTTTGACCATTTCATTTTGCGGAAATGCAGTAGGCAGCATTTTTAATTCTTTTTAAGAGTACACAAAATAATTACAAGCCAGTACAGTCTGTGGGTCCATTTGAAGTATATTTTAGAAGCGTTAATCTACTTCAAATAAAAACAAAACTAGTATGTGTCACGTACGTTTCTGTCGCTAAAACTCCTTTTTAAGATTAGACGCATAATTTATTTTAAGAAAAAATATCGCTTTTATACAGCATTTATAGTATTTATTGTTTTTTACAGAATCTCACAAAATAAGTAACATGGATATATTTTAGTAACGTCGTTTTGTTTGCTGTCATGGTTCGAAGGTGCAGTTACAAAGATTCCCCTTCTTTATCTAGAGTTGTCTTTTCTCAGTAGTTAAAGAAAAAATAATATTATTAGTGTGTTTGACTTGATTTATCTTTTTTTTCTCAACAAGAAAAATTAGTTTCGAACACAAATCCTTTTAGCTCTACACATTGTTGAATGCTGAGCTTATAATTTTTTTTTTTTTTTTTTTTTTTTTTTTTTTTTAACATGGAAAAACTCAAATACTCATCGAAGATTTTAAGAAAATTTTAAATTCCCTTTCCAATTTGCTGTTACTCTCGTTTGTTTATTTATTCTTTAAAGCTCTCTGCTATAAATTTTATAAAAGTTCCCTGCTTTCAAAAATAACTTAAGAAAGCTCATTAAATATTTTCATAAATTTAATAGTGTCTGGGACTATTTTTCACAAATGATTCTTATCCCAAATCAAATTCTGTGCATCTTTGGCTATATTCAATCAATTTTGATTTTCCTCCTGCTGGAGGCAGTCAAATTCCTTATTTTGGCCTTTCTGAACTTCCAACAATCCATCCTAACATTTAATAACCAAATCAAAAAGCCTCTTCAACGGCGCGAAATGTGATTGGACGCTCACCCCCTTAAACAGACAAGAAAATCTTTCCTCTTAATACAAACCTGCCTGTCCACTGAGTAAAAATGAAAAATTTTAGCTAAATTTTTGTAAAACTTTCCGTTTTTCTCATCATTAGAGCCTTTATGAGCTTCGATATTGACTTCAGCAAAATGTAAAAGAGGGGCCGTTTGTCTTTGGATCCATGCCAAAGTATTCGGTTTGTTTCTTATACATTTATATGTGTATAATACATGTGTGTAGAAGAGCAATTTTTTTTTTTTTTAATCTTTGCTAGGCGAATTTTAAACTCTGTCTTGTTTCGTTTGAGATGATTTTTTAATGTTTTTAAGATGAAGCAGAGTGAGTGAGTGCCATGAGTAAGGAATGGTTGAGACATTCTTTGTGCTTCTAGGTCTTTGACGGTTATGGTATTTGATTTACTTTTTTTTAAAGTTTTCTTTAAGAGTTATATCATTGGTATGGGGGTACATGTGATGATTTTGAAAATACCGGTGGTGCAAAATTGTCAAAACAAAGTGACTTACAGTGGCGTCGCTTGGGGGGTGCGGGCCGCACCGGGTGGCACCAACAGAGGGGAGTGACACCAAAAAAAAAAGAAAAAAAATGCTGGTTTATTTATTTTTTTTTTAATTAATTTGAAAAAAGACCTAATTTGGTGATGTAAAAAATATCCGAGAGAAAAATTAAGAACAAATATATGAAAGAAACATATTCTGTGTACCTGTAGAAATAAAATGTGTTCCTTCATCTCAACTTTTTTTTTTCCAGTTTAAAAATTTTCCATATTTCCCCCATAAAAAAAGAATACGGCAGGTTGTTTTCAACTTATGTGTAGCCATTTCATCTGTATGTTTCGCTTTTAACTAGGGGCTAACAATGAACACTTTCTCTTGTTATTTGGGGGGGGGGTCTTGGACAAGGGGTGTGAATGAGGCGCTTGACTAAACTGGGGGTGCCCGTCGCCTGTACTTTTTAAGCGTTGGACAGTCTATCCGGTAGGTCTTCCATATGGATGTGAAAATGTTTGCACTTCAAAGGGTGAAAATCATACTCATGATGATGATGATTATTATTATTATTAAGTACGAAACACACTAACGTAAATGCACTGATGGATTCGCGCGTCAAAATGAAAGGTTTCGAAGGACGACGCCAGGAAGGTATCTAATGATGTTCTCAGAATCCTGGCATAATTCTGAGAGCGCTGACCGATCATTCATATAGTTTAGTTCGCTTATTGTGTAAAAAGTACTATTTTTTAAACGCAAGTCCTGCTTATTTATTTCTTTTTAATTTTATGCTATCATTCTTTTGGTAAGTTCATAATTGAAATATTTTATGTTTTCAACGCAGGGCCGGCCCAAGGAGGGTGCGAATGTAGGCGATCAACTAAAATCGGGGCAAAACGCCTCAGAAAATGCTTTTTGAGACCATTCTTTTTTTTTTCTCTCTCTCTCCTTTCCATGCGGTTAAATTGTCTTAAACAGCTATGTTCTCACTGAGCTTTAGATGGATGACGGTTTTGTATTATATTTTATTGTGTACAAAGGCGAAGCTACTCGAGGGCTATCTGTATAGGGATGGGTACCTTGTTCGGGGGATTTTTTAAAGGGTTCTAATGCGTATTCACGTTACATCCGAAGAAAGCCACCCAAAACTCCAGACAGTCGATGACTGCGTGATGAGCCCGAAATCGTTTTCCGAATGCAATGCGCCTTGTATCATATATGGACCTTTCAGTCTACATTTATTTCGTACCTATGTGATTTATTTTTTCATTGTTACGAAGAATCTCAAGACTTGTAAACGAATGTTGTTGAACCTTTGAAAATTCCATGGAATTTATAGAAACACCGTGTAAGAAGCAGGGTGCAGTCTACAGGGGCAGATTTCTAGCTGTATAGAATGCATTTAAGTAAATATATTAGAAGAAGGCCCTTACTTTCTAGATAAAACTCCCCCATCTCTCTCTTTTCTTTTGTTTTCTTTTTTTTTAATCCATAAACAAAATGTATTGAAACTTTTGTTATGTTATTTATAATTTTTGAGTCTCAAATTACGTAATAAATAGATTAGGTGTCTAGGAGAGTATTAATTTAAATTTTGAAACAATTTATTTATAATTTTTGCGTTTCATTAAAGGTCTTATACCTTTTAAAAGCAATGAAAATTGAGAAAAGTACTTGCATGTATATAAATGGTCACCTATTTACATAAATAATTGGTTTACAAGTAAGCAATTTCATATATTTACATAATATCTTATTTTATTTGTATTACTAACTTCAAAAATTGTAATTATTAAAAGGTATTCTTTTTCACATGGAGTTCGCTGCGCACAGATTATGAACATAAAAATCATTTTACAAACTCAATTATTTTATTCTCTGTATTGTATAAAATTTTAATTTACAAAAAATTTTATAAGTTAAAAGCTTAAATAATAATAATAATAATAATAATAATAATAATAATAATTTTAAGTGTATAAAATAGGTATGTATTTTCTACTTAACAATATGTCACTTTAATTTTGTCTTAAGTATATGCATAAAATATTTGAGTTTGTTAAAAGATTTTTATGTATGTACGGCTCCGCGCAATGAACCACATATGAAAAATAATACAGTAAAATTATGTATTTTTGCGAGGCATTAATTTCCCGGAACCCCGTCGTAATCGCGAAATTTAAATCCTCTAGAGGTGCCTTTTTTTTTTTTTTTTTAATAATAACAAAGAAATCAGAAATTTTCCACAATCCAAAATTTAATGATTTATTGCACAGTTACAAACGCTTTCTTAATGATTTCTTTCTTACAACGATATCTTGCATATAAAACATTAATAGAACTAACAAAATTCAGCTCATTCACTTACAATATTTATATCAGCTTTTTTAAAACCATTGGTTAAAATTGGCCAAATTCAAAAGTAAATAAATTTTATGTGCAATGTACGAGCAATGTGGAACTTTACACAGCAATATGCAAGGCGGTTCAAAACTCTATAAACTGTAGGGGCGATAGGACATTATATTATGTGCCCTATATTCCGTAAATTTTGTATAGGGAGTTTAGAATCACTCCCTATATTCAGTCAAAAAGAATCTGTAATGTATATTCAGATGTCTGTATATTCTGTATATTCAGTCAAAATTTTATCGATTTTCATTTTTTTAAAAGGTATAAGAACTCTTAAGTAAAGCAGTTTTGTAGTGAGTGTTGAATGAAACAACTGGTTTCAATGAAACAGGTCTCATGCGACATTAAATTTCAAGTGTGTAGATAATTTAACGTTTAGTTGAATTAAATGCCATATTTGTATTAGCTGACAGTGTATTTTTATTAGCTGACAGTGTATTTTTATTAGTCTGACAGTGTATTTTTATTAGTATGGTAATGGTATTATAAACAGGCTTTTCTACGGCTCATGGTTTTCATAGGCCTCTTGGAAAAAACACTCCATGTGAAAAAAAAAAAAAAAGTCATTTCCGCGTCCCGCGTCTCGTACATTACCTTGCATAGGTGGTATGGAAAGTTGCATAATAGCCTAATAACGTTTGAAAGAACCTTACTATAGTGGTTGCCACTTACTTCGGTCAGTGAGTCTCTTAAGTCGGTGAAAATTGGCAGGGCGAAAGAACGAAATGGCCAAATTGCACTAGTTTTCTGCCGCTTACTTCGGTAGTTAGTGCTGCTTTATCCGGTCAGATAATCTACGGAGAATAGATAAAATTTCGACTTAATTTAGGGCGAAGTGAAAAAAAGCCAATCTCAAAGATGACTCATAATTGTACGGAGGTCTTACGGGGGGGGGGGGGTCACACCGGATGAGCCCGCACCGGGTGACACCATGCTTAGCGACGCCACTGGTGACTTATGTACTAATTTAAAAAATATTTAAAAGATAATTGTTTTAGTGATATTTAACATTGAATATATTTCGGATGTAGACTATATATATATATTTTTTTTTTACTACCAGCGAAATTTTCTAGAAAAAATAGGAGTTATACATGGGTTTTAAATGATACTGAAAGCATTAATATTATTATTATTGCTATTATTATTTTGTACAGCATCATTTTATCGCACTTTGTTTTTAAGCACAACTTTTTTAAACTTGTGGCATCAGAATGAATCTTCTTCTGGGAAACTGAGGAATACTGTCAGTAATGATGTTTGATCATCCAAGTCTGATTCTGTGCTGTGGGGAAAGATGCAAGTTTCTATAAAAAAGCTACATCCTTGCACTAGATTTATTGGAGTAAAACTTCTTTAGGCGAAACTAGGGAGTAACTCAGATTTTTTTTTTTTTTTTTTTTCTGACGGAAGTAACGGTCACGTGGTTTTGGAAAAGCACAAAGAAATGGAACCTGCCTACAATCGAACCGGAACAGTAGATGGAAACGTCAGTTTAGAAACACTTTTTCTGGATTCTAACACAAGTTCCAGACAGAACAACGGTTTAAGAAGAAGGGGATGGAACACCACAATTAAAGGGGCACTGGTTGCAAACTGCAACCCTGCAACCTGCAACCTAAACAGCAGAGGAAAATATTCGTTTAAGAGAACTGTTGTAGGATCATACTTCGATCCCAACATGCAGACGAAAACTTCTGTGTAAGAAACAGCGAAAGAATAGCACAAAGAATGGAAGCTGCCTGTGATCGAAATCAACCAGTATTCGAAAACTACGGTTTAAGAACACGGTGATAGAAAAACATGAAGAAATGGAACCTGCAATCGAGCCAAACTAGCAGACGAAAACTTCATTCTAAGAGCACGGTAACAGAATAATACTTCAAACAAAACCAGCAGAGGAAAACAAAGGTTTAAGAACACTGCCATGGAAAAACCAATAATAGACCCTACGTGCATTCAATACCAACCAACAGAAGAAAACACCAGTTTAGGAACACAGTTAAAGAAAAATACCGCAACATGGAGATTCTCTCAATTCAAACCCTACGGAAAAACGTTTTAAGAAAACAGTGAAAGAATAATAGTTCAACACGGATACTTCCTGGATGCTAACTCGATATCCAGACGGAACAACGGTATAAGAACACGGGTATGTAACACCACAAAGAAACAAACACTGGCTGCAAATGGTTTAAGAACAAAATAAAAGAATAACAATTGGACACTCCATCGATTCTAACTCAACCTCAAGACGGAGCAGCGGTTTAACACGGGGATGGAACACCACAAAGAAACGGACCCTGGCTGCAATCAATCCCAAACAATAGACAGAACCTGTAGTTTAAAAACACTGATACAGAATAATAATTCGAAACCTACCAGCAGACGAAATCAGCGCTTAAGAACACTGTGATATAAAAACACAAAAAAATTTACACTACCTGCATTCGAACCCAACAAACAGGGAAAAAAAAATAGTTGAAGAACACACTTAAAGTATAATACTAGACTATGTATCCCCCCATTCAAACCCAACCTCCAAACGGAACAATGGTATAAGAAAATGCGGATAAAGAATAATGGATGCAACAATGGATAAAGAATAATACTACAACATGGACACTTCCTGGATTCTAACCCAATTTCCAGACGGAGCAACGGTTTAAGAACACAGGTGTGGAACACCACAGAGAAACAAACCCCGGATGCAAACGGTTTAAGAACACAGTTATAGGATAATACATGGACACTCCCTGGATTCTAACCCAACCTTCAGACGGAACAACGGTTTAAGAACATGGGGATGAACACCACAAAGAAAATGAATCTGGCTGTAACTGAACCCAAACAGTAGATGGAAACTTAAAATTAAGAACACTATAAGGGTTCGATTGAATGCAGGTACCATTTCTTCAGTGCAGGTACCATTTCTTCATGCAGTTAAATTCCCGTGCTCTTAGACCATGGTTTTCGTCTTCTGGTGTGTTTCGAAGTATTATTCTGTAATCGTTATTTTAAACTGAAGTTTCCGACTGCTGTTTGGGCTCGCTTTCAGCCATGGTCCCTTTCTTTTTATGTGTTATCCTGTTCTAAAACTGCTTTTACGTATGGATGTTGGGTTAGAATACAGGCAGTGTCCATGTTCTGAATTTATTCTTTAACTGCATCCTCAAACTGGTGTTTTGAAGTAAAATTTCTTTAGGCGCGACTAGGGAGTAACTCGGATTTTTTAAAAGAAAAATTTGATCTAACTATGAATACTTCTCGACTGCAACCAACAACGTGTTTCGGTACAACGATCGATGCTGTATTTTCAAGAAAATTAGCAAATTTAGAGAGTAAAATTAACGCTCCACATTATAGTTACCACAAACCTATAATTTCATACATAAAAAATTATGATGACATTCAAGTACCTATTTCCAATGAATAATATGAATATAACATTTATATAATCTTTGTAAAGTGTATGAATAATAAATATAATTAAATTATAATATGATATTTATTTTAAGTTAAAAGTTTAATCATTTCAGTGATACGTGTCATAAACGTCAAAGAAGTTTTACTTCAATCGCACGTATAGATTTCACGCACTTATTTTATTACATAGACACTACCAGATAAGGAAAAAATATGAAAAAAATAAGATCTAATCATTCATATAACTGTGTTGCTGAATAATAACAGAGCCCATGGTGTATTTTTCTCAGTAAATTTAAAGATCAGTTAATAAAGCTCTTATTGAAATATACGAATGATCAATTAAAAAAAAACCTTTTCGGATGACGTTCATTTACAAAGCTGAAATGGCATCTATCATTGTACATTAGTTATCATAATACATATATTAGCTATTCTATACTGAGCTGGTAGCATCCTTTTCCAATATATAAATACGAATTCCTGTCGAAAAGAAGTCGACAAATGATCATACTTTTTCAAAACATCTCATTAAATTTATCATAAGTAAAATGTCACCAAAATGTTTCTGAAAACGAAACACCGTATTTTAGCTTCTACGAAACAAGTAGTTCTCTTAACGCAGCATTTTATAGAGAGGAAACCCATGCTCCAATATTAACTGTTGCTTTCACCACAAATGCCCGAATAATAGACCTAATGCAAACATGTATTGCGCAACACTGCAAGTATTGATACAGCCTCCTACCGAATAATACCTCCTTGATACCGAATGAGGCCCTCATTTATCACAGTCTACTTGCGTACTCTGCAAAATTCCCCTTTAACACCTTCGTACTGTAGTTGAGCTGTGGACGTGGTGCAACGACATGTACACTTTGAAACTTCGTTAACTGATTATACTACGATCTTTCACGTTTCTTTGAGACAACTGGCAGTATTAAACGCATATGACTTTTTTATTAAGACATGCATTTAAAAGGAAAAAATGAAGATAATGGGATATTTTTGTGCTAAAAGAAGGAAAAACATGTATACTATATCAGCTAAATATTATTAGTGAGAAAATTTGAGCCGTAACGTATCGTAATCTGTAATTGAATTACAGCATAATTAAGGAGAGGGTAACTACTGAATTAAGAAAGCTCAAGTGCATATAAAAAGTACTGAAATTTCTATGATCGACATTTACGATTTAATAACCAAAACTTTCATGCATAATAAACGAAAATTTAATCTTTTTAAACTGAATTTCGTACGAACTTCTGGTGAAATAATACATTATTAGATCTATCGTCACATAGGTAACTAAAATAATAGTAAAAAATTACTAACTGATGAATATTTTTTTAAATATACTTTTTTTTCTGTATGCAAATGTTTAATTGAATGAATTTTATATTCATGCCGAGAACAAATACTTAAAAAAAAGAATTTTATATCATGTTTCCTTATTTCACGCTTGCTGAAGTTGTTGATAGATTTTATACGCCTCATTTGTGCTTAAACAAAAACGAAGGGAGAAATGATG
This sequence comes from Cheiracanthium punctorium, assembly GCA_038373885.1. Taxonomy (NCBI): domain Eukaryota; kingdom Metazoa; phylum Arthropoda; class Arachnida; order Araneae; family Cheiracanthiidae; genus Cheiracanthium; species Cheiracanthium punctorium. The sequence goes on from JAWZYV010012919.1 coordinate 434,658, forward strand.
GGAAATATTTAAAGGCTATTAAATTATGTTTCGAGAAAAGCACTTACTCAGTTCTTTTCTGAGCTATAATTATTTACAAATGTGCTTAATGGACGATAAAAAAGAGCATTTCATCACCATAAAGTTCAAATAACTCGATGTGTTATTGATCCTTACACTAATAAGATTTTTACATCTACCTTTTGTTTATAGCTATACTGAAAGCTTTGGATGTTTTATGATAGCTTCAAAGGCAGAAGAAAAAGTAACATTCTAGCTAAATAAATTCAACAGATTTGTTTTTGGATACTTGTGATGGCGGAAACGGAGTTGTAATCAGTACATATTAATGATAATTAACGAAAAAGAAGTGTTTCTGTTAATTTATCCTAACGTTTGCAGTAAACATTGGTTTGATTTTGGAATGCTTGGCTCATACAATACAGAAAAGAATAAACTGAATTTTGGATTTAAGAATTCTAAACCTGCATGATTTAAGATAAGATGGTTGGAAATCAAATTATAAAAACAGGAAAAGTAAGTTAAACCATCCTTATCCTTAAATTTAAAAGTTATTTTAGGCTAGGAAAGATAGTTTAGATAGACGGAGAGAAAATAAAAAAATTACAAGTTACTAATAGAAAATGGAGTTTGTTAATTTACGTAGCATAAATTACGGTGTGACAAACATTTTGATTTAAACTTATTGTTTAGTAATAATTTGAGTTACTAGGTTTAGCTATTTAATTTATCCCAGTATTTTACTTTAGAAAAACTTATTTAGCACGTATATTAGAAACAGGAAGCTTATTAATAAAAATCCAATGTTAAGCATTAAAAAACATAATGGGCTAGGAAACTAAGCAGTTACAGTAAAAACGAAGATACAAATTGAAATTATTTACAGGTTTTAATCTCTATGAACTATACAAAAAAAGAAGTACTTTGAACTTTTTACTTAAAAAATGTGATAGAACCTACGTCTTTCATTGCCTACCAAAATGCATAAACCTTAACTGACTAAAAGATCTCAATATATCAAGCACTTGCACTTTTTTATATCATTTCTTATCATGTTTCTTAGTCGAAAGATAACATAGCTAACTTAAGTTGAATAATAATAAGGGAGAATGCTGATTAAAAAAAAAGACCTTCAGAAACATTTTCCCTGCATCTTTTCTCCAGAATAAATAAAAGCGCAAACTGCCTATAGGGAGAAATGAACAGAGAAATATAAAAGAAAAGAGCTGTGAAAAATATTTTTTACTTCAGTATTTTTTCTCTTTTAAAGCTTTTTTCGATATCTCCGATTCTGATTTGCTGGTTGTATCGGATTTTTTGCTAAAATTTTCACAAAGAGTTTTTAAAAATAAATTTCGAGATCTGAACCTTATGCCTGAGTATACTTATATTTAACAGGCATTAACTTACGTAAAATAGTTGATTTAAAACTATTATTGCAGGTTACTAAATATTTTATATCTATATTTAGTAGGAGAACGTGACCCGAAATGATCCCTTTAAGGTTAAAACTTGTATAAAATAACATAAATGTTTAAATAAAGCTTTGGCTCTTCGCTATCATATTTCACACTATATTTTGCATCATAAACATATTTTAATAATATTTTTATTGCACAATGAGTGATGAAAAAAAAAGAATTTTTGAAAGTATATGAAAGATCATTTTATCCTCAACCCTAGGGCAAAATGATCCTTCATGTGCAAATAATTTTAAATTGTTTTCTATCTGCAAATAAAAGATGTAAAAGTAATTATGACTATACATAATGAAATAAAATAAATTTTACAATCGTACAATCGTATCATATAAGATATATGATAAGTACATGCATTATTTTATGAAAATTTTAAAATAAAAAGTGTCACAAACTATAAAATGGAATATTTTAAAATCATAATTCAAAAATTATGGCTTACAATAAACGCAGAAATTAATTGAATAATGTAATGGGGAGTCACGCATTTTGGGAACGGTTGAACTACTGCCATGAGGCCTAGGATCCGGTATTGGAGCTTCTTCAGTCGAGGGATCATTTTACCTGGCTATATGCTTCCCACTTTAGGTCATATTACTGGAGCACGCCCAGAAAAATAACAAACTAGCAAGTGTAATTCATATCTAAAAGCATGCTCTGTTCAGTAAACTAAGTCATATTTCTGCACATTAAAGGCCGAATTTCTAAATAAATTGGAAAGTTAGTGCTTAATAAGAAATATGATAAAACCCAGTTTTTTGAACAATTCTACTTACACACGTGTCACACAGATAGCTTAAGTAACGTCATTGATTCTTCTTGAGTTGGAACAACTAGTTTATGTGTTACCTGGTAGACAGCGCTGCCTGTATCTAAGAAAACACATGTGGATCGTTTTGAGCGATAGGATCATTTTCGGCTACCTTTCCCTACATCTGAAAAGTAAAATCTGAACGTGAAGGAACATTTGATTTTTGTAAACCAAGAAATGATGTTAAATTCAGGTCTTTAAGTTTTGTAATGCATAGTTTTTAAATAAACCTTTAGTTTAGAATTTATTACAGATTTTTATGCCTAAATGATTAAAGAAACTTTTTTTCATAGATTCAATCTAATTTTTGAGAGTTTACAACAAGAGAAGTATAATGCCACTATGAGGCAAATATGTACAAGTTAATTGAGCAAGTTTTACCCAAAGGGGTAACTGTGATTTTTAAATTAAATTTTTAAGAATAATTTTCTTCCTTTTTTTATTTGGACTGCGCTAAAACTGTACAAGTTTAAAACTGAATGTGGTGTAACTCGAAAGGGAAATTAAATAGACAAGATGTTTTAACTTGTTATTTTCATTATTATGTAAAAACCTGCATTCTTCTTCTTTTTTTAATTTCCCCATTACAGCCATTTATTATACACATGTCTCTTCCGTGCAAATTTTCATAATAAATATAGGCAAATTATCTGAAGTAGGACTTTAAACATTCTTTTTATTGACTTAATTTATAAGAGTTAGATTAAAGAAGCTCTCAAAAACACAATAGCACAAAACAAATGTTAACATTTTTTAATCCAAATCTAAATAAAAGAAGAATGATAATGAGTTAACTGAAAAGTAATACTTTTTAACTACGATTATTTTCTGGAAGCAATATCCCAGCAAAAACTTTATTAAACGTAGATTACAAATTCTTTTTGTATTCTTCTAAAAATAGTTTTCTTATCGAAGGTAAAAAATAAATTCACAATATCAAAACAAAATTGTTCCATCGAAACGTAACTGAACATTTGGAACACGCTCTTTACGAATTCACAGGCACATTGAGTCACACAAATAATAAACTGCGGAGAATGTCTTTTTAATGTCGATTCTTGGGATAAAGAGGCGACAAAGGTCAATTGTTGTTTATACATTTTTGCTGTCGATTTAGAAAAGTTAGCAAAGTCTTGTTTTTCCGGTAAAGCGTAAAGAAACAAAAGCTGTATTTTCCCGGTTATCTTTTAAAAACGGTCAGTATAAGCTGCAGCTCAGAACGTTTTTCCTCCTTTAAAATAATAATGATGATAATAATAATAATAATAATTTTTATTTAGAGATAGATGTTTACTAACCAACTATCATCACGTGACTGAAAGAGTGGGAATTTCATATACAGTGGTCATAAAAATATCTCGACATTTTATTTTGGTAGGGTTAAAACTGACAGTTAAATTGTGCATAAAAAAATCAATTGCATGTTTTCATGGAAATGCGGGTGTGGATAATGATCATGCAATTAGTTGGATATGCTGGAAGGTTTTTTAGCGCATTAAAGGTTGTCATTGATTATGGAAAGCTGTTGCAATTGCAACATTTGACTGTCTTACATTCGTTCTTCTGTTCCTAACGACGATATTATAATTACGAAAGAAGCGTTCTGCGTCTACTATATTACTTGGGTTTAAAATACTATGATATGAATTTTTCAAATGCTGAGTGCAAAAGTTGAATTTTTTTTCATCTGGTAAAGGTTCTGCCCACTTGGCGTAGTGGCTAACAAACAATTCTATCAAACCGAAGGTCCCGGTTGGATTCCGGACTTCGGCTTGGGTGTTAACTTGTCCGGTCCTTCATAGAAGGTAAAGCTGGCCGCCTACTGAGTTTCTCTATGATAAAATAGCCAATACTTCGGTTCTTTGTAGTAATGAATGCCTGATGGGCAATGCTCTGCCCATCAGGCTCTGCTGGGGAAAAATTGATTATGCGAAAGTTGTTTTGTCCACCTTAAGAATTTTACTGTTTGGTCGTGCTTACAGGTAAATTGCCGCATTTCAAAACACATTACCGATGAATCCCTGCAATCATCCTATCATTGCAATTATTTCTTTGAATGATGAATGCGAGAGAACGCTAGAAATCGAAATATCTCGATCCGTGGGCGCCGACATTCTTGTACAGTTTTACACTCTGTTTCTGAATTGCTTTTTAAAAATTCCTTGTTCCTTTTATTTTTCCTCATTCGTGTTTTAGGGTTAAATAGATAAGAGCGAATTTTAACACAGTAGAATGAAAAAAAAAATTAAAAAATGAAACATGAAAATAGGAAAGAAAGACAGTATAAAGAGCGCAAGAAATAAAAAGCATCCACAGAGAGTATCAGAGAGAGAGAAGCGATGTATTGGAATAAAACTATAAAGTAAAGAGGGAGATAAAAATCTTTTCTTTTTTTTTTGTCGTGGAGTATTTTACGAAATAAATAGACAAAGATACTGAAAGGAGAGGGGGGGTGTGGGGGTGAGCGTGAGAGATCCGATAGAAAGAAACAAGCGTATTGCTTTCGGACATTATGCACTCGCCTATTTCCTCTTTTCCCAAAGGGCAGGGTCGCGGAGAAAACGTGTCCACGTCGAAGATTGATGAAGAGGATGACAGCATGATTTCGAACTTTGATATCAGGCCCTTACGTTTAATGAAATGGTTCTTATTTTGCTTTATTTTTTTTGAGTGGAGAGTTTAGTTGTTTTCTTTTTCTTTTTTGCTAGTAAGGCTGCCAGAATTTTGTTACTGTGTTGGTTAACTCTTTGAGGCGCAACCCTTTCCCAATGCTGGAAAAAGGGCAGCCGTTGCCATCACTCGACTTAACTACCAGCAAGATGGCGGACGATCGAAATGTTCATCGCGTGCCACAGATCTAGAGACCCTCTTTTGACGACAGCTGGCTGTGCGCGAGCACAGCCATCTGTCGTCAAAAAAAGGGTCTCTAGATCTGTGGCACGCGATGAACGTTTCGATCGTCCGCCATCTTGCTGGTAGTTAAGTCGAGCGATGGCAACGGCTGCCCTTCTTCCAGCTTTGGGCAATCTATCCAGCGGTTTCTCGCATTCTTCCATTTTTCAGCAATGTCAGTGCTGTTAAAAAGAATCGTGACAATTTTTTTTACGGGAAAGGACGTGCTAAAAAGTAAAGGATTCTCGTGGAGCTAGGTCACCCGCAACTATTTTTATAGAAATTAAATCTATTCTTCGTGACTGGCAACAGTCAAAACGTCCGAGTTTGGTGTTCCCTGAGCGGGAACACTGCGCGTTAAAGGGTTAATGAAATGGTTCTTATTTTTTTTTATTTTTTATTTTTTTTTTTGAGTGGAGTGTTTAGTTGTTTTCTTTTTCTTTTTGCTAGTGAGGCTGCCGCAATTTTGTTACTGTATTGGTTAATTGTGGAGTTAAGAGTTTTTGGAAAATGTTAAAGTTAAATGTTTCTGTTCATCCTTAATTTTAACTACGAAAAGACAAATACAAAGGGACGAGTAGACGCATGTAAATAACAACATTTACATAGACATTAGTAATTTTTATTGTTATAAAAATGTAATTTTATGATTTTAGACACAGTTAGAAGTAGTTACAAAAATTTCCACTGTTTCTGGCTATTCAGTGAAACGGTATCTTACATTAAAATTAATTTTTTATTAAAGAAGTCCCTTTTCTATTAATTTATTCTAAGTTGCATAAATTGTATATTTTTCTTTCCATACTAAAGCACTTACGTATCGTATATTTTTCCGTCGTTTATTTTTATACGCAATTGTATATTTGCTTTTCGTATCCAAGCACTTACGTACAATTGTACAACTTTTTTTTTTTTTTTTAACGGTTCATGTGTAAATTTTTCTCAATAACTTTCTGGCGTTCATGTTCCAGTTGTGAATTCCATGTAAATTATTTCTCTCTTTCGCATCTATCCTAAATTTAAGTACTCTTTGATAATGTGCAGCATATTTCTGTTTTCGAACTGATATTTTGTTAAAAAAAAGACCTTCCATAAGCCATTTTGGCTTTTCAGTTTCAAAATTTATTTTAGTTAAATGTGAATTCATTTTTAAACAATTAATTGAGGCCAACTTCTATTCGAATTTTATCGAAAGGAAGTGGAAATTGCACTTAAAAACACTGAGGCACATTTAAAATATTTTTCTATTCATTTACATTAAAATATATTAAAATATACGCTCTTTTTGTATTTGTCTTTAGATTACTTTCTGTATTTTCTGCTTTGATAAACATCGGATTTTCTCCAAAGTAACATTGATCCCTGTGCCACAATTCGTAAGCTTCCTTCTGATCGCCTTCATTTCGTATTTGATTGCTGAACTGATCCTCTTCCGAGGTTAAATAGATAAAAATAGTATTTTAGTGGGAAGCTAAAGAACTAAATTAGGATGAGAAATTACATTGCAAGTAAACTTATGATGGTATGTTTAAAGAATTATTAGGATTTATAAAATGTTTGTGAAAATGATTGTAAATTTAAAAGAATGCTAATTCTAAAAAACTTTGTCTTTAAATTTTAACTTTTCTCATCTAGGTTTTTGTTTATTTGTATAAAAGAAAATTTCGATGCGATAATATGCCATTCTGATTCCTGAAAATTTTCAGAAAGAATAAAACCTGTGTTGTATTATTTATGTTTTTAAGTTTTGAAATGAGCATCATTCGTTATGGAAAAATATATGTGTGATCAAATTTACTTATTAAGAGGCAGATTTTAAAGGACCCACGACACGGGGATGAACTGTAAGAAAAATAGTGGGTGAAGTTACCACTGAAAAAAAAATTAATTAGCTTTGAAGGAGTGAAATGATAGATGTTTAAGGTTGTATATAAATATACTTAAGCATGATATAATCCAAATGCTAATGTAAATAATTTCGTAGATTTTATTTAGACCTACAAAAATGAACCTGACCGCATTGCTTCAGATGCCTGATATCATTGCATCATATTGCAGCGTAATGAATAACACAACACATTATAATCAAAGTTTGTATTTTTGTTCGGTTAATTTATGGTTTGTTCTGAGCATGTAAATCTGTTAGAGCGCATACTGCGATCTTTGATATTTCCATTAAATAAAAGGAGCGTTTGGAAGTTTTTCGACAAATATATGAGATATCGCAAAATTGAGTTCAGTTTTGAAGAATTTTTTTCCCCCACCAAACTTGGTAATAGATCACCAAAAGGGACCAACCTCCGCTGCTCCGGCAACCTTTTAAGCAATGGTTCAAAAACAGCTTTTTCCCGATTTTCTGAATGATTATATAACCTAAACGTGACCAAATTGATAGAGGACAGGATCTACGATATATTTTTTTTCAATAAAATGAAGAACCATGGAAGTAACATTTTGTCAATGTCAGAGTTATATCATCAGAATATTAAGAATGAATCTCTCTATTCTAAAAAAGAGTAACGTACACTGCCGCCGCAGCCTCTGTCAAGAGCTTGTTCGGCTATCTCCTCGTAAACCATGGGGACCGCTGGCCACTAGCCACTGTGACAGGCAGTGTCAACAATATTCGTAAAGAAACAGTAACATTAGCGCAAACACATACTCTCTTGTTATTTTTAAAGTCTCTATAGGTGTAAATTTAGATGCCACAATAGTTGAAAGAACTTTAAGTTCATCTTGTAAATCAACAAAACTGATGTCTTTCGATTCGCCGTAAGTTAAGGCATTAAACTGGCTAGAGCACTTGTCTGATATAACGTCAGATGGCATGTATTTAATTTTGCTTACATCATATAGAAAACCAAAAAGTTTACTATAACTTTTAATTTGTTGAAATCTTACACTTTACACATTAATGGTGATGTCTAAAACTCTGTAGTAAAAACCAACTTTGTACCGCCTTTCTGGATCGTCTACAGATTCATCTCTTCCTTCATAATCAAATTGGGCCTTAATTTTTCTCCTTCTCGCCTGCTTTCGCAAAATCTACCGCCCTAGGCGATGGCACAGTTCGCACACCCCTGGAGCTGGCCCTGAACTGAATTCATGTTACTCAAGTATATTTGTTGGATTTAATTGTGTTATTAACATTTTTTCCTTTCATTTCGCACAGACTCACCAAGTTAGGCACGTGGAATGTTATTTGTCTTTAATTGTAACTGCAATAATTTTGCATTTTTACGTTCTGACTTAAATGAAATATTGTTCTTAAAATCCAGATAAATTTAAAATTTTGTTTACAGATTTTATTAGAAACGGCCGCGTTTTATAAAAGAATAAAACAATGTTAAAAAAAGTAAGAAAACAGTGTTAAAACATGTTTTCCCCCAATAGCGGGCCTCTATGTTGGAGGCACTGGCCACTACTAAGGCCGGAGTTCTTGGCCTCTTTATTATGGGGGCATCTAGTAGGTGTACCAACGTCGCCCTTTGAGAAGAGACGGACACAATGACATCCATGCCAAGTCTGGAATCGAACCTCGACCGCCGAGAGTAAAAAAAAAGAAACACTAATTTACTCTTTTCCCTCCTTCTTAAATACACAGATGTTACGTTGTTGATGAAAAAAAAAATGTATTTAACTTAGAGGTGAACTAAATCGGCGACAAATATGATTGTAACCTACTAGAACGTCTCTTTGAACTTATTTAGTTTCTTTTTCTTTTACATAGGTAATTATAGTCCCGATATGAATATTTATTTTAATATTTTTCATTTATTATTGCATTAAGTTCTTATGACAGGCGCGGCATAACTCCCCCCCGCAAGAATGTCCTCTCACTCTGAAGAGCTTCTTTTCACCCGCAATGCAATGTTTTAGGAAGAAAGATGTTATATATTATGTATTTTTCAGAGAGCTTTTTGTCGTAGTGCACATGTTCTACATTCAAATATAATTAGCGCAGCATGATTTATTTTACTGTATGTAGAGCCTCGGATTTTCTACACTAATTCAAAAAAAAAGTTCGGCATAAGTCCCAGAATTACCCTATATCGACTATGCATTTTGTGTGTGTACACGTTCTGAAGACATGAAATTGTCAGTACTTTCAAAGTTAGAATTCTTCTGTAGGTTATCTGCTTGTCTGCATGTTATCACTATGGTATTTGTATGGTATATATTTTTATTTGTAGTCAGCATTTTTACTTAGAATAGTTCCTGGTATTTTCTTTATGCTGTCTAGTAGTAATTTTTTAAAATTGACATTTTTTACAACATTTTGCAAGTTTATGAAGAACGTTGCACAGTTCTGCTAAAAAAACTATTCAACCTAAAATATAAAACTAGGCTTGAAACCGACTAAAATTTTAAAATGCTCTACTAAAAAAATTCGAAAAAGCTCATAAAATTCTTCAAGTCACAGTTAAAAGTCTAAAAGTAACACTAACACTGAAAAAAGGAACATCGAAAGGAAAATAATGTAAATTTTAATGTAATCAAAGTTCCAACAATTTCTTTCGTATTATAATCCATAAAGTTGTAACAAGGTATTCAGATTCTCTAATGTGATAATAAGTACTCACTCTGTTGCTTAATTGGTAACTCCAACTTATCTTAGAAATTTATAGATAAACTCTGATTTAGAAGCACGCGAAAACTGAATTACGATGCAAAGTTATAAATAATGGCAAACGTTGAGAAAATAATTTAATCGCTTGTATTTTTAGTGATGTATTTTTTTGTTATTCTCTCACTTCACTTATATTTGCTGCCACGTAATTGAGATTTAATTTATGATATCCCTTTGTTCAGTACAATCCCAATAGTTTTGCTTCAGCGCGTCAATACATTTATAGCCGAAAAAGTAGTTTTACAGGCAATCGTTTTCTAGTTGAAATTATGAATTCAGATTAGTGCTACAGGACATTTGTGTAATCGCGAACATTTTTCAGCTCTTATTGATAAATTTCAGTTGTAAATATTTTCATATAACGGTGATTTACATTCTAATAACATTTTCTCTAGTAGAATTTTTGGCAAGCTAATAGAGGTTTGTTTTGCTTCAACGCCCTACTACCTTTATTGCCGAAAAACTAGTTTTACAGGCAATCTTTTTCAAGTCGAAATTTTGGGTTTAGGTTAGGGCTACAGAAAGTTTGTGTATTCTAGTACATTTTTCAACCCCTTCTTGATAAATTTCATTTATAAGTATTGTCTTCTAATGGAGATTTAAATTCTAATAACCCTTTGATCAAAAGAATTCTTGGCAAGTTAGAGGTTTGCTTTAGGGTGCTATTAACCTTTATGACCGAAATAGTAGTTTTACTGGCAATCGTTTTTCATTCGAAATTTTGAGTTTAGATGACTTCTACAGAACTTTTGTGTACCTGAGTACATTTTCAACCTCTTATCAATAAACTACACTTATAAGTATTGTCATCTAACGGAGATTTAAATTCTAATACCCCTTTGTTCAATAGAATTCTTCGCAAACTAATAGAGGTTTGCTTCAGCGCTCTATTACCTTTATGGCCGGAGAAGTAGTTTTACAAGCAATCATATTTCAGTCGAAATTTTGAGTTTAGGATAGGGATACAGAAAGTTTGTGTATTCTAGTGCATTTTTCAACTCCTTCTTAATAAATTTCATTTATAAATATTGTCTTCTAATGGAGATTTAAATTCTAATAACTCTTTGATCAAAAGAATTCTTGGCCAGTAGGGTGGTCACAAGAAATCAACTTCTGAATTTTTGGGGCGACATCCCCCAAAAAGTTGCCAATAGGCTAAAAAATGAGATTGGTAAAGTTTCAGCTCATTTGCATAATATTAACCCGTGCTGTATTGAGGTTAAAGTTTAGAAAAATTGCGGTTTTTCGCAAAAAAGCAGTCTTTCCATCACAAAATGGATACAATTGAGCCTAGAAACATGATGTTGCTCTCGTTTCAGAAAAAAACTTCCCACCTTGATGAGCCACACATCACTTATGTAAAAACTTACAGATATAACCCTCCAAGAGGTTGTGATGTCAAATCCCGTCCACTTTATTCAAGTTTTCACTGCAGTACATCTATAATAATAATCATTTGTAACACTGAGATATCATAAAATATGTTTGATATTAAAACTTGTATGTAATTTAGAAGTCTTTTTTTTAAATAATTGCATATCTTCCTGTTAAAAATTTTGTTTTTTTATAATTTAAAAATTTTATTTTTTTTATAATTTAAAAATTATATTTTTTTTATAATTTAAAAATTGCATGAAAATGTTACCGTGGAAACAACTTTAGATTATTTGCCCATTTCCAAAACGCTCAGAGGGTAACATTCGGATCATATCTAGTCCTAAAAAAAGCATATATCTATGCTTTTTTCAGGACTAGGTACGATCCGAATTCAAAAAGTTGGCTTTTTTATGAAAGTTCAAAAAATTATATTTCGTCTTTATCCTCCTTTTGTTTTTCTTCGTTTTTCTTTCTTTTTTGTGTACAAAATAAAGGTTTGTAATCTAAAAAAATCTGAAAAAAAAAAATGAAATTTAAGTAAGAATTAACATAAAATAATGTCAAAGAAAGCATAAAATTGAGAACGACTAACGTTTAGAAATATTTGATTATTAAAGTTATGTATCTCAGAGGAAGCACATTATAAAAAAAAATTATTTTTGTTTACAATTTTTTGTTAATGTGGCAAGGCTTAGATAATGTTTCTTTCGAAGAGTCTGGAAAAGTTTTTCTACATTCGGATACTACCTATAGTAAAAACTGCGTTTGTTCTTCATCCTCAGTTAAATAGGAATTGAATCCTGGGATTAATTTTACTCTCCTTTCATCTAAGTCATTAAAAACCTTAAAAGCTTTCAGTTTTTTTTTCTTTCAAATAATACTGATTTTCACACCATACATCGGGATCAGTATTCAAAAATTGTATATTAAAATTAAATCTCTTAAAAAAATTACTGTTCGAGATGAAATAAAAAAAATAACTTCGTTGTTCAATAAATGATCCACTTCGTTGAAACATTGTTGCTCTTACATATTCATCATCATCATTTTTTTTCAAATGCAATTAATTTTACAGCCATGCTTATTTTGACTTTTTTGCCCAAGTTTCATCAAAAAATGAAATGCAACTTACTCCAAGTTAAAATACCAAAGATGGCTTACCATTTTATAGATCATTGTTTGCAGCCTTTTTATAAAATTTTCAGTATTGCAATTATTTTAAATCGTGATTGGGGCTAAAGTCTGAGTGGGAGTGTTGAACCACGCCTTTACATAAATATTTGTTATAAATAAACAAATGTCTGCAATACCTGCTTTTTATAAATCTGTTAATGCGACCTGATGTCTGAAAAGAAGTATTTTGAGACAATAAATTGCCTTAGGCATCCACCTGGCATAATGAACAGCACCAGGTACTCTGAAAAAAATGTCTATTTGGGGAGACTCCTATAAAAATTAAACAATGTTGGGTTAATTCTTTATAGTTATCCCTAAGCTGTTGATTTCTTAAATGTTCTGCAAGAAAATTTGAAATTTCTTCCAAGTTTTGCGTTCTTTATGTAATAGTTTCATCTTCAATAGCAGTTTTGTACTTTGTCTTGTCCAGCTTAAACCACCCAATCTCAAATTATTAAAAAAATATTTGGATGAAGAGCTGTAGCTTCGCCCACTTTGCAATCAAAACAGATTTTAGGGTGATTTCTAAAATATGATGGTGACAAGGTAAATATAGAAGATTTCGATCCAGTAATTGCTGCAGCAAAACATGCACGTTCCCCTAAGGCAACAAGTGATATCAAAACACATTGCCTGAATTTTACCAACTGCCTCCTATTCTTCAACTAACTGTAAATACAGCTTTTGCCTAAGAGTTATTCTTATATTATTTTCAAGCTGAGGAACTCCTATTAAATGTTCATCGCCACAGCTAATTAAAATCGCTATTCTCTTTATATTTTCTTTATTCAAAATAAGAGGAAGCATTTTTCCATCCGAGTGAACAACAACATCCTCTAAATCAGAATTTTAAAATCTGTATTTGATGAGATCAAGTCTTTGTTTTCGAAATTCTTGTCTTCGGAGTCTTATTGCACGTCCAGGGTCCTGCACCGGAAAGATATTATGTGTTAGTGTTGGACCACGATAATATGGGAGCTAGGGGAGGCATAGCCCTTCCTTACCCATACGTATGCGTACCCATGTCCATTCTAAAAGTAAATAATAACAGACAACAAAAATAGAATAAGAAAATTTGAGAGCTTTGTCTTAGATGTGCTTCAGCTGAAATACAAATCAAGATCTTTCTTCTGAAGCACAGAAATGCATATCAAATAAATAAAATATTTCAAGAAATGTAGTTTAAGTTTTGAAAATTCTTGATTTAATTTTTATTTTTTGATGCAAATAATACAAAAGACGGTCAAAATTACTTAAAATTCTTAATTTGTCTTTTTTTCACTAATTTTACAAAAATGCAGATTTTGGTGATACGATTCACAAATTGACTTAAAAAACACTGAATGTCATTAAATATTGGTTTTGTTGAGAATAAAAGTTCAAAGCAACAACATTTTTTATGAAAGAGAGAACAAGAACCAAGTCTGTAGAGCAAATAGTTTATACTAAATGAAGGAAAAACTAAGTATTTTTGGAAAAAATCGTAATTTTCAAGAATTCAACCTTGATGCGGCACGGGTTAATATTATACAATTGAGCTAAAACATCAATCAAAATGCCAATCTCATTTTCTAGTCAATTGGCAACTTTTAGGGGGTTGCCCCAAAGAATAACATTAAAAATTGTTTTTCCCCATGTAACTTGTGACCACCCTATTGGCCAGTTAGAGGTTTGCTTCAGGGTTTTATTACCTTTGTGGCCGAAAAAGTACTTTTACAGGCAATCGTTTTCCAGTCGAAATTTTGGGTTTAGGTTAGTGCTACAGAATTTTTGTGCACCTGAGTACATTTTCAACCTCTTATCAATAAACCACACTTATAAATATTGTCACAAAACGGATATTTAAATTCTAATAACCCTTTGTTTAATAGAATTCTTTGCAAGGTAATAAAGGTTTGCTTCCACGCACGATGTTCTTTAAAGCCAACAAAGACGTTTCACAGGTAATCGTTTTAACGAAGGATTACGTTCTTCCATAACGGTATTGTGCATTTTAAAAAATATCTCACTCTCTCTATTTTTTTTAAACGCCATTCCAATTTTAACATTACTCCATTAGAAACCCAACCGAGAGAGCAAACCCTGATGAAGTAAACTGAGTTTGCTAACTGGGACTTCTTTTATGGCAGTCAGAAACGTGACGTCAGAGATAGAAAATTACATGAAATTGATAAATTCTTGCACACAACATATATCATTTTCGCAATTTGTGCGATTTTAAATACTCTGCGAGATGACACAGCATAATATTTTGCCTGGTATTAAAGTAAAGAGATTATTTTCTTCTGCTGAACCATGTAGGATTTAAACATTCAGATTGAACTTTCTGGGGAAGGAACAAAGATAGACGGTACAAGTAATAGGTAGTATTAGTAGATTTTCAGGCTAATATGAATTAAAACACAGTGTATCGTGTTAATAAGCATTTTGGGAATATTAAGTTAAAGCTGTTTGTTATATTCATCACTTTTAAATGGACGTTTTACAACTCACTCAACCATAAGTAATCTTTCCTTACGTTCATTTATCCAGCGGACGATTGAACAGAAAACACTGCCTAAATGCTCTTTTTTTAGAAAACGTTAAGAGAACATTACTGAATATTCATTGAACGCTAATGAACTGAATTCTGAACGAGACATTCAAAAAACTTGGGCCCGACCAGTGGCCAAGTGCATAGCGCTCCGAACTGGGAGACGGAAGGTGCCTGGTTCAAAACCAGGTCGCGTCCGCCGACCTAACCGTTAGGAGTTTTCCGTGGTTTCCTTCGAAACTTTGCATAAATACGGGTTAGGACCCCTTAGAAATACCCCCACAGAGGGCACCCCACCATAGGCCTAGATCCCTCGTGTAGATAGTTGGCCGTAATCCCACAACACAACACACTCAGAGAACTTATTGTGCTACCTGGGTAGTGGTTTACTTCAGCGCGCTATCTTCTTTATGGCCGAAAAAGTAGTTTTACAGGCAATTGTTTTTCAGTAGATATTTTCCGATACACAACTTTTATGCGCCTGAGTACATTTTTCAAACTTTCTTCAATACATTTCACTTATAAATATTGTCATCTGAGATATAAATTCTAATATATCTTTATCCAACGGAACTCTTGGAAAGTCAATAGAGGTTTGCTTCAAAAAGTAGTTTTGCAGACAATCGTTTTGCAGTGGAAATTTTGCGTATACTTTAGCGCAACACAACTTTTGAGTACCTGAGTACATTTTTAATATATATATATCTTGCTTGATTACTAGAAAACTTACTTTTATTCCTTGTAAAATGGCTCTTCCTTGAAGAGCTATAAATGCACGAAATCTAAGGTGAACGTTTAATGCAAGATTTTAGTTTATGTTATCATTCTTTCCGTCATTGATTAAGTTGTGATAAGCTGGTATGAATTATTTCTAAGTGTTCGTTATAGTAATCTGTGTTCCTATGTCAACATAAAATTGCAGTAAAACGTTTCTAAAAATTTCCCTCTTTAAATACCTTAGACACTTTTTACTGTTTTATTTGTATTCATATTAATTCATTTTATATTATTTATTTTATTTTATTTATTTATTGATTGATTGTTGAAAAAACAAAATTAAAAAAACGCCTTTCATGTTTTTAATATGCACTAAAAGACTATAGATTAAAAGCGTATCATAATCCGTGTGTCGTCCCTTTTTGTCATGGAATTACATTAAGTTGTAAAGTGCATCACTATTCATGAGTGTGCCATATTTTTCTTTCTTGTTCCATAAAACTTTTCTATGAAGTCGAAATCAACATTGAAATCGCCTACTAAGACTGTTTCATAATCTTCCTTAAGCATATTCTACCTACACTTCATCTTTATAAATACTGTTTGGAATGTGCATTATAATCCATGAGTATGCTGTGTTTGTCATTCTTATTCCATAAACACTTTTCAGAATTGGAATCTATATTAAAATCACCTACTTTAAACACTTTTACAGTGTTTTATATATATATAGTCAGGAATATTCTAAATATCCTTCTCGTTTATAACAAACTGCAGCTTTTGCCAGTTTCTCGCCAAGTATGAAAGATATCGCCAAATTAGGTTTATTTTTGGGGACTTAATTTTTGGCGCCAAACTTGGTGATAAATCATCGAAAATCGCAAACCTTGTCGAATTTCTCCCATCCCCGCGCTATCTCCACCCAACCCTATTGAGAAATCCAACGAAAACGTGTGGACGCAAATTTGTCCTAAAAAAAATCCACAAAATGTGTCAACAAAAATATATCCACAAATTATGTCAAAAGAAAATACCGGAGTGAATGAACGAAACAGCATTTCAGTACTAAAAAATACTTCATTGCCTGTAAACAGCCTTTTCCTTCAATAAAGTGTAATGCGCGAAAAGCTGATGTTCTGTTTAACTTTAAAATTTCAGGTATTATTCTTCGCACATTCAGTTATAGAGCAGTCTATGACACGACTGCTCTAGTACAATGTCTAATATTATTATTAAAATAATTATTAATTTATCACACAGGATGACTTTTACACTCTTTTTTGGTAAAACAAAATAGTGGTTCGAGGCTGCGATTTTAGGAGAATTTGCATATATTTGTTTTACCATACTACCTGTCAATAAGTAGAGAAAAAAGAGCGAAATAAATCTAGAATTAAAGAAAAAAACACGCTTTTTTGAAAACATATATTATTTCATTACAATTCTTTCAATGAAATATTTTGTAAGAAATCTGATCGTTATTCTTAAATCTTACAAAAAGTTAACTTTCGCCGCTAATTAAAATACATGAAACTTCTCAATAATTGGCAACTAAGACGAACTTAAGATACCTCTGGAAACTATTTAAAAAAAATTCATATCTGTACAGATTTCGTGGAATCAAAATAATGTAATTTACTTCAAGTGCTTTTATATTATATTTTTCCTTTTATTTTTCATGATTTATATGGAGATCGATCTGCATACACTAGAAAAGTATTCGAAGATGAGACAAATTTCGTATTTTTTTAAATTTTACAAAAATTAGTATTTTTAATTTGAAATCGTTCAATTAAGAATTGGTTTCTCAAAAACTTTCTGTTATTTTTGTACAAAAATTGTATCGTACTCGATGGATTATTAAACATACCTTCACAAAAATAGTGCCTGAATGCAAAAAAATATTCATAAAAAAATCATAACATTCGACAAGCATAAACCAGCTTGGATTTGTTTCTGGACTGGGAATGTAAGTCCCTTTTTTTTAAGGAAAAAAAAATGAGTTCCAGAGATAGGCAGAAGCTCTCCGGCGTTCGATCACGGAAGCACTCTCTTTTCCTTTTCGTTCGATTTCGAAGTGGGTCATTGAGCAGTGTCCGGCGCTGGAAAAGTTGGTTCGAGGAGGAAGATGACAGGAACGGCTTTGTTGGTCGTAGAAATCTCTGAAGTGTGACAGCTCCAGCGTCGTAATAGCTAGAAGACTTCGAAACAGATGGCTGATAGGGCACAAATAGGTTTCCGATTCGCAGAAGAAAAATTCCAGGGCTGCGCACGGGTCTGAAAGGATTTCATGTGAGTATGAAGTAAAAAAAACAGGGGGAGAGGAGGAGCGATATTTTATAAGTAGGGGGAAGTGTACAGTATGTCGTTTTTTCAATTACTTTATGTCTTGTTGAAATCAAATGTAAAGAAAAGCTCTCAGGGTATTTTAATTAAATATCATTAATTTGATGTTTAATACGGCATTTGTTTCACGATGCTTTTCTAATAATGTTTCTTGTAATTCGTATTGAATCAGTAAAAAAGTTTCCATAATAAAAATAAAATATTCACAAAAAATAAAAATTCATACAATGTAGTTAATATTTTAAAATAGAAAAATGTTTACACAAACATAAAACATGTAATTGTATAAGCTAGCGTCTCTTGCTAAATAATTTTCAAAAACTACATAGCTAAAACGGTTTAGTTAATAAAAATTGAACACATGAATTTTTGAAATTTGGGTTTTTTTTTCTTTAGTTGTTTAAATTAAATTTTAATGTTTTCTCAGTGTATTCAACTTTAAATTTACAGTTACAACTGCGTCATTAAACCAGTTTAAAAAATATTTCTTGAAATTATGAAAAAATATTCTGAAAAACAAACAAACAAACAAACAGACAAAATGACATTTGAAAAGCATAAATAAGTACAAAGTAGTCATCATATTTTAGAAATTTTATTCGGTATAGGTACATCCGAAAAAAGAGGAGGGCTACAAATAGCAAAGAATTATGCTAGTTTCGATTCTGTAGATTTATTTTTAAATTTTCTATTTCAATTAGTCATGACTTTATTTTTAACAAAAATGAAGATATTCCATAAGCTGATATCTTCAACACATTCAGATACAACAAATAATATCAAATGCCGTTAAACATACCTTTACAAAGATTCCATTCAAGAGAAATACAATATGTATACAAACGAATGAAAAAAAAAAAATCTGACAAGCATAAACGAACGTGGAGTTGTCTTTGGACGGAGCAAATGTAAGTCAAATTTCTGGAATCAGTGCCAGAGATAGACAGAAGCTCTCTGGGCGTTCGATCACTGGGAAGCTCTTTCCCCTTCGTTCGATTTCGAAGTGGGTCATTGAGCAGCAGAGTCCGGCCCGAGAAGAGATATCTCAAGGAGGGAGATGACAGGGTGGCTTTGTTGTTAGACGGAACCTCTGAAGTGTGATGACTCAGCGTCGTCGAAGGCTGCAGGACTTGCGAAACAGATGGGCTGCACAAATAGGTTTCCGATTCACCGAAGAAAAATTTCAGGATTTTTGCGAGGGTCTGAAAGGATTTCGGAGAGTACGAAGTGGAAAAATAAAAAAGAAATAGATAGATGTTTTTAGAAAAAAAAAAAAAAAAAAAAAGAAGCCATGTTCACTGTACGTACTTTTGGCACTTACATTTCCATCAAGGCTGAATAAGGATGTGAGCGGGGGAAGTTCTCAAAATTTTAGTCGGGAAGTTAAGATAAAACATTTTTTTTTTTTTACCTTTGATTGAAAATCTTCATTGAAAACCTTAATTATAAAATAATTAAAACTTAATAAATACTTAATAATTAAAACTTAATAATAATTAAAACGTAAAATGACACACATAAAACGTACTTATCAAACTGGATACGTGTTTCTGTTGAAAAAATTTCGATCTTCTTCCGCAGCAGTAGAAGTCTGTCCACATGCAGAATACTGTAAAAATGTAAACAGAAATTTAAACGAAGTTCTCATTATTTTATCTTTTAAACACCAATTTGAGTATTTTTTGTTAACCTCCAATTATACCTATACTGAAATAAAAAAAGGAGACACCTTCATTAATCGAATGCCTATTTTATTTCCATAAAAAATATTTCTTCCTTTTCTCCTGCCATTTAGGACTCTTAGTTCAATTCATTTTATTACAAAGCTCTGTTATTTGTTACCTTCCAATTTGGAAAAAAAAAAATGTTTGATTTCAAAAGGAAATACAAATGTGGGTTTAAGATAAACATTCACCTTTTTTTGGATTTAACGAATGTAAAACAGCGTGATCGTACCTTTAGTGAAGCATTGATTTTTTTAATTTAAATTATTTTTATAGTCAAAATTGCAACATGCTTTCTAGTTATTACTTATTTCTAAAGTGCTAGTTATTACATAACCCCTCAGTTCATCAATCAATTTTTGTAGAATTACAGCTGATTGCTGTAGACAAGTTTGTGCTCATACACCAAAATCTCCCTGAAAATAACGGTTAATTTCAATAAATTTCAAATAAATGCAAAGTCAATGTAAATTACACACATAATTTTCTGACTGAAAATAGAAACTTTAACATGTTAAACAGTACTTTAATAAAACATAACATAGCTGAATGATGCATGTTGTTTATTTTTTTAAATTCCACAGGAGAATGCAAAATATTTTCTAAATAAAGAATTTTGTAATGTTGTGACTCATGAATATATGATTAATTCTTCTTTTTTACAACAAAGCTGTGAAATCATACGTTGCACACTAAAACAGCGTTTTATTGTGCATTGACGAAATCAGATTCAGGTTTGGTATTTGAAAACCTATTTCAAAATATGGTTGCTAACTGAAACAGAAATACTGAAGTGGTTAAATATTTCTACATTTATGTCAAACAAAAAAAAATTCAAGTTAAATAATTGAGATAACACACTTAAGAAATAGTTTATAAAAAGTAATACACCATATTTTTCCAGCGCTTAGTGGCATGCCTGTAGTTTTAAATATTTTGAAATAAATTATTCAAACATTTTTGGAACACAACAAATCACGAGAAAATAATTTAAATAAATTAATAGAACGAAAGGCCAAAAAAAAAATAGTTTAATTTTGCTTCTCAATTCATGCATTTTTATCTCAAGTTAAACACGAAATGAAACACAGCAGTGTTAAATTCAGTACTTACATAAAACAAAAATTTAAGAGACACTATGTAACACGGTGTTTACAGGCTATATCAACTACAATTTGCAAAATGTTCAATGTTGTACTAAGGATTATTTAAATATATGATATTTTTAAAAATTTTAACCTAATTCAGTAGTGTAATTAAAAAAATAATCATGTGCTTTCTATACATACCCCAACTTTAAAATAGAGTGATTCAAAAGGCTACAGTCGACGGTTCATTCCTTATGTGTTACCTGCCAGAAACTAAACTTCTAGAAACATCTGCAGCTGAACTACTCATATCTCAGCTTGAGGATACATAAACTTTATCAACGTGCCAATTTATAGAAAATTGTATATATATATATATATACATATATGTAAGTGTGTGTGTATTAAAATCTAATATCCTGTTCTTTTAGCCAATTTCAGATGCACTGTACTTTATTTCTCATAATCATTTTAAAATGCATTCTTTTAATAACTTAATTCTAATTTCTAAGATTGTGACGTCACTTAAGTAACCAAAATGATTATTGAGTAAACAAAACTCCCCTTCGTTTCACTTCAAAAATATCTCATGTCCAATCAGAGCATTATGAGATACATGTACTTCATTTACGTCATTTTAAATACCATCCAATAACAGAGTTTTGAAATGTTCTGGAATGTTTACAGTCACATGACTGGACAGTAAAAGTCTAGGCCCGAAGCTCAGACGTGGACTTTTGACTCATATTTTGTACTGCTGACAAAACCTGTTTTACTTCACTCCCGCTCTCCCAAGTCCTCCAGAACTCTGCTATATTTTTGCATTTGTAACGACTGTTTTTCTTTGAATTAAAGTGATTTCAATATTGATTCTACTTCCTGGTATTATTTAAACTAAAAAACGCCTATCTATCTATCTATCTATCTATTTTGCATTTACAGTTTCATTGACAGCTTTGAAAATCAGTTTTAAGTGACAATTTATCACTGCAACAATTCTTAAAATCCAAAAGTTTGTATTTCAGTTCTGATGTTGCAAATCCTTAATATATTTTTTGAACCAATAAAGTAAATAAATAATTAAATGTTAAAAGTTGGTGCGAAAGTTAAAAATTAATTGACAGACATTAGTAGAAATACGATTTCAAAAATTTAGAACATCAAGCTGTTTTGAGTATCTTCCATTTTTATGTTCTTTCCATGCCACTAAAATGTTTTTTAATGCTAAATTTAGCAATTTTTTTCTTTTTCAAGAACTTTATGTGTAGAAAATTCTAGAAATATGATTTACCAGTTTTCCATTCTTTTTACTATTTGATACGTAAAACGAATAACAGTGATGAATGATGTAAACAATGGCATTTACATTTCTACTAACTTTAATCTCATAGTCTGGATATTTTCATAAGGCAATGCATATGTGTTTGTTTATAATTAAGCGATTGAATGATTTCTAAAAGATTAAAGGACTTCATGATGGAGCTACTTTACAATGTAATATACCTTTTAATAACTTTGTTTTTAACTACTGTGTACTGTGTTACAAGTACATACATCATGGCATTTTTAATAACCACTTAATTTCATTTTCTATAATTTGATGCAAATATATTTACTTCAAACTTTCAGTACTTAGAATATATACGAAGGCTTTCTCATCTACAAAGATTACCGAAATACCTGGTTTTGTAACAGCCCCCACTATAATAAAGTATCCCTTCAAAATTAAAGCACTCCAAATAAAGCCGAGGATTAATTAAATTAGCGAGACCATTTCATTAGGCTTTTAATGTTTAGAAGAATGCTACTAGTGAATGGTCCACTAAACTTCGGGAAGATTAAGCGCACAAATGCAAACTCCAGCATCCTTACACACATACATACACACACACACCTCAGACCGACTCCTAATTTTGTTTCATTTAAAGCACGTGAGCGTAAACATTTTCCACGAATGCGATCCCAACAACACACACACCTTCATCTGGCAACACCCGTGTGTATCCCGATCGGAAAAGGTTCAGATTCTAAAACATTTACCAAGTCCATTCACCGCTTGAATGGTTACCCGCACCATTATCATTTTGCTGTTGTTTTAATAAGGGGCCACTCAACCACTCAACTCGAACTCTGTTTGCACAGAGCTCTTAAAGTGGTGCGATTTGCATGGAAATTCTCCCGAGGGTGGCTGCGGGGGTGGTAAATTCTGCTCTATGGAATGGGAATGTAGTATGATGTGATCTTCCAGTTTTTAATTCACGCCTTACAGGCTTCCACACGCTAAATTGGACAGACTACCCCCCCCCCACACACACACACACACCCAAGAATAATCATGCAGTTGCTCCACACACACACACTCTCGCAGCCAGTTTTCGTTTTCCCTTGAAATTCTATGGTCTCCAATTAAAGTTCTTAATGTTTGAAATTCTTTAAAATTGCGTCTGAAAATATG
Organism: Cheiracanthium punctorium; assembly: GCA_038373885.1. NCBI lineage: Eukaryota > Metazoa > Arthropoda > Arachnida > Araneae > Cheiracanthiidae > Cheiracanthium > Cheiracanthium punctorium. The sequence continues at coordinate 457,885 of JAWZYV010012919.1, forward strand.
CTGCGCTCTTTTGTTTAGTACCAAGTTTTAAAGAGGTTGTTTTGCTGCGGTTTAGATAAAGCGCGATGATTAAATTGGATATGTTTAGATTTTATAGAAGGCTTAATTATCAGCAAATGAACTCAGCTCGTGAAATCCGAAAGAATTTAATCATTTTGAAACGTTTTAGAGCCTGATTAAAGTACAATTAGCATGTTTATTTCAGCATTTTATTGTTTATTTCTCCTGTGAGGTAATTAACGCATGATTTAAAACATTTCGGTTTCCTGGAGCTCACAGTTTTGATAATTTAGTTTGCGCAGTGACAGAATTATCTTTGATAATTAAAGTATTAACTGTAAAGCGAATAATATCTTTAAAAGAAGAATTTTGTTATAATGGTTGTTTTATACTAATATCAAAGGTTTCATAAACAGCGTTCTTAATATGTTTACATAAATATATGCACACTTTAAATTGAATGATTCATATTTTCTTGTGCATGAAATGAACAAACGCTTAAGGGAATTATATCTACGATTATTATATTAAACAAACGAGTATAAAATATTGTTTTAAAAGTATAATGACAGACACGCAATTCAATAAGTAAGTAATAAATTAAAATTTACATGAAGTCAAGCAATCATATAGTTTCACTACAACTCTAATATCATTAAGTTTTCTGTATAGTTATAAAAATCTGTTATAGTCATAAAAATTAGTATTAAAAATTGATTATAAAAGAGAGTAATTTCTTATAAAGCAAAGAATAGTTTTATTGCTTAATATTTTATGTCAACCTGTTTTACAGCACCACAGAAAAAAAAAAAAAAAAAAAAAAAAATTCTACTCCCAAAGAAAATAAAGTACCTGTGACTGAAAACTGAATATGGATGCATTGATGCATAAAATCCACTTCCTTTGGTGCAATATTTGTCCTTGATGCTCCATAAAAAACTTTTACGATATCACAAATATTTTATTTTCAGAGACCTAAAATAAAGTCATTGACTGACAAATAGTAAATAGTAACCATCGTAAATACTCACCTTTGTAGAATAGTTGTAAACCTGCCTTTCCTTTTCATGTAACTGTTTCATATTTGTTTGCCAGTTTTCCCTATGACTGCTGTGTGCGTTTCCCTGTAACTTTCGCGCTACCAGGATTCTGGATTGAGCGTGTGAAAAACTTGTATTTAGAAGGTGGCATCATGTGTTCGTCGTGTTCTATAGTTTATTCCGCTTTTGCGATGAGTAATACTATACTTACCTATACCGCTATCTCATGTTCATAGTTAGCATATGTAAAAATAGAATAAGAAATTGTATATAGGCTTTCTCCCAAAAACGTGGTAAATGGCTTTAATTCTTTATCTATTAGAGATAAGTGCGAAATGTACATTGAAAAAATGTTCAAAATATGATCAGAAAAGGATCACTAAGAAAAAACTCATCTCGTTCATTTTCAAAAAGATACACTCTTAAATTTGTATACGACTCCCGTACAAAAAATTCGCTGTTAGTAAAATGTGCCCTATTCATTAATGAGGTGACATACAAAATGTGAGAATTATATTTTAAAAAGTGTCAGCAATATGAAGATTAAGAATATGCTGACTTAAACCACCTTTCAATGGCTCTGGAAGAAGGAAAATCATGTCGAATGATCTTATTTCAGGGATCGTACAGAAATTACGAAAGAAAATCTTTTTTTCCACTCTAACAATAAACGTTTACATTTGAAAGCATGCATAGCCCCCTATCATCTTTCTTTAAACATATCTCTGAGCCGTTATATGATAAAAGGCTGAAATTTGGTACATCACTTCATCAGTATATGGAGCACACTTTACTAGCTGGGAAATTTTCTGTACGGGGTCGTATACGAATTTAAAAAGTGTAACTTTTTTGTAAATGTACGAGAGTAATTTTTTCTTTACTATGACTTATTTCCGACCTTATTTTGAACATTTTAAATTTTACATTGCCCTCTTATCTTTAATAGAGAAAGAATTAAAGCCCGTTACCACCTTTTGAGGACACCCTGTATAATAATAAAAAACATTTATTCTACAGCAGTCAATTTCGTTAAGAACTCAGCGATAATTGAGAAGAAATATAATAATTAAAACATTGCTAACAAGTTAAACTATACAGAGTCCCCAAAAAACATTGACTTCGCCTTTTATTCCTGAAATATTGAATCACAGAACACGCACATAATAAATTTCAAAGTACAAAGTTGCAAAGAAAAAATACAGAGTTTTACAAAATCGATTATAATTTTCAGAAGATTAAAATTGAATAAATAGAATTTTATCTTTTATACGGTCACAGTGCAAAAAGTTTCTAGTTAGTAAAATGTGTCCCGTACAATAATGATGAGATGTAAAAGATACGTTTGATTAAAATTCGTGAAGGACTATGCAATATAAACTGAAGCAAAATTATTACTTATTTACATTATCGTTGTTTTAAGAAGGGACATTATGTAATAAAATATATTTTTGGTTTATAATGACACAGAACTTTTCAAAAATATTATCTTATCAGACCAGACATAAAAGTGTATAACTGAGACTGCGCACGTGGTGTTTTGCAAAACTATTTAAGATGTTATGTGTAAAAAAATGTAGTGGAATTACTCAGTCAAACTTAACATTAATACAATAATTAAAATATTTCATTTCCGCTTGTTTATTAAAATGTTCAAAAAAGTTGTTTAGTTTAATAGAAACTTTTTGAAGAATTAATCACAATTGAGATTTTTTAAAAAGTACAGTAGCAAGCTACATTCTCAAATACGATCGAATAAAAAAACTATTTTTAAAAGACTGTTTTATAATAAAGGAAAACAATATTTTTATTACATGAGTAATTCCGTAATAGTTAGCCTAAAATGTTGAACACTAAATAAACGTTATTCATGCCATATTTAAAGCTTGATAAATATTCATTAATTATGTATTTTTTAACTGAACAAAATTTTAAAACTCACTTTTAAATTTTTGAAAAACTGTATCTCCACATAAATAATACGTTGAACTGTAAATTCCTCAGAATTAATGATGTGGTTAAAAAAAATAAATAGTTGCATGTGACCAATCTTACCTGCATTTGGAAGATAATTTAAAGATTAAAAATACATACATATGATTTAATATTTTAAGCTAAAAGTAATAGTATAAACTAATAGTACAAGAATCTATGAACAGTCATTAGTGATTACATACATAAATTAAAGAGTTGCTGTAACCTTACATAATACTGAAAATCATATTTTTTTATTAAATTTCTTTTTTTTTTTTAGTGAACACCCGTACCATCAATCTCTTTTTCGCAGACCTTTGGAAATGTAATGCTGTAACGTCAAACATAACTAGCTGATAAAATTGACACAACTTTTAAAAATTAAAATTATTTTCTAATGGCTGGGTCAGCGGCTTACTTGAGGCTTGACCACAACGAGGGCCACAGATGTACCATTTCACTATGGGGGCGCCTATTAACGTTGCTCTCTATGAGTGGTCTAATAATTTTGAACCCAGATGATTCCAGATGAAAGACCTAACACCTGACATCGGCACCCTCAGAGGTATCGTTTGAACACCAAGGACATTAGATCCACGAAGAGATATTACATGCACCAGCTCCCATTAGCGTACACGGTCCCGCAACCGTATAGCTGATAGAGGAGTTCACCCTCCCAATCACTGGCCAAGCCGGTGCTGCTTTTAAAAACTAAAATATTTGTTGTTAAATAGTAAATGTAATCGATTAACGATTTCAATAACAATTTTGTCTGTTTTTGTTTAGAATTCCAACCGAAACTTCTTATTATTTAACAATGTTCTACTTTTTAAACTTCTAAAAGTGGAAAGGACACCCTAATTACTACTTTTCTCTCCTTTCAATACATACCTCTCACACGTAGAGAAAATTCTCTATAGCATACCAGATTCATCTTTTATTTTTTGAAATGGCAATCCAAAGGCATTTTTTGATTCCTACAAATCAAAACCCATTACTGGCTTTACGTTTTTTCTTTTTTAAAAAAACCGGGTAACATATCCTTTTCTCAAACACAGTTCTTGTTACATAAAGAAATGAAACACAGTTATCGCTGTTCGTCTGTGACATGGGAATACGGCTTTCTCCACTGTTGAGCTATCTCTTTCATTCCTATATTCTTTCTTTGCAAGGAGGAGTATCAATAACTCTTGCCTGTCTCTATAGGTAAATGGAAGGAGAAAGCAACACTTGTTGCGTGACAATTCTGTACGGGAAACCCTTGTGCACCGGGGTGGCCCGCTGTAAGAAATTGTTTCAAGCCTTATCTTTTTTTCCACACCTCTTGTGCATGTTCCTTGATTTATTCACGCATTACAGAAAAAAAGGAACCTCTGTAACTCTGCTTGTTTCGGTACGAATTTATTGTACATGTTGAGGCATTTTCAGTGATGAAGAATTGGTGTGTTAAGTTACACGAAGAAAGAGTCGTCTAGTCGGTTGCACAAGATACAAATCTGATGCTAGCGGTGCAATAGAATGTCAGGAATGTCATAACAAATGCAGATAAAAAGAAAAAAAGAGAATGCATTTCAGAAAAAAAGGAAGAAGAAAAGCTACAGCATGAACATGTTTTACGCTGTTTTTGACTACTGTTCCTGAAAATAATTCTGGAAGAAGCATACCTTAATTTATAAGCTTGTTTGGATTTTGACATGTTCACACTTGTTACTTCAAAAACTTGTGATGACGTCAGATTTTAAGCTCGAAAAACCATACATTAAAGCAGATAAATGGTTCCATATAGCATTATGAATCCAGATAATACTAATTTTATACAGTTAGAAAGCTTCTTAAAGTGTACACCAGCTTTTCAGAAAAAAAGTGTTGCCATACTTGAATTACTTATGATATTCTATCTTTTAAATGCGCATGATATGACATCAATATCTACTTGTTTTGGGTACCTATTTAAAAATAAAATAAATATCTAACCTAAGAACATTATGACGCTGAGTTTTCGATTACTTGATAAAGGATTATTTACTGAAGACACGAATGCTAGTTTTTTTTTTTTTCATATTGTCTCATGCATATCTGAAAATGAATAAATCTTATTAAATTTATACTTTATTATGTTTCCGGAAATGGCAAACAGAGTAGAGTGAAATTATAAAAATTCAAAACTGTGTTAGACGACATAAGTAGTGTTAAACTTATATATGAAAGCATATTTTATTCACGAAACAATAACTACTCACTGAAAAAACTTATTTTAATTTGATAACAACACTGGATCCACAAACACAAGATAATAGTATTTTGTATTGCAAGAATAAAATTAATATCTTCAAGAGACACACACCAACAGTAAAAATAATTAAGAATTATCATAATCATTATAAGAAAAACATGCTTGCCTTAGAAAAACGTAAAAGGACAAAGAAAGTTAGTCATTTTTTATGCGTATGCATTACAAAGACATAATTACAAGTTTATAAAACAGAAAAATTGCATTTTGATTCATATTTTAGTACTTATTTATTTCTTTATCCTTTATTAAATTTAAAGCACTCTCATCTAATTTTTAAATTTCATAGTATTTGTAAGTAGTTTTTCCTTTTTCCATGTCTAACTGATCAATGTATCATGCATTTGAATGAAAGATGATTGACTTTCGCCTTGTTCTGCTTTTAGCAAACATGGCTGTTTGGTTTGAATATGTTTTCTTAGGATCATTAGTTTCTTTGCGAAAAGAGGGCAGTTCACTTCACGGATATTGACGTTTAGAGCTAGATGCGTACATGTCCGAAGATTTTCTGCACTATTTAGAATTTAGAACCTCTTCAGAAAGTAAAAACTGTTGAATATGAGGACTCTTGGGAAACTGTACGCCTGCACATAAGATGATCTTCAATGGCATGGCGAGGTTCAAACGAGAAACCGTCAGTTATTAGCCCGAGTCTTCTTCATTAATCAAGATAATTTATTAAATTGAAGCATGTTCTTTATATTTGAGAAAAACAATAGTGAAAAGTTTTAATAAAACTCTGCGCATATCCCCCCCCCCGTTTTTATTATTAAAATTATTACTATTATTGTTATTTTGTAACTTTCTTCCGCTACTCTCTTCATAAAATGATATAAAAGTATAAAAAAATTAGATTAAGAAAAGGGGAAAAAACGAAAAACCTTAAGCCAACTTTAGTACATTTTTATAGGCAGTTAGTTACATTTCATAAATTACGTAGAACAGACATTTAAAGAAAAAGAAAAAATCCAAGTTTCAGAAAAACTTAAATTATGATTTTATTAACAAAATAAAAATGTTATTACAAATGTTTTCAATTTCATGTTTTCTATTTGCTAAAATTATTTAAAAGATAACAATTTTAGTAATTTCCATTTTCATAGACTCTTTTAACGCTTAGTGTCCTCACTGGGAGGACACGTAATTCTAACATTTTGACTATTGGTCATAAAATTACGCAAGTTATAAGGAGCATTAAACAAATAAAATAACTAGCCGGAACCTGTGGCGCCATATTGGTTTATAGCTCGTTATTTAATGAATGTACCTTATTTTTGCCAATTTCTTTCCTTCCCTTCAAGAATAATAAGTTTTATTTTCACAAAATGTTTATGCGTGACAGAGTTACATAAAAATCCTTTACATTTTAGTACTAAGTTCTGGTAAATGTTATCAATAATTCATTCGACTGATATCAAAATTTTTTTTTTGCATGAAAAATATGTTTTGTAGAATTCAACAAAATTTTGTTAGATACAAAAATAAATAAATAATAAAAATTTAGTTGACGCTATTTTAACTGAATAATTTTGTTGGTTTTAAAAAAATTTTGTAAAATTAACAAAATATTTCGTTGAGTTAAGAAAAATTTGTCTTGATTCAACTATTTCTTTGAAATAGAGCCATCAAAACTTTTGTTGGATCAGCAAAACCTTTTTCTTAGTGCATCAATTCTGCATCTAATAAATAAATAAATAAATAAATTGTCAAAAGGGATGAAAATGGATGAAATTCAAGAAGTTAACATTCAACAAAATATAAGTGAAAACTCAATGTGTAGAATGAAACAATGCAAAGCCATCAAGTCTCCATTAGTTATTTACTCCAATAATTATTTACTTTGGCAAACCATAGTAGTATGTTCAGTCCTGCATATGAAGAAAGAAGCACAAAATAACTGCGAAACCATCCATCCCGGTCATTATCTGACGAGACTCTGTCGTCACACTCTTTGGGAATATTCAATTACAAATGGTCCCGAAGCATTCGGCATTCGAACGAAAACCGCTTTTCACTTCAGCTCTTTTAAAAGCTCGATCATTGTTTCCGCTCAAAACTCCTCAAGGCGATTGATTGTCCTTCGTGATTAATTATCCCTTTAAAACTTTGCTCGCAAATAATTTACGGTTATTAAAAACGCGGCATGCAGGTACGTTACCAGCGATCGAGAGAGAGAGAGAGAGAGAGAGAGAGAGGGAAACGGGAATAAGTAATCCTTTCCTATATTTTTACCGCTCTGACAGAGGCGCGACGTTTCAACTTCTCTTCTCTCTCTTGGAGATGCGCGAAATGGATCCCTTTTCCACTCCGTTTTTCGCCGAAGTTATAAATATTTATCGGATGTCAGCGGACGCTTTTAATAGCGCCGGAGACACCTGTTGCGCGCCTTTAATACTCCTCCGGTTTTGTCCTGAGGCAGCGGAGATTGTTCGAAATTGTTTTAGAAAAGGGGAGATATTAATTCGCGGACTGCTAGGTTGTTCTGCTTTACGTTTTCTGGGTGATTGGTTTATTATGTAGCTATTTCTGCTTGGTGAAATTGCATTATTTTAACACTTTCTGGAGAAAGTTGAACAGTGTTCATGAATTGTAAGTTCCCGCTCTGACTTACAATTCATGAACACTGATTCATGAACACATTCTTAAACAGTTTCCAAGAAAGTCGAAAAGTGATCATGACATCGATTTTATTGTAGGTCCCAGCCTTTAGCACTTTTAAAAAAATATGAAAAGTGCTCATAAGCTTGGTTTGCTTGTCTAACTTCAATCGGTTTTTCAATCCTGTAAGGTACCAGGGAATAGATGTTGTACTTATAAAGTGTTTTAAAGACGTCAGTCTCTTTCAAAACACGTAAAACTAACATATTTACTTATATCAGTTCTAAGTCGACGCTGTTCTAACTTATACAGACACGCGGACGCTGTGTGTACAACTCTTTTACGGACACAAGCATAATAGCTCGTCCTAGATTGCATTCTAAATATAGCGATTAAATATATTATTATTATTATTACTATTATTCCTTACAGCTAGAGTTTTATTTCTGTTTGGAAAATAAATTTCGACAAAACTTCAAGAAGCTAATCTGGAAATATCCAAGAAAATGGATTTAGGTACTAAAGTAAAGGAATCCCAATGTAGGACGACATCATTTTGAAAGACTGTACCGAGCTACACTATTTCTACCAGTGTTATTGTGAATGCTGAAAGGTAATGTAAGGAAACGAAATTAAGTTTTTGGGGTGGAATCAGAAATAGCTTTTCCTTAAGAACAAGAATGTGCGTATCCATCGAGAATAATCAATGGAGGATCGTTTCAACACTGCTAATAGTGACTGATTGTCTTGGGGAAAAATAAATCCAGTTGACACAGTGTCTCGGAAGTTTTAGGATTGGATGCTAATAGAACATATGTATAGGCCAAGTTGGAACTCTCCAGCTCACATCTCTGCAGCCTCAAAAGACTTTAAATGCTATTTATTGTGAATACAATTGGCCACTTCAGACATTTTTGAAAAATCTAATATACAGTATGGGATATCACTGCAAAGTTTGAAATGTTTGGTCAGCAGTGACGATATCTTATAAATAAAAATGAAATTCTGTTTGTTTGTTTGTTTGTTTGTGGATTTGATTCGTATACAAATCCACAAAAATGGACCTATCGGTCTGAAATTTAGCACAGATATGTAAAATAATATAGAATAAATCGTAGTTCACTTTAAAACTTTGAAAGTCCACCCGTTCCCGGAATTTAAGAGATTTTTTATGCTCTCCACGCAAAAAGCTTTCCGTAATTGTAACCCATGTAGTGAAAAAAGTGTGAAATAAGGATCGTGGTTGCCATGTGTGGCGATTTTGCCGAATAAAATGTTTTAAATTCTCAAAGTAAAAATAAAAGAATAATAATGATTTTTTTTTGTTAGTTTATATTCGCAAGGTTATTTTTTTTTTAAATTATAATATCGTGTGCATGGGAAATAGGAGCAGGAATGAAATGTTTTATACGCAAAACAGTAAGAATTGAAGATTTCCGAGGCTAATAGGTAAATTTTTTTAGTTTGGCGAAAAAATAAAATGGCTCAAATGCCGATTTTGAGAAAGTGAGTTCAAGCGGTTTGCACAGATTTCGGCTTGGCGCAATTTATTGAGAGCTTAAGGAAATAGATTTTTGAAAACAATTGCAAAGGTTTTATTAGAATACAGCGTTAAATTTTAATGATCCGTGAAGAAATAATGCAGTTGTTAAGGGATTTCAAGCGATATATCTCCAGAATTCTCGCCAAATGAGTACATTGATTTAAGTTGGGGGAATTCCGCCAAATTTCAGAAAATTGAAATCTTCTCATTTATTACATCGGAGTAACGATGAATAAAACACGTTATAGTTGATAATTTTAAAAAATTCGGCTGTATTAAGGGATTCCACTTTTCAAATAAAGGCTTGCTTTACTTTTTCGCGGTCGAACCATTTACCATATTGATTGCTGCTAAGTCAATGCTTCGAATGATTTCCTGAAAAAACGCTTGCAAAATGGCGTATGTTGGCACTTTGGCGAGGCTTAGATTTGAAACTGGATTTTATTTGAGACTGGGATATATAATGACACTGGTTATAGATAAAAATGAATGTTGGTATGTGTGTATGAGGTTGAAAAACTCCAGCACCGTTGAGCACCGTTGCACCATGAAATTTTGTTCACCTAAGTCTTTTATCATGGAGAAGCTTTTTATGCTATCCGTTTTCCTCTAACTTGCCACCAGGTGGCGCAGCAGAACGTCAAATTCTATTCCGTTTAGCCGTTTACTATGCGAATATCGTCCAACCGATTTCGATGAAATTTGGTACGCGCGGATATTAGAACACGGAGAATATTTTTCAGTATCCATTTTGCTGTAACTTGCCGCTAAATGGCGCTGCAACGCATCAACTTCTATACCGTTCGACCGAACGGCATAAAATTTCTTATACTTACACATTTCAGAACGAAGAATATATTCTAACTGTGTTCCTTTTGATGTTACTCACCACTAGATGGCACTGCAATGCATTATTATTTTAACTCGCCACTAGATGACGCTGCAGCAGGCCAAATTCTTGACCATTCAAACGGTCGCTATGAAAATCAGTATACATAGCTATTTGAACAATGAGAATATTTTGGCGTTATCCATTTTGCTATAACTCGCCACTTGACGGCACTGTAGTAAATCATTACTTTAATTAACCACTAGATGGTGCTGCAGTGTATCACTTCTTGACTGTACAACTGTTCGCTATGAAAATAGGTATACATAGATATTTGAACACGGGGAAGAGTTTTGCGTTAGATGTCGCGTCAACACATGAACTTCAGGGCTGTCCAGCCGATCGTCCTGAAATTTCCTATTCATCGATATCTGAATGCGAAGAATATTTTCGCCGTATCCGTTTTGCTAAAACTCGCCACTAGATTGCGCTACGCCGCATGGCCTTCTGCGCCGTACAAACGATTGCCTTGAAATTCGGTATGCATGGTTATTGAACACAATATAATGCGATATCCATTTTGCTATATCTCTTTATTACAATGAATAGTAATCACCACAAATCGTAATATCAAAAAGTCCATTCATTCCCGTGAGAAGAACGGTTACTTCAGCTAGTACCTTATAAACTTTGATTATGTATCGATGAAATATTGTAACACCACATATTTCCTACCTCACCTTACTCGTATATTTATTTTTTAGGTATTTATTTGAATTCATTTTTTCTATATTACAGAAATAGCCATTCTGCAATTTCAAGATAGTATCAAAATCATGATAAAATAAATATCTTGTAAAACAGTACCGTTCTCACGGCTATGACATCATTTAATTATCATTTACCTTAGCTATCTTGATCCTATTTGAGTAAAATTTAATACTACCAGTCTTGGTGTGGGATAAATTTTACAAGTAGTTATTTGTTTATAACTGATCGATGTATTCAGTTATTTAAAAAAATCAGGGTTAAAAAAAGCGGAACACTTTTCTGTTTTTAAATTATTTCGGTCAAACAATGCTTACAGACACTTAACCCTTTGAGGTGCAACCCTTTCCCAATGCTGAAAAAACCAGCTGTCGTCAAAAAGGGTCTCTAGATCGGTGGCACGCGATGAACGTTTCGATCGTCCGCCATCTTGCTGGTAGTCAAGTCGAGCGATGGCTACGGCTGCCCTTTTTTCAGCAATGGGCAATCTCTCCAGTTGTTCTCGCATTCTTCCATTTTTCAGCAGATGTCAGTGCTGTTAAAAATAATCGTGACAATCTTTTTTTTCCTGGATATGACGTGCTAATAAGTAAAGGATTATACTGGAGCTATGTCACCCGCAACTATTTTTATAAAAATCAAATCTATTCTTCGTGACTGGCAACAGTCAAAACGTCAGAGTTTGGTGTTCCCAGAGCGGGAACACTGCGCGTTAAAGGGTTAAAATTCCCAAGGATGCCCAAACTTTCACAGTGTGCAACAGGAAACAAGAATGTCAGCTTTTCCGCAGTTCTGTGGTTTTTAAACCAACATACAACTCCCACAACGGTTCGCCTCTGTAAAATCCAAAACGGAGCCCTTACACAATAATAACATTCCGCACAAAGTAAACGCAAAACATCTTTCTACATGCGGACCGAGAAGCATGTGCAGAGAAATTCATAGAACCAGAAAAGAGAGAGAGATGGAGAAAAGGAGGAGGGGGGGGGGGGAGTGGAAAGAGAGCACAGGAAAGAGAAGCAGATTTGTGCACTTGACGCTCTCACGGCAATCTCTTTTGCCTCTGTCTTTTCCCGAACATAAATATTTATTGGGATGTTAGCTATCCCAGACCCGAGCAGAAGGCACCTGTTGCATGATTTTTCTCCTCCTCTTGTACTTAAATGCGGAGATGTCTTGATAAATATTTCGCCAGATGAGTGAGGTAAGAAATAACGCTTGCCGAGGAATAATTCGAAAGTGCGAGGAACGTAAAACGCAGTTTGTGTCTTAATTTTTAGCACGTTTATTAGACGTAAGGGAACTCATTTGGCGAAACAGTTTGAGGATGTTTGTGATCGGCGCACGTTTACCGGTTGTAAAATATATTTATTTTTATTACCTATAGGAGTTGTTTTTTTAATTTTTAATGGCGATAACAGGCCTGCAGAATTTAGCTTACACTTTTTTGGGAAACGGAAATATTACTAATCGTTACGAACTATGTTAAAAATAAAAATAAGGCAAATCACCATCATGAACACTGAGATATGGATATCACTCTGTCATTATAGACAAATTCATACATCAAGTTGAAGTTATGAAAGCATGTAAATGTATGGAGTGAGGTGGTTATAATTTGTTTAAGATATTGCGAAGATAACAAGAATTTTATAAGCATAAATATGGTATTAGTAGTACATTTGTGATTACATGAAAATTAATTTAAATGCGCCATACATATTCAACTATCCTAAAGAGGTTTTACTTACCTATGAAGTATTTGACCTCTTTTGACGGTGAAGTATTTTGACCTATACTAAAATTTTAAAACGTATTTAGAAAGATGCAATTTTATAATTTAAAGAAACTAAACCATAAAACTATGCATATAATGCGCATCTCTCTGGTACGAAAAATAATATCGTATTTTACTAATATCATTTCATATCGTTTGATTATGTTACTAGAAATTACTACTACAAGAAAAATTTCCTTTACTACGAGATAAGTTCCAGTTTGTTTTAGCATGCAAGAACGTTTTCATTTAAAATATAGCAATACATTTTAGATATACAATGCAGAAATTTGGAAATTATGCGCTTTCAGGAAAAAGTATTTTTGTATAATGATGTTAAATAATAAACACTTTTCTACTTTTAAAAACGTTTTTAAGTTACTATCTACCACATTTTTCTTATAAGGTTTTGCTTTATTTGCCTTATGCACGAATGTTAGAGCTAAAGTTTGAAACGACTGTGATTGTTACTTTCATTTTCAAGTGGTCAATTTTGCTGCTTTTTAACTGCTTGAGAGAGCAGAAGCTTACAATTCACTCCATAAAAATAGACACTGGCTCGAAACTTATGGCCTTTTTAGACAGCTACAGAATTAAACCAAACTTATAGCATTTGCAGCCAGTTACAGATGAATAACTAAAATTATTTAGAAACGCATCCCAGTTATACGCAATGTGTTTAATACATATAAACATCCATTGAACAATAGCGTTTACATTCACTCAAATCATGGATTAATTGTTGCATGTTGTGTAATGTCAAAACAGATATTCACGCTTTTTTGTCATAGAGGTCTGTTTTTGTAGCATTTTAATAGCTTAATTAAAATAAATTTTGATTCCTCAGTAGTTTGATAGAAGAAATAGATGCATACAGCAGATTTATGACATATTGGTACAGCATTTAAATTATATAGAGATCTTATACAGTGAAAAACGTTTAACACGAAACTGAGGGGACCAAAATATTTTTTCGGGTAAAAAGAACTTCGTGTTAAAAGATTCGTAAAAAAGCGAAAAGAACTCACCAATATTTTCGTGAACTCACCATGGTGTTATATTTTATTCGACTTCCTGTTAAACTACAAGTAGTTTGCATCCATTGGGATGAAAAGCAACTAAAAATGTATTAATCGAAGGGGAGAAAGTCAGTTATCGTTTTTTTTAAATGTTTTTTTCAGGGAAACAGGGGAAGAAACCTGATATATGATAATATTTCTAGGATGACTACTGAGGGAGAAACAGGGAGAAACACAAAAAGGGGGCCGTGAAGGAAGAGGAACCGATACAAAGAAGTTAAACATTTCACAATACATTCAAGTGATTTGTCAGAAAATACCACTCAAGATTTAAAAAAAAAAAATTTTTTTCGTGTTAAACGATTTTTGTTTCGCGTTAAAAAAAAAATGCATTAAATTGTACAGTTTGCGATCCGGACCGCTGAGTCATTCCGTGTTAACGGATATTTATTTTAAGCGTTTTCGTGTTAAACGTATTTCACTGTATATCTAAGTATATTTAGGGCTTTAGATTAGAAACTAACTTCGCAATCCATCACTTACACAACCTAGTGCTACTCTTGCATACTCTCTTATAGTACTTGATATTTTTATATCAAACATCATTAAATAGTTACGGTAGCAGGCAAGTGAACATCAGTGGTGTAACGCTTAGCTGATTGCATTGTCATGTCACATGTCCAAGGTTCAATGATATTCGGGTTGGGATGATTGACCCAGCCTTTTATATTTTAGTGGGTTTGTAAAATGATGACCAAGCTTGTCTGGAAAAAATGAAGAGCGAAAGTCTTCTGTCAGGTTGACCATTTGTTTGACCAATTCATTTCACTAACATTTGGTGCGGGAATATGCTTCGGCACGCCAAGACCAAGCGTCGAGAATCTGTGGCTGTTGATAGTAGGCCCCATCCCGTATGGGCTGTTATGCTACTGTTTTAGTTATTTTCTAGCAGAAACTCTTAAATGTTTTATAATATCAGGACAAACTAAAATTTTTAAATAGATTGCTTTTACAACTTAGAAACAAAATTTCCTGAAAGGTTTTTTTTTTTTTTTTTCCCGCGAATCAATACCAATAAATAGTTTCTTTTTTATTTTGCATCAATACATAATACTCACGCACACTTATGAAATATTAACAAATATTTGCTGAACCATTGAAAGAATAATGATTACATTCTAGAATCTATATTTAAAAAAAGAGAAAGAGACAACCTCTTCCTCTCCAAAATGTTATTTTCCCAAAAGCGTGAGCATCCTCCATTTGACTTTATCGCTATCGTATACAACGAATAACTTCGAAGCTTTCCACCCGATCGTCATTAGGTAATTCAGCGCATTTCCTATATATCGGAGAACAATACGCACACACACGGGTCGTTTTGAAGAGACATCACGCCCGCCCACCCCCTCCCCTTCAGGCTTTTTTACGACCGACTCCTTACAAATAACATCAGGTTCCTATTGAACATTCACTCATATTCACATGATTAATGCAACTCTCACTCTTCATTCCATCGCATATAATTCACGAGCATGTAAAATTACATTTTTCCAACTCTCCGCGCTCGCATGTTATTGGAAATTCGCACCATGGGAAAAGGCCCGTGCCAGGGTGCCAAACTTTTATTTAAAGCAAAAATCCTTTCGCTTCGAGCCGATGTGTTTTATATATATATGTGTGTGTGTGTGTGTGTGTGTGTGTGTGTTCGGTATTTTTTTTTATTATTTACTTATTTTTTTTTATTATTTTTTTTTCATCATCTTGTGTGATGTGCTTGAGCTTGAACGCAATTTTTGTTGAGAAACGCCCAGTGAAAGACAACTTTGGATTCTTGCCAGTGGTAATGATAAATCGATACGATATACCCAATCAGATCTAAAGGGAATGTTCTGATTTTCGGGGTGAAGGTGCACGATTTGTTTCAACGGCGAAGAGCTGGATTCCTTCTGTAGTGCTCCATTATTAGAAATAAATGTTACGAAAAAGAGGGGAAAAATGCTCTTTTATACGAAGGGACGTAATGAACTAGTTTTTTATTTAAATAATGCATTGGATAATGAATTATATGAAATGAAGTGCTTAGAATTGTCTTGTTTTATATGCGGGAAGAAAAATCAATTAATAAACCCCCTTCTACCCCCAAAAAAAGAATTCTTTGGCAATTTGTGTTATGGGGAGTTTTTATCCAATATATAAGTGATAATAAAAACATTTTTGATTTATAATTGATAATCAGTTTCACAAAAGGTAGAAGAAAGTCCAGAAATGTTCAATAACAAACTATTTTGTTTAAATGGACTTCCATTTTTTATCACTAAATATCTTGATGAAAGTAGGGAAGTTTCCGTGAAAATAGCATTATAAAGTCAAAATAACTCTTTTTTTTCGTGTCATAATTTTACAGTAAATAGAGTAACAGTAAATATAAGACAAAACATTTACCATATTCCATACATTTTTCTATGGGTGTAGTAAAAAGACTGACACTTTAAAGAAAAGTTCACAGTGAAATAAAGAATAGTTAACATTAAAAATTTTAAAATCTAAAGTAAGCAATTTAAATATTTTTAATACAACTATTTTAAAATACATTATAACTTTTATTAGCTATATATCTATATTATTTTCAAATCGAAATTTTATATACATGTTTGAATATTTCACTTTTACGCATATAACAAAGTTCCAACAAAGCTTATACATTTAAACAAAAGTACATATCAAGAAATTTGCACCACAACTGTGAATACAGTCATCAATATCAATCAAGAAATAAAATCAATAAAGGTACTAAGACAGCACGTTCAAAATTTATTCCTGTAATATGTTTATTATAAGTTTAATTCAAAGAGTTAGCTGTAATTTTGATGTACTACGCCGGATAAATATATACAGAAGCTCTTTTTATTCTCAGGTTTTATAAGATTAGGGAATCCGTCAAATCTATTGGTAATTATTGATATTACAAAAGCGACATACCAACAGAGAAAAAAAAACATATTAATAAACCTTAAGAACTTAAATCACCCTTTCATCTTTTCATTTCATACTACCTGAAATTTTCTAGCTCGGTTTTCGCCCAATATAGCGTAATACAATAAAATCTTCGTAAAGCAGATCAATACACGGAAACTTCGATATCGTTCAGAATTAATTATGTCGCGAATTATTGTTGTTAACTAGAACTATTAATAAGACGTATATCTTGATTAAACTCAAAAGCTGTAAACCAATCTGGCACGAGAGCTATGTGGTGAAGGGAGGGCGGGCAAAAGCTCTTGAAACTGATAATATCTTACAACTCCTTTCGTGATTTTTGCCCTTCGATCGATGGATTTCTCATTAATCATGTGCCCCGTTTTGTTTCTGACTTTTCTTTAGGGCACCATTCTTAACACATAATTCAAGAAGGAGAAGAGGAGAAAAAAAGTTTGTAGAAGTTTTTGTCTTGAAGTATTCATGAATATGAAATTACGTCACTCTTAACTCGATTTTTTTCTCACCACAAGAAACGCTGGTCACCAGCAGAAAGAAAATGGGTTTAAATTAATGTCTTTTCATGATGGAAAATCTGAAAAGAACAATGGACTTCTATAATATTTAACAAGTTAATCTTGGAAAGTTTCTTTCATTAAACTGTCAATTTTTGCTGAATATATATATTTTTTCAATTCACCTCCTTTATTGAAACTAAATGAGCTAGTACTACGTGTTTGACTTAGTAGAAGCTCATTTAATTTGTTATTAGTTTGGTTTAGTGTGAAAAGTTATCTGGTATTTTAAAAAGTGACTAATATAAACGGAATTTAGAACACATTTATAATGAATTTGTTTCATTACAAATGTGTATATGAATTATATTAATGTGTAATATGAATTATATTAAAGATTATTAAATTACAAATAAACAAATTAACGTGCCAGCAGTTGCGGTTATACTTTATAGGTACTCATACAAAAATACATTAAACGCTTAACATTAATTAAAAATTTATTTCCAAGTGAAATCGAATAAATTCATATCTTAAATAATATTAAATTTGTTTCAGCCGACCGGATTGCATGGTGGATAAAGTAACGTACTACGGTTTCGGGTTCAACTCCCGCGGTCGGGGTTCGATCCCCGACTGGGCGTGGTTGTCGTTTGTCCATCCCTTCATAGGGGGCGGCGTTTGTCCACCTACTAGGTACCCCCATAATAAAGTGGCCAACAATTCCGGCCCATTGTGGCCAAAGCCTTCCAAGGCAGTGGCCGGCCATTGGGGGAAAAAAAAATTTATATGTTATATTTCAAACTGAAATAATTCTGGTTCGTGTAATTCTAAAATCACTAGTATGTTGGATCTGTTTCGAAATGTGTAAAATCAATTCAAGAAATAAATATAGTTTTTATTTATGCTTAAATATATATAAACCATACTTTACCGTTTACAAAGAATTTCCGTTTTTCATCATTTATACAGTATGTGCGTTTAATGATTTTATTCCGATTTTTTCATAACTAAACTTTTTACAAACTATTTTTTTAAGGAAGGAAAAAAAAAAAAAAAAAAAAAGAATCTAAGTGCAGAAAAGTCTACTTCACCAAACACCAGTCTTTCTATCTTTCTTTCTTTCTTTCCTTTCCCCTTTTTTTTTTTTTAAGTGAATACTTTTTTTCCCTTATGAATTGAAATAGTAAACTTATCTCTAGAAAATAATACGCATAATGGAAAGTGCGAAAAACATATTAAGATAAACAAAATATTAACTCTTTTGATATAAATAAATTAAAAGTTTAAACTTTAAATACTTAAATGGAATTGGCACATATTAAAACGGACATGTTTCCTGAACAATAACGTACTAAATTATATGTGAATAATTATTTATTATTGTGAGTAAAAAAGTAAATGCCCATATGAAAACTTCTATGGTGAGATCTTGCAATTTTAAAATAGGGAGTTCATTTGGACTTCTTAAAAACTTTCGTGCGTTTTTAAGAGACCATAATACAAAATGTGTAATGCGTTAAAATTATAGGAGTTGCTTGAACACACCTACAAAAGAACTTAATATCAGAAGGCATGTTCTCTAGTGCTCATACTTACATTACTAATTAAACTCAAAACAACAATATAACAATTAACAATTTTACTCGTGTTAATCAAGTTAAAACATTAAAAACATAATTAAAGTTATAACAAATTATTCCTCTGCCCATCTCAGACACTAGCTGGCTTAACCGTTTATGCCCGACGGGACTTTGTTTTAATAGGACATAAATCTGCAGTGAACGCCAAGTGAGGTGTTTAATTTCTGGTTGTTTAACATTTGATTTGGTATGCGGATGCATGTAACGCATTAAAAACCTTACTTAATATGAAGTTTTCCTAATAACGTATAAAAAAGTTTCAAACTTATTTTTGGTAAAATGGATTTACTTGGGACATAGAGGTTTAATGTTAGAAAAATGTAACTGCTGTCTCAAGCTCTTCACAACAATGGGTGTATATACTCCGCAACCACTTTGATGAGCTGTAGCTGACGGATTCACTTCTTTTTGGCGGACTTTCCGTTTTGCGTATGCAACCATCCTTTTACGATTGCAACTCTGTTTGTGAAACGACAGTAACTGTTCGTCGGCTGTGCGACATTCGCACCACACAAAAATGTTTACTAAACCGACGGCTAGGTCTCTTATCTTATGTGAACGAAATCTTCATTTTGGCGGCTATATTTACTAGATTGTATAGACAGTTGAAGATGTTACCCGCTTACACCACAAAATTTTGCACGGACACTTCTCAGAGAAATTGCATCTCATTTTAAGCTTGTACTTTTGCGTCATGTTAAAATGCACAGTTCTAAAGACAGAAAAGTTAAGTTCATAAATTGGAACATAAGTTTTCTTGAAATTATACTCAAATGACGGAAAACCATAAAACAATTCCAAACGTTTTTGATCAAGTACGTTTGAATTTAAAAAGAAATACTGCAAGATATCGAAACATTTGTACAGTTTCTGATTGATTCTCACAGACGGTTTCATTATAGCACTAACAAAAATAATTATTATGGAAAACTTTAATCCAGAAATATTTGGACGATAGCCATATACTCTTTCGTCGACTATAAATCCCAGTCGGATATCAAAAATCATTTCCACCGCCTATTGTTCTCTTATTTATAGCATCTCAGGAGTGCCAATGACCCTTGACTAATGTTAGTCGTCAGATGTGCTCAACAATTTGGCATATTGCTTTAGTCCTCCCCCACCCTCCTTCCCTTTCTATTACTCTTTGCAAGAAAACCAAGCATCAGACGCACAAAATAAAGAACTAAAAAACCACCAAATGCAAAAGAAAATCAAGAAGTAAACAATGGTTGTTCTTCGGAAAAAGAAACTTTTAAGAAATCGAACCAAAAAAGAATTAAAAAGAAACAAGGGCGCTATTTCTCTTTATCTGGGCCAGTTGGGAGAATATATGGGAAATGCAAGGTTAGGGGGCAGCAGTATAAACAAAATGAAACGGGGACAAACATAAAATTTATGTCTATGTCATATCCCATAGCTTTCTGGGCACTACGTATGGCAGAGATCTTTCCTCAAAGTTCCAACCCCTTTGATCTCCGTCGATGGAAAACGAAATGTTTGCAAACAATCGTAGAATGTCGGATCAAATAGATGGGCTGCTGGGTGTTAAAGAAGAAAATGTTGGAAATAGATAAATTTTATTTGGGAGATTTCACGACATAAAGTGATGGACCTTTCTTCATGTGACTACTGAGATTGATTCCAAATAAAATTTCTTCGTTGAGGTGGGCTTGATACGGTATAGTGTTTACTTGAAAAATGAATTTACTTCTGTTTTTATTTAATGGAGCACACGTATATAAAAAAAAATGTAATTTCTTAGTTGCGATTCCTTAGTTGATATTAATGGCTTTATTTCTGTAAAACTTTTTAAAGCGATTTATATAAAAGTGGCACAGATTTATGATTTAAACTTGCTTCAAGAAAAGTGAGCGCAATTCGTCTGTTTTACTATTTAGGATTCATAACATTAAAGAAATATTTTTTAAGTGCTGTTCGTTAATCATATTAAAGCTTCTTACACCATCGAGATTGTCCATAAAGACTATTTAATTCAGTACTTATTGTAGAATTTCATGAGGACTCGGGTACCTTTTGGATGTCAAAAGGTACCTGGAGTGAGGTCAAATATCTCAACCGTTATCGATATGGATACATAGATTGCTGATAAATGAATAACGAAATTCCGCTGGAAATTAGTTTGTACTGATTTAATTTAATAAACTACATGCACACACAAAATAGTTAAATCTCCTATAGTACGTAGCTTACGGTGAAGCTTAAACAGGTACATTTATTTAAATACTTTCCACAAAGTACAGAAACAATAATTTACCTATAAAGATATGGAGTTGATTTTTGAAAAAAAAAAAATAAATTACATGAAGCATTTTTTACTTCCTTGTACGAAGCATAAGGAAGTAATGTGATCGTGAAAAACTTCGGCATCCTGATTTTGACGAAAAAAACCTATTTGAAGAGTTTTTGCTAGACATCTTATCGAACGCATGTATGTGTGTTCATATAAATGCCTGCACATCCGTTTTGACCGACCGCAAGTCCATTTTGATCAGTTTTTCCCTGACGCCTGTACGCGTGTAACTCGCATATATCAAAAACTATTGGTTGTAGAATGTTGAAATTTCACATTTAGGATTGTTGTAACACCTAATTTTGCACCTCCTCTTTTGGTTCCAATCGACAGGATAGTTTATTTACAAGACCACCCAAAAGATTTTCCATACATTACTTTCTATGGGCAGAAATTCATTAAAACGTATTTTAGAAGTATTAGGTTATTTCAAACAAATTAAAAGTGATATATATTGTTAACGATTACAAAATGAATCTCTCCATCGAAAACAGCGTCTTTATCACTTATAGTTCTTCTATAGGGACACTTAAAAAAATTACAACACATTGCGGTCAATGGCAGTTTTAGAGACATTCAGCCATTTCAAGCACAATACCGTCCTACTATGTAGTTAGATAATGATCCGACAATGGTCAAGTGCCTCACTCAAAAATTACTCCAAAACTCGCCAAGCTTGGCGACTTTTGAGGTACTCATGTATATATTTAATTCTCATATCTCAAAAACTATTAGTCGTATATTGTAAAAATTCCATATATAAAACTGTTGCAGCAACTAGTTGTGCATCTCGATTTTTGGTTCCAATCTATGGGACAGTTATTTACAGGACCACCCAAAAGAATTTCAGTACATTAATGTCTATGTACATCTTCAATATATTATGTCTGTAGTCATTCATTGTTTGATTCATGCGTCACTTGTCAATAACCTTGGCAAGTTTTGCAGAAATAGCGCCAAATTTGGAGCCAAGAATAATTCCGTATTTCGCTTAGCTCTAAAACTGTAAATCGTAGAATGCTGAAATTTTGTATTTAGAACTACTGTAACATCTGGGTCATCTCTTTTGATTGCAATCGACTGGGTAATTTATTTGCAGGGCCACCGAAAAAAATTTAAATACATTACGGTCTATGGATATCTTCAATAAACGTCTGTGATGAATCCCAATTTCGGCTACTGTCCAAAATCTTACTGACTATCTCAAAATTGCCAGTTTTTTGCAAAATATCGCCCAATTAAGTTCGAAAAACAAATCTTTCGAAATCAGCCCAGCTTGACGATATCTCAAATATTTAACAAAAAATCGCTAAATCTTAGTATTTTTGCAGTATTTTATCTCTTTCAAACAAAATAAGTTTAGATGAAGTGCACCGAAAAATTTTTGATTTAATAGACGTGCAAGTAAGTCATGTGCTGTCCACATTATTTTTTTTATAAAAAGGATTTTAACTAGTAAAACTATTAATAAAATATATAATTTTATGATACTTGATTTAAAAGAAGAGCCATTTTTCTCTTGTATTATTACTTCGTATGCAAGTAAAGTTTTTTGCGGAATTTTCTGGTTGATTTAACTAGAACTACTATTCTAGAGAATCTTTATATAGAATTCATTTTCTTAAATAGAATTCACTTAATATTCTTAATCAATGGTATTATCAAATACAAACTTATACATTAACTTAATTTAAGGAACCATAACTTACTCGCATAAATCACTATTAAAAAAGCCTGAAATACCATCTTAACATTTTATTTACACTTTACTGTACTGTATAAATAAAAAGCTTCAGACTCCTTTTGTAAAATTTACTAGTATATATTTGACTCGTGTATGATGAGATGATAAAATACATGGAATATTCATCAGATAGATTTTTCTTCTCTTTTAATAATTCAAATCTAGAGCTGAGAAACAACTGAAATAAATATCACTATTTCTACAGTTTAAAGTTAAATAAATATCTATATCCTAATTTTAGAAAATAGTCGTGTTGTCAAATAACCTTTACTTATTACTATGAAAGAAGTGTGACATTATTTATGTACATAAAGAATTTTCCCGTTGAAAATGTAAAAATGAAAGCTATACTATTTAATTACCGATTCTTTATAATTCTAAATGATGTATATCTAAAGCTACCGTTCCACTTATATAAAGAAATAAATGCAAGTGAAAAACTTTATGTTTCAAATTTAACCCGACAGTTTATATGACAATTTCACACAAAATTTATGAAAAAGTCTAAAATCTGTTTGATTAAAAACCTATTATAATTATGCACCAATCAACAAATTTAGGAGTGAAAATCGTACTTAAAATTCTGAACCCAGAAGCAGACGAACGTAAGTCCATATTACAATTTTCAAGTTAAAGCGTTGATTCTAAACGAAATACCTATCAGTGGGTTAAGTATATACAAATTTAATACATAATGTCAATAATTTTTTGTTGACTGGTTCAATTATTAGCTCTGCAACCAGACCTAGAGTTCATTTCTTACAGTTTTGGTGCCCTCCTGAAAAGTTAGTCTAGTGTGACGTACGTTAGTCTGGTTCTGAAGTACAGAATTTATCAAATATATCTTAAGGCCCATTTGAGTGAATCTGAAAGCTTTGGATGCATTAATAATCTAAAACTTAAAATCTATAATGTGCGAATTAAATATCTTGATGTGACAATGACTAAATTTTTCATGTTTTCCCAAATCAAATTTGAAACGTTACATATTATTGATGTCACATCAACGAAGTAATTGAACTCGTATGTTACTGATTTTGAAACCAATTGGTATACGTTTTAAACAAAAAGTAATTGATTCTTTTTCAGCATATTAACTTAATCTAAAAAAGCTTCACAATATTTACAAACAAAATCAGAATTTACATTTTTATTATTTATGCTGTTCTATAAAATTTTGGTATTAAAAAATACGTACGATAAAATATAAACATACAGATTCATACAAAAATATGAGCCAAATATACTAGTTCTGTTAATCCTTCAGTACAAATGAGGAAAAATTAGGTTACTAATTAAATGCAAGGCAGTATGCACGAAATAAGTACATGCTACTTGCCTTAAATGAGTAGCTCTAGCTCTGGATCAAGGAAATGCAGCAGAATTTAAAAATAATTGACCTGTTCGACAGTGAATCGCCCATTAATGAATCATAGTGTATCAGATAACTTTTTTAGATATAATAAAAGTATAAGAACTCATACAGTCAGAGAAATATAATTATCTTGGGGTTAAATTTTACAAACACTTCTTCTATATAACCTAATCGTAGTTCGTCTCCAATGTTCTCCGGACGTCGATTAAAGCTCAAAGAACATTTTTAATCGGTCTTTGAACGTTAATACATGTTCAGGGGGCTTGTGCTGCCTGGGTCAGATTGTACAAATTTTCAAAACTCCGTTTTGAACAGAATGTTGAACCAGTGTCTAAAACTCTGGATTAACTTCGCTGCTTGAAATAATTTCAAACAGTTACGAAATTTTTCACTAAGTTGAAAAAGAATCACGAACATATTTAATTAAGGGAGTGCTGTTTGAAATATGACATATAAAATGCATGTATGCATTTCTTATGATAGATAAAATACTTACATTTGGAGCATTGTGAAGCTTGATATCGGCCTGTAAAAGCTTACATAAATTCCAGATGTATAGTTAATTTTACTCAGTAATTTAAAGTCGGTTTTATAAAATTTTCTGTACAAAATTGTTCGAATGCTGAACATTTTATTTTTTATCTTCAATGTTTAGTTAAAAATTGCTGGTATAAGGATCTACATTTCAAAATTTGTTTATCTGAAACCTAAAGAAAAAAGTTCAAACCCTAAGGGTTACAAGTTGTGATACAGAACTTAAAATTCATATATCCTCAACTAAATGAAGTATACAAACATCTCTTAACTTAAAAGCATAATTACCCTTTTAACATATGCCTTCTTTTGCCAGCTTTATGTAATTTCAGACAGGCGAATTTTCAAATTTTTCAAAGCATTTAAAATGTTTGTGCAACATCACTAATTGTGCGGAAGTAACTTTTTCTGCTAATTATGCTTCATAAAAATAAATAAAAGTAAACATAAATAAATAAAGTAAAAGTTACATTAGAAAAAGCACCCTGTATCTAAATAATCGATATTTAAATATTTAAACGTTGAAAGTCTAAACTATTGTGAGAAAAAGGTCAAAAGTTCATAAAATATTCGATAATATTCCACAGCATCTTTCTTTTTTAATTTGGAGTGTGAATAATGTGAAGCACATCACTGTAGTATATAGTTCGTATGTATTTTTCTTTATTCTAAGTATCAATACTCAAGAGAAAATCTCATTTTTTCGCCGTTTCAATACATTCGTGCACCCCATCACTTAGGAGAATACAATCAACTTGAGACCACAACAAACATCTGTCAAACCACAATACGGAAATGAAAAGGAGAAAAAAAAGAAGAATATTCTATTCATCCTTTTCTTCTCCAGCGCAAACACATGTGCCAGGGATTTCCTGTCTCTCCCAGCGGCATTAAAACAGATAAAATTTGCCTCGAAGGCAAATTTCTATCAACAATCAATTACCAAAGACACCCAGAGAGAGAGAGAGAGAGATCGTCACTTTACAATGTTCCCGAAAGCTTACTCCCAAAAATCATTCTACTTTCTCTTTTTCTTTAAAAACCATTTGATCTAGCTTCCTTTTCGTCTGCGTCGCGTTCATTGTTTGAGATTGTTCCGAACCGATCCCAAGGATCAAGAGGGTAGGAGGCAAAAGGAACTTCGAGATCCTATCGGTCGTGTCCTTAGCACGCCAGGCGACAAGGGAAGACCATAAATTTTCGTTTGTATCCATTTATTCGACTCTTGCTCACTCCCTAACCCTACACTTCCTATATTTTTATCGCCCCCCCCTTCCCCACCCTCTTTCCCGATTGGCGGAGATGAAGAGAAATAACACATTTTCTTTTCTCATTCTTTATTTTTCTTTTCCTCGAAGATCTTTTTCTTTCTTGTTTTTGGATGTACCATTGTTTTCCTTCCTTTTTGCTTGTTTTTGGTGGTTCTCTTCTTTTGCTTTACTTTTTCTTCCCCTGGCTGCTTTTGTGTGTTTTTAGGGGTAAGTAATATATGACGTCTGACTAGATGCATTAGTTAAGGGTCATTGGCAACAAGCAGGATGCAATATAGAAGGTAATAGAGGGGAATAAAAGCGATTTTTGATTTCTGGCAAGGAGGGCAAATTATTTTAGACTTCTTGAAGCGATGTTTAATTTTTATATTGGAGTAAATGTATCGAAGATTTATGGTTTTGTAATGGTCATTGCTGTAACATTTTGAAAGTTAATAATTATTTCGTTTAATAAATTTTATCTAGGATCAAAAATTCATGATGTGTTGTATTTTGTTATTTTTAATTAAGAACTTTATAGTTTGTATGTACGGAGGGACTAATGATATATTGACGATTTTTTTTATTGTTTAAAAAGACCAATAAACTTCTGTGTCAAAGTATAAAATGAAAATTTAATACGAATGCTTGTTCATCTGCTCTGGTTACTTACGTATCACATATTTTCCCAATAGTAAATGAAATTACACAAATACTTTCATTTATTAAAAGCCATACTTTAAGGAATAGTTTAACATACCAACACCAGAACCTGAAGTTATTGAAATAAAACGTGTTTGACAGCATGTTATATTTTTAATAATTTGATAATTGAAGATTCAAAACTTGTAGTACTTGCGAAATTTCAGAAAGCATTCATACTCTTTATCTTCTTCCGTCAGTATGCTTAAAATATCGCTAAATTTCATTTACATCTATAATCCACAGAAGTCTACTTGAAAACCAAGATTAAAATTTTATTCCTTTACTTTCTAAAATTTTCAAGTTACTTCAAATATTGTGATGTGAGGCATCTTGTGAAATCAGGAAACATTTAACAATGCATATTATGAATGTTATACCACAGCTCACGCATGGTTTAAGACGTTCGTACATACAACTTTGGAAAAATATGCAGTTCACAGGAATGTGGAAAACATTTCAGTAAATCAACTGATTCAAGCTACCCTTTTTATTTATCTGCAAACTATCTTTTATAGGAGCTTCATTTGCTTTTTGAACAGAATGATGTTATTTATAAAGCAGCACATAATTCTCAGGAATAATTAGGAATAATTTACATTTGCACATAATCGTCCCTAGCATTCGAACAATTCTTTTACATTTATTACTGGTTGAAGATTACCTTTATTACTAGTGTTTTAAAGGTTATTACTGTTTTTAGTTTTATAATTTTTCTTATGATCATAATAAAATACCTGACTGAATTATATATTATAAAGAGCAGTCAAATGAAGCCATTTATCTGTTAGAAGTTCTCTAAGTAAGGTGCACCAGTCGTGTGTAAGTCCGACATCACTATGGCCAGGAAAGAAGAATAATGAGGTGTGTGTGTGAGGATAAATAGTAGTACAGAGCAAGCAGTACAGAAGATATGATGTACAGAAGAGCAATATGAGCTGTATGAGCAGTACAGAAGAAACAAAGTGTAACAAAGGTGTAAATTAGAAGGATGCAACCGTAAAACTACGTGCTTTGTTAAAAGTAAAAAGTGTATATGTTTATATGGGGAAAGACATTACCTTTTAGACATTTTTGAGTAATCATACCAAACATATGTGCATGTAAAAATTTTTGCATGAACTCTATTTGAATAAAATCTCTACAGATTGAAGTAAATAATAGTCATGGAATTGTTTTTGAATTATAGTTATAGTCACAATTTTCCTGAAAAAGCCCATTATACTATTAAATGTACACAATGTAACTATTAGATTGATGTTCTAAATTCAATAAAACTTGATGTAAGCCATTTAAAATAAAGTAACCAAAATAAATAAATAAATAAATAAATCGGAACCGAAAAGATTAACATAAAAACGAAACATAATAAGAATAACTGGTGATTTAAATAATAAATGTCGATATTTAAGCATTAAGACTTAAAAACTACCGGCAAATTCGCTGTCGATTTAATATTTTTGACCAGAAGACGGGCATTTATTATCAAAATATTATGAGCACTTGTTAACAAGTTCGCAGCAACGACCTTTATCAACGATATATCTCCTAAGATACATTGTGATATCGCAAATAAACTGTTTTATTTTGAGCGAAAACGGCAACCAGCAATCACTTCCCGATTGTGGTTAATCAGTTCAATACTGTGCGAGCATTATTTCGTTCTCCGTTAATAAACACGCATAGCGTGCAGATTGCCGAAAATCTCGGAAATACGGAATCCACATCATCGCAGACGTCAGGAATGTGCCTCCCCAACAATATACCCGGACCAAAAATCTCGGAGACTTGTTTAATGATCAAAAGGCGGTCCGCGAAAGTAAGTAAGAGCTGGAGAATGTTAACTCATTACGTTTAAATGGGCGAAAACTTGATTTATTGGTCAAATGGAACTCCAGGAATTCGATCGTGTTCTTGGCGAGAGAGTCGGAAAAATCTGAAAGACGTAATTGGCATATAAATAATACCGTGGGCGTGAATCAAACAAGGACTTGATTGATTTTTAAAATATCGAACGAGACTGAAGAGGATTCTCGGAATTTTCAAGATATTTTTTAAAGTGAAAAGCACTGATTTCTTTGAACAGTTTTCCTGGGGGAAAGGAACTTATAATGATAATGCTCGTTATTTTCGGTAATGTAAACCTAGAAGTAGCATCTAAGCTATTCTGTCAGACGTGACATTTGAGAATATCTTTTTATGTAACTTAAAAGTAGTAACAATATGTGCTTTATTTTAATGAGCTCTAGTAATATTCTATTATTACTACTATTATTAATGTTGTTATAGTAATAATAGTAATAATTGGGGTATAGTAGCACTAATTAGGGTATTAGCTGTCTTAGATATTTCAGTCTCACGTTTTTATTTTTTATTATCTTTTAATACTCGTGTACTATGATAATTTGATAGTTATCAATAGATTGTGTTTGTAAATTTTTTTTCAGATCAACACATCGATTAAATAATTTTGTATATTATTTAAAATGTATAGGAAATTGCTTGAACAAGTCACGTGCTTTATAATTAATTTCCCATTTCATCGCCCTGTACCTAATTTTATCAGCTATACATTCTATTCAGAACGATACATAACTTCATTAAAAAATTGCCTGCAATTATAGCATTGCCTGCAATATAGCGAAAGCAATACGTTTCGTTTGCAAATTCTCAACAAGATTAGAAAAATTTCCAAAACCACACGATTCGACATGCTTGTGAAAATTTCGAGCTTACTATTAGAATAAATTTAAATCTTCAAATTCCGAATACCATTTTGGATCCTGGATAAACTAAATAAATCTTTAAAAGTATAATTAAGAGAAATTTTCTAAGTTGACGAATTTGAGTTGTCCTACCCACCATTTGGTGTGCAAAATCTCAATCGTGAATATAAGATTATGGGTGAATTCAAAAGAAATCACATTAAATCACACAAGAAACTTAAATGATCTTAGGCACGATATTTTTAAATCACAATATTAATGCCAGACCGATTTTTTTTTCATTCTTTGTACTCCCAATTCCCTGATGTATACCTTTTCTTCTTCCCCCGTTAAACGATTTAATCAGCTTTTTATGTATTCTATAACATAACAATAAAAAACATTTTTATTTCATCATCCGTACATATAATATGCTCACAGATCTCAAAACGCAGCTATTTCTAAGTTGCTCTTGGCAACGGCAGTAAAACTGTAAGGTTTAGAAAATTAGAAACGGGAAATCGTAATAGTTTTTAGTTGGAAAGCTAAATCGCATAGTTTGTGGTGGGGCAGTTTTTGGCTAGAATTGTGGACAGGTCTATACAAAAGAAAAACTAACATAACTTAGGTGCATGGTAACGCCATCTGCATTCATCATTCGTAACTAGTTGCTCTAGTAGACAGATGATCCGCTGAGGAAAGGTTTACTTAATAAAAATTTTTATGTATGTTCACAATAGCGATAAATTCTGGTTTAGGGGTGCTGTACAAAAGTTTTATTGCCGTTCTGCTCATTTTCTGTGCACGTTTAAAAACAACCAATTCCCGTATTCGATTGCTGGAACTGCACATATCCGCCACACGTTTGTCCCCAATATGTCTCAGTGACAGCTGGTAATTTCAGCCAAATCAGTGATTTTTGCGAGCTAATCTCTGAAATTATTTATGTTATTAGTTTTAATCTGTAGTTTCTGCGGTCACGCATTCTATTATCTTTCCTTTCTTCAAAACATTCTTAGGTTGTAACCTTAATACTGCTTATAGGAGTTGCTTATAGGAGTACTTTTAGTAGAACAATTTTTCCTCTACAATTATACAAAACATCATGTTATAAATATGCTATACCACCGGCTAGATTTCTCCCGCTCACGTATGGTAAGTATGATTGCTAACGTAAATCTACTGTCTGCTGTAGCCGGGGTATACGAACGCACTTACATGTATGTACATATATTTCTTGATGAATTTTTTGTGTACCTGTCACAAATAAACGCCAAATAATACCCTATGAATTATAGTATCTTTTATAACTTGGTGGTAGTCTCATGTTGATAGCATTTAATTCGTGGTAGTCGTTGAAAGTATTTTAAAAGATTTATTCAATTTTATTCAACTCAATAAAAGTTTTATTAGAATTCTGAAGATTTCCTTTTGATAATTTAGTTTTGGGCTTTAACTTGTGAAGGTAATAATGTCTAATAATATGTTAAATAATTTATATCGTAATGACCAATTTGTATCGTAAATTTAAAAAAAAATATTTTGTTATTAGCCTTTTTCTTGAAAATGTCTCTTAAAATGTTTTTCTGAAAAGAAATTTAAAAACACTTTTGATGCTATTAATCTTTTTTTCTGTAGTAATTTCAAAGAAATGATGAGTAATGATTATTTCAAACAACTACTTTAATATGGAAAGAATTTTTTTTTTGCAAGCAATATAAAACTAATTACGGAATATTTAAAGTTTAAGAATACAAAATAATTCGGTGTTCTTAACACTCTCAGTTTAGCAGCTTATTTATTTATTCCTTTAAAAATTAGTTTACTCTGTATTTTCAAGAATTTTTTAAAAACTATTTACAATCCATTTAGCAACCACTTACAATATTTATATTATGTTTGGTCTCATACACACAAAATTTATTAAAATGCATAGCAATAATGATCTGCTTAAATTTCTCAATTTACAGTAAGAAGGAGGGTTGAAACAACGATTAAATTAAAAAAGAAAAGAAAAAAAAAGAAAGTCTGAACACCAGACAATGCTTTGGTGTACATTCTCATACAAATACACACACATAAATGCTTAATGAAGCCTTATCGCGTGACACCTATTCAGAGACATCCTTCCAATAGCTGCGCGGTGTTGCCACTGTTCAAAAATCAAATACTTGGAACAAAACCGTATGTTCCTCACGTCGCGACAGACGCATTAACGCTCACGGGGGTTGTTTAAAATGCGTGGCCACTACGACGGCAAAACCCCTCTTTTAATTCGTTTTCGTGGAGGCGAACCGCTTTTAAATACATAATGAATACTTAATTGAGCTGGATTGTTTCCCTTGTAATAAATTCGTTCGACTCCCCCGCCACACACAGCAAGCGAACTCCCTCTATGTGTGTCAATGACGTGCTTGGAATTTTTCCTTCCAAGAAAACCAAACGATTTCTCCTGATAAATCAACTTTGCACTCATTTAAAGGTAATGAGTTAATATCCTCACGCTCTTACTTACGCTTTTAAAAGGGGACCTCCTGATCATTAAGGAGGAGCGAGGCCCTGTTTTGCTATTTATTGCAAATAATTGTTATTCATTGAATTCGGTCTTGCGATTTGAGGGGGAAACCCCATTACACGATCCAGACAGGACTTTGCGGGCTGGTTCGCATTTTTGTTTCGAAATAATCGCACACAATGAGAGAAGAATCAGGACAAGAACTAAAACTCTTTTCCGTTAATCTCGAGGGAGAATGAAAACTTGTTAATGGGATTTTTTTTTTGAAAAAAAGAAATAAGGTATTGATTATGAAAAGGTATTGTGATAGCAGAACACAAAGACGCATTTAAGCAGCTGGCAGGCTCTTTTTATCATTAAATATTTACGGTAGAATCACTGCCGTTAATGGTGGATTTTAGTTAATTTACATTTTTGTAGAGCTTTTTCTGGAAAGAAATGTAACATTTAGTAAACTTTTGTAAGTAATATTGTCGTCAGATTACATTTTACTTCAATTGTCTTGGTACAGGAACAATGCAGCTATTAATTTCGTTAATGATTAACGTCAAATTATACCATAATTAACTTTTAAGAAAAATATTATGTTTGCTTACCAGTATAATTAATAGTAAGTGATAATTGCTTATCAATGTCAGTTATTATGCATTGTAGATTCTGAAAGAGAAAAAATTATATCAATTCAAAATTCTTCTTGGAATTCGAAGTTCATTCCGAAGCTTCATTTGCAAAAGACATTATAAAAAGATAGGATAGTCTATTTTATTTTACTCAAGTTAATACGACATTGGACAGCATCTAATAAGCAACGCTGTTTTTTTAAATAATCTCAGAGGAGTTATCATGATTATGGAGCATAAAACGTAAGCATTAATTTAAAAAAAGATAACTGTTCAGTAGACAGATAAAGCAAATATATCAAATTTCTGTAGACTGCATCATTTTAGCCCAACGTTTAATTTGTGGACGTTAAATTGACATTTCTAAATCTTAATTGCACGTTTGTTGCACGTTTTTTGACCAATCATAAGCTTTTTAAATGGTTTTATCGCCAAGTACAATAGCTAAAATGTCACAAACTTTGATTATGAACTTAAAAGGAAATCGTTATTGTTGTTTCATGCCCCCCTGGTCCAAAACCTGGACTAGGTACATTATCCCATGTCACTCTAACAGTATCACAAGTCCTTTTAACTCCTCACTCCACAGCTGCCTCACAGAGGCGCCAATACAGTCAATGATATTAGCAAGGGAAGCAAGACAGGAGCAAGGGCAAGAACAGTAAGTCTTTTCATTGTTGTTTAATTTCAAGCTCTTGATGTGTCCACTGCGCAGTTTGGCCAAAGCAGTCTGAGCAGATCTTGTGGATCCAGACTGTAGAGACAAACCAGGCTGGCTACCAGCATACCAATTATGTGCGGGAGGGTGGGTCTCTTTAAATAGAATTTGCTTTAGCCTTGTGGATAGAAAAAATTTCGGACGCGAAGAGATCACAAGAAGCAGCAAAAGGAAGAGCACTTCGCTCTTTTGCAAGCAAGTCCAGCATCTCATTGCCGAAGACTCCAATATGGGAAGGAATCCATTGAATACAAACTCTGTTTTACTGTGAAAGTGTAGCAATTTTGTAAATAATTTCCTGTCCGTTTTTTTTCTAAAATATTCGGCCAATTTTTAAGTATTGAATTGAAGTCTTGTTGTCCGTCAAAATATAGGTGTCGCTATTTTCAAATCGGAAGGCGAAATTTACGGCTTCTCTGATTGCAGGAAGTTCCGATCAGAAAACTGAAAAGTTATCTGGGATGCGAAATCTGCAACGAAAAATCAAACCATCTTCGGCCTTAGCATATACGCCACTGCCAGTCTTACCGGAGTCTGATTTACCCCATCAGTATAAAGTACCAGGGCATGGGAAAGGACGTTGTAGATTACTTCCAGTGACAAGTGTCTCATCATTTCTGGGTGTTGAGTGTGCTTGGAGGCACGTGTCAATAATTGGTCATTAAAATTAGAATGATGAAAGAAATCGTTTTCAGTATAAAATACAAAATTAAAATTATCTTCCATTACTGTAATGTACAAAAAAGAACTGACTGAACATTTATTTTTTTATAATACTGTAAACTTTCTACAAAACGATTTATCATTATCGTTAAAATTGTGATCGCAAACATATGCATAAAATACATTATTAATGAATATTAATAATAATAATAATGATGAATATTATATAGTAATTTACTTTTTTATGTTTTTCAGGTATGGATTTAAAATTTTCCTTAATAACTTTTGCTTCCATATAAAGGTAAGACATTTAGTTTTCGTAAAATTTTGAGTTACAAAAAAAGCTGTCTAAGTTTGATAAAAATATGACATAGTGCATAAACTCTATGATCAAACGTATCCTGACACTTTGGATTTTAAACCTCTTGAAATTAAAAAATACAAATTGTTCTCTTAGTACATAAAGAGCTTTCTTAAATGCGCATTTTCCTTCAAACTTTCAGTAAATTGTGCATTTTGGAGATCACAAACATATTAGAAAGGATTTTTTTAAAATAGCCTGTATTATATATTAAAACTTGAAAGTTATTTGTAACTTTCACAAAATATTTAATTAACTATTTGGAATGCTTATAAAAATTTCGTAGCATATGCAGTATATTTTTAGATTTTATGTAGATAAATATAAAGAGTTATTAATTTTTTTTATCTGTTTTCTCGTGAAATTTGTTATATGCAACAGTCTTTATAGAAACGATTGTAAACGATTCGCAATCTCCAGTAACAACAGGGGGCGCTGGTCTGAGTAAATAAGTGTCTTTTAAACAAGCGTGTTTTATGTTCATTCCATGTCAATGTTTTTATTCATGCTCTCCGTCTCCATAGAGGAAAGTAGTGTCACTCCAAGACAAATGCTGTAAACACTATGCTTATCGCTCGTCCGCTAGATGACGTCATGCAATCCGGAGATCGTGAATTAACGTTTTACAGACCGCATTCAGATCCAAGCATAGTTTAAATTAGTTTTTTTTGTATATTTTGCCTTCTAAGGCATTAGTTAAAGAATATTAGTCATTTAAATGGGGCAAACCCAATTGTATCCCCCAATTTTCACTGCGTTCCCAATTTTAAACATTGATATTTCTGGCTAAACTTTTAGGGGCTG
The DNA here is from genome assembly GCA_038373885.1 of Cheiracanthium punctorium. Taxonomy (NCBI): domain Eukaryota; kingdom Metazoa; phylum Arthropoda; class Arachnida; order Araneae; family Cheiracanthiidae; genus Cheiracanthium; species Cheiracanthium punctorium. The sequence goes on from JAWZYV010012919.1 coordinate 493,162, forward strand.
TACTTTGACTATACTTTTACGGGTAGTTTAAATAATAAGTGAAATATTAAGAATAAATGAAAGATTTACTTGTAAATAAAGATATGAATTAAGTTTGAAGGGGGAGGGGGGGTGTATCAAGATAGCTCCGTACAAATTTATGAAAATGGCTGTTTTTATGATTTTTTTAATGCTGTTTTCCACTAATGATAAAAATTCTATTTCAAAAATTAAGTAATCTTTAACTATATCTGCTAACTTTTTTCCTATCAATACTGATAAAATTTCATTTTTCAATAAATTTTTAATTTGATGTTCCCAATTGGGAACATTGACCTGTAAAAGGTTAAGAAAATCCAGAACTTCTCTTGTTAATGGCAACTAAAATAAGTTCTTATAAGATACAAGTAACAGTAATCAGAAATATAAGTTCGCTGAAAGAGGTAAATGATCATTATAGATTACGTAATTGATAAATAAATACTTTTGCCTATGTATGCTACTCTTTTTAAAATACTTACTGGTGATCGAAAATATGTGACATCATGCAGCCTGCTTATAGAAAAGATTATAAAATATTTAATCCATCATTATTATATCTACTCTTCTGCCGATTAGCGAAATGAACAGAATTTTCGTTTTAGAGGAAAATCTTTAAAGTGGCGTAATTGAATACTTAAATTGAATTCCACATTTCGAAAGTGTTTTCGCCCATTAAAAGTCCAATTACAATATCTTTCCATCTAATGTGAACAGTTCTTTTTCTGTATTTAATGATAATATAGTAAAACTTTTTTTTTTCAAAGATGAAAAAGAAATAAATGCCCACCAATTTCCCCCCGAATAACCGCAGCGGAGTCGAACGGATCGAAGCCGTGAAGGGTGTAGATCTGGCCCTTCACTCTTTTTCTCCCCTTTACCATTTCTTTTATTTCACCATTTAATCTTTTTTAAGTCATTTTCCATTTATCGTTTTCCGTTCCTTTTTTTTTTCTATAAAAGCAATACAAAAAAAACTCTGCAAATCTCATCGTGTTGTTTTTTTTTCTACATTTTTTGTCTTTTTCAACCGTAAATCACGGCTGATTTTTTTTCATTATTTTTTCCACTTTGTGTTCTTAAACTGTCATCATTTTGATAGCTCCGAACATAATGTATCTCAGCTTCTTATTCTCACCCTGTTCTCTCCTTTTTCCAAACTCCCTCTCCTACCCCTGTACCACTGCTCCTTCTGATCCAATGTTCGTTTAAGCGTGCTGCTAATGCATTGTTCTACCAGATGACATAGTATTAGAAAAAGAATCAACGATATATACATTTTTAGAGCTGCGAAACAAGGGGGAAATGTTATCTTGTTGACAAATAGCTAAAGCTAGCAAAGATAAGTTTGATCCTTACACTTTTTTTTTTTTTTTTTTTTTACTTTTACATATTTTTATGTCGTACATAAATCTATTTCACCAGTTTAAGCTTCACTGAAATTCTGATGCTATATGAAGAAACGATAAGGGCGTTCACATAAATTGTCACTTACATTTCGATTTGTTGAATGAACTGAACATCTTTCAATTCTGATCGTTGATATTGATGCGGAAAACTTGTCGCGTTGATGATAAATAACTTTGCTGCTTTCACAATCGAGTTCTTGAACTGGTTCCACACTTTTCAAAGATCAATACTTAGCAGCAATGCGTGTTTGTAAAGTAATTCCATCTGAAAACGAAATCATCAGGAGTTATTTTTTCTTAAGAAGACATACAATAATAGTAAATTTGTATTTCTTTGAAAATCTATTCGGAACTTAGAAAAACAATTCATGAATACCTTATAAATATCCCCTTCGACAGTTTTCACTCAAAGTACTCGGAAGAAGCTTTGATTTCTTATGTAGATGCATTCTATTTTTATGAAAAAAATGAAGAAAGTCGTCTAGGATTTTCACGAGACAATCGTGACTGGGTTTTCTCATTAAACTATTACTTACATCAGAGGATCCCAACCTTTTAACACTACGCACCCTCCAGCAAAAAATAAATTACGATGTCCTCCCCCCCCCTCACCCACATTCCTCAGCATACGTACGGTTTTTTATTATTCAACAATGAACATTTGGTTACCTTTTTTACAAATTGTTATCGGTTTGAATAAACATTTTGAGTCGAAATAGATATATTTTGGAGTAAAAATAAGAATCTTAATAAAAGTTTGGTTAAATCAATTAAGTTTTTTATTCGTTGAAATAAATCATATAATTAAAATAGCACCTACAGAATTTTTGTTGTAACAATAAAATTTATTGAATTTAACAAAACATTTTTTTTTTCATGCAAAGTGATTATTTTTACAATATATACAAATAAAATTTACAGCATAAAGATATCTTCTTTTAAATTTGAGTTTTAATGCTTTGCAAAGGTGCTGTTTTAGATCAGTTTTGAACCTAAAAATAATCTAAATACATTAAAATATACATATTTATTTTAATATTTAATTATCAGTTTTTAACAGCATTCTTTAATAATATAAGGAGAGTAAGTAGGCAATTTTTCAAATATTAAGAGAAATAATTCATCCAGAAGGTAGGCAGGGATCTTAAAGACTCAAAAACGTACTTGGGTTCACCTCAAAATGAGAGGCTTTTCTATGTTTTAGATACCTTTACTTTAGATACATTTTAGATACTTAGATTTTTAGATACGTCTATCAAATATCTGCACCTGTTAGACAATCTTAGAGAAAATGTTCATTTTTAGTGGACTGTAAAAAGGATTCAATCAGTATAGCATGTTTTCTATAATACAAAAAACAAACAGAACTCAATCTGAATAGATAGGTAATGCTTCATTTCATACAAGAACGTAGCAATTCAATATAAATATAAATAAATATATATATATTTTGGGAGGAGGGGCTCAGTATTTTTAAGTCGATTCTGGAACTAAAAAAGACACCATATTGTGCATACCTATGAGTAAATGAAAATGGCCCTTGAAAGCATGTTTCATTTCTACACATTTAGAAAGTTTTACAATATTTAATAAGATTTCAATTATAATATAAAGATTAACATTTGCCAATTAAAAAATATGAAATTTAATTAAAAAATAACATCCCACAACATACTTTTTTTTATGCATCGCAAAGGCTATTTTTATTTGTTCTCTTAAAAAAAAATATTCAGCACTGAGCAATTTAAAAAAAAAAGCGTCAACGTTAATCAAAAGAGAAGATTCCGTGTGTGTGGCACTCGATTAAAAAAATTACCCTGCCTCAATGACTTAATACCAAATATTTATTTTTTCCAAAAGATTTGAGTATTTATAAAAGATTAGCCCTCTTCTATACACACAGATACACATAGAAAAAAAAAAATAATCCTGAAGATTCCGATATGACTCAACACTCACAAATAAAATTCCCATTTTTCCCCCCTCCTTCAGCCTTTTTAAACTTTAACCCCACCCGGGCAAAGGGGAAAAAAAGTTGTATCTTGAGAGAAAATTTTCGAGATCTAATTGGCAATTAGCAATCGCAGCGAAGCACTTTTTTGCCCCTTATTTCCTTTTGTCGGCAAGGTCCCATCGATTCAACCAAAAAAGGTATTTCCTCCCCTCCACCTCCTTATAAAACCACTAGAACTTGATAATTAAAACACTGCACTATGCGCGCAGACCATTTTCTTTGAGTTCATTAACGATACAATAAAGGGCATGTTAATTCTGATAATCTAATATTTCTCGGCCAAGTACCGCTGCTTTTTTTTGCTTTACTTCCTCTCTCTCTCATTTTTTTATTTTATTTTATTTTATTCTCATCTTCCTGGAGTATTGGCCAATAACGATATAGCAACCAACGTTTTTGCTCGTAAAGAATTTACTTTTGAAGTTCAAATGCCTCTTTTTCGGTAATTTTTTCCCCGTCTTTTTGCGGGATAATGCTATTAACGTGGAATTGTTGTTAGGGGGTAAAAAGTTTTAACTGGGAACAAGTGGTAAAAATGTTCATCAATATTCAAAAGAACAGAAATGGTTTTTACAGCCCCCGAGCCCTTTGCCTGATTTTTTCCCCCAGCGAACGTTATTATTTTATTTCGTCTCCTTCCGGCGCTCTTAATGCAATGACTTCTGGGCTCTTTCCACAAATGAGAATAATTACGAACAATTTCTTATGATGATTAATTTTTTTTAATTTCTTTTCTTAATTTCCAGGTATGAATTCTAAGATTTCGCCTTTGCCTTTAAAATTCAGAATGTAAGTTAGGTATTTAAAGCAGTTTTTATAGAGAGACATATTTCAATAAATTAATGAGCAAAAGTCTTTTTTTACTTTATTTCACTTATTTATTTTTGTAGCAATTATTGCAACTAAAAACAGCTATTATTAATATTATCAAATACTCATTTTTAGTGCACAGTCACCCTGTGATAATTACAGTTGTATATAGAGAACTGAAAATGTTAGAATAATGCTTATTACAATTTCGCTAGTGACGCACAATTTATAAGTCACTAATTTGGTAAGCTTGTATATACATCACAGGATCAGACTTACAAAAACGCTTTAAATTTTGGGAATTTTACAGAATTTCTAGAAGAAAAAAAACGTGCCGAAGTATTTTTTAAATTTCGGATATTCTTCACCTGGTACTTACGTATTATTCCGGCGGTCATTCCCGCCAAACTATTTTTGCATTAAATATGCTGGCAAACTGTTGCCAATCATATTCTGAATCGTCAATAATTTCATGTGTCCCGGCATTTATTTTGGCGTAAAATTGCTCGTCTTTGCAGATCGCCGGGATAATACGTAAGTACCCTTCACTTCATAATTTCTAGTGAGGTTTTAATTACTTGCACTCTTGAGAGACATCTAAAAAAAACAAGTCTTATTTGCCTTTCACTCCACTAAATTCGGAAACAACGAGTATGTACTTTAAGTAACCTTTTTAATTTCAGAATATTTAGATGCTTGAAAATGTAAACCCTTTTGTCACTACTGCCGACCATTTGCGGCGGCCGTCACAAATCCTTCTGTGGCCATGAAACGTTCTCTGGGTACTAATGTGGCCCAATGGCGGCATGTGCGAAATGTTCTCTGAGTACAACCGCCACTCCATTAAAATCTGCATTCACGGAAAGCTATGTGGGTATGATTACCATAGCTGCCAAAATTTTCGGAATATAACTAACCACTTTTACAGTAATTTTGCGTTAGAATATAATTTTCGATTTTTAAATGTATGCCTCAAAACTCTTTTTTGTGGCTTACGCTTCCGTATAGTTCAACCAATTTTGTGAAAAACTTCCTCGTACCACGACTATATAACCGCGGCTCCTCCGTACCAAAAGGGTTAACATTTAATCCCCATTTTTTTTTCTTCCAGTTTTCATAAGGTTCATGTGTTAAATGTACTTAAGTAGCTGTGATCACTCAAACTGTATTGAAAATTATCCTTAAGTAGGTAATACATTCTTTTAATGGTCTTACGGGTCTCAGTGATTTATTGATAACTCATTCTGTTCTTTATTTTCCATATAATGGCGTTGAATTTCTGCGAAGACATGAAAATTAAACAGATTTCTTCTGTGCGAACTACTTATTGGGTGTCCCAAAAATGACTTCTTTTTAAAAATGAATAAAAAAGAAACGAATAATGGGCTTAAAATAATTATTGCGGGAAACGAATGTGTGGCGTCTTCATTTTTTTAAATATTTTATTATGGTAGTAAAAAATCTTACCGAAAGGTGGCGCTGCAGCTACTGCATTCAGCAGTAGTATTTTGCAGTTTAATGACAATATTCTCAAAATGTCCTCCATTTATCACAATTGCATGTCGGAGCCTCAGAATAAAATTAGTACACACTCTCTGCAACTTGTCTAACGGAATGGCTTCACACTCTTCACAGATTAATCGTTGGAGCTCCGTGAGCCATGTGAGATTTTTATATTAAACTATATTCTTCAAATGCCTTCAAAGAAAAGAAGCCACGTGGATTTAGTGATGAATGGAGGACATTTTGACAATGTTATGTAATTGCCGCCCACTGTTTCTAGATTCAGTAGCCGCAGCGCCACCTGTCGATAAGATTTTGTACTAATGTAATAAAGTGATTGGGAAAAAAAATCCAGACATCACACATTCATTTCCAGCAAGAATTTTTTACTAATTCTATTCGTTTACTTTCATTACTTTAAAAAAAACAGGTAGTCTTTTTTAGGACATTGTGTACCTTAAAACTTTAAGATTTTTTTTAATGTTTGCACTTAAACTGCTATCAACTAGCTATTTCCTTGAAAAGGCGTCCTGTCAAAGCCTTTTTCAGGAGAAAAAGTCTTAATTTGTTGAAATTAACTTTTTCCGTTCTTGCTTTCTTTCTTCTTTTACTTTTTTCTTCATAACTAGTTTTTCCTGTTACTTTTTATAAGTAGGCTATATTTCACTGCTTATCTTTTAATTGTTAATTATTGATTTGTTTTTCTTTTCGATTAAAATTTCCATAGCAAGACTTTACTGAATAACTTAACCAGAAATTTGTAGAACTATTTCTAAACAGTTCCAAAGCAAAAGCTTCTCTCTAAAGCTATTCTCAACAAGGCTGTAATCAAGATTAATCTCATCTTAAAAGAGACTGTATTTTATCTTACACAAGTTTTTTTCTTCCCCCTCCCAAACTAGCTTGTGTGGCTCAGTCCCTATATACATTCCAAGAAGTCTTGAAAGCTCAATTTATGTGCCACCTTCCCGCGGCGAGAGATGGGCCATAATTCCTCCTCGACCAACTTATGGGCCAGCAGTTAAGGAATTATGTTCGACCAGGCTCCAATTTATTACGCAAGGAGTTTAGAATGATATAAACAGCGGTTTGAGTCAAGCGTTTCTCATGCACATTGACGGGACAAGATAGCGACCTCAATGGATATAGGGACAGGCCAGATTTCTTGTAGACAGGATTGTAGGAATTCAACTTTGTTTTAGTGGGAAGAGGGGAGGATTACCATTTGAAAGCTCTTGCTTGTCGCTCGCGTGGGAATGATGAATGCAGAAGTTTCGGAACAAGAGTGGAGATATTCGGTAACAGGTGGGATACGGAGGAGAAAAAGTTTAAAAGGGAATGTCTTCATATTACGGTTTTAGTTAGAGACACGTGTTCAAAATATGCCTGATACTGCATGGAAAAATGATGTTAAATGGTTCCATTTTAATTATTAGTCTATGGGTTACTAAGCCATTTTGGAAATTTTTTTTAAGAAGATTTCTAAGAAGGTTTTAATAAACAATTAAGCTAGATGTCAAATGTTTCCTTTTAGCAAGACAGTTAAATAGATTTTCTATTGATTAGATGCAATTAGAGCCTCATAAATCAAACACAAGAGCGTATTAATGATATTACAAGCTTTTTTAAAGATTTGAGATTATGGAGTATTTCTTTAATTAAATTGTGTTTCATGTTTCTTAATAATTAATGGTTAATATTTTTAATAAGATGTTATTTCACTTGAATGCCGGAGGATCTGTATTAAGGAAAGAGAAGCATGTTTCTACGGCAAGTTTTATTTTTAGGTAGTAAAATCTAAACTGTTATAGAAAATTTTTCCTTTATTTACAGCTGAAATGCATTTTAAAGATTAGGTCAAACATGAAAATATAAAAAATACATGGAAAATGGTATCATTAAAGCTTAAAAACATATATGTTTATCTAAAAGAAATAATAAAGTAAATAAATTGGTTTTGTTCAAAATAAAATATTAATCCACTATTTTATTTGGGTGTGAATTTTTAAAATACCATACATTAATATGTTTTTAAATTAAGTGTATTTTCATTTATCTTATTTATGCATCTTTATGTTTTAAATGGAAGGAAAATTCTTCGAAGAATTTCTTTAATAAGTTAAATATTTGATTAAAAGGAAATTTTAATGACTAAAGCTGGTGATCTGAAAAATTAAATGCAATAAATTTTATCGTGGTCTTATCGTGGTACTTATAGCATGAATTCGTTTTAAATATTTAGTGCCAAAACATGATAACAGCAATTAAAAAAGATATAGTTTGCTTAATAATCTTTTAATTTATAAATACCTTTCATCCTGCAAGATAACTTTATAATCATAATTTTGTATGATTTAGTCAATTGCCCTGATTGATTGACTTTTTTTAACTTTCACAAAAACAAAAGGGTCCATTTAATCCATTTAAGAGTGTTTTGATGCTATTCTAAGAGTGTTCTTAAGAGTGTTTTCATGCTATTATATTATACAAATACATATTCATTTTATAACGATTTATTATTCTATTTTTGACGTAGGTATTCCATAATTAGAAATATACTTCTTTTTTTCAACGGACAGGCACTTGCCAATTAGGCATTGTCCACCACATCTGCCAGAAGGGATTGTGGTCATTTTATTATAGGGACACCAAGTGGGAGTCCAGTGTTACCCCCTATGAAGGGACAAACAAGTTACCATCCATGCCCAAGCCGGGATTCGAACCCGGACCTAAGGCGTGATAGAATGGTTCATAAGCCACTACACCACCTGGTTGGAGATTATAAAGAGACTATAATAAATAAACAAAATGTAAGCTAAATGAAATAGAAAATAGCTTCTCAAAAATTACAAGAAATAATAAATTTTAGTAATTATAAAACGTGATACATTATTTAAAATTTGTATAATTACGAGTACTGTTTGAAATAAAGTTGAATTTGTTTTTCTCCGCTCCAAGGACATTTTTCTATATACTATTTTATAAAAATTTACTGCTTTTTTATATGCATATAAAACACAAAAATTATGCTTACGGCAGCAACATCAGAGATCAATCGGATTATTCAAAGGAAATATATTCCCTAGAAAGAATACGGATTAATTCTAAATTCTATTTATTTTAAAATAAGCACCGCTGAAGTGATTTTGATCAGACCGATGTTTTTGATGTTATGATAGATTCATTTCTAAACGTAATTAAAATTTAAATATTCACCCAATGAATCATATTTTTAAGCTCTTTCTTTAAATAAAAACCCGCACTTTTTCAGTATTTTAATTTGAAAAAACATCCAGGACATTTTTTAAAAAATTTGTTTTCGTAGAAATTTCTAAAGTAGCACTTGATAGCGAATTAATAGTAATATTTATGAGATATTTCTTGTTTGCATGCAAGTATTTCGGCATATAGTATTATTTACAAGTGTTAGCAATGAAATATTTTATGATTTTTAAGCAGTTTTATTGCAGGAAATTTTATAATTAGAAACTCGTTTTATTCTTTATTAGTTTTTTTTTAATTTAGTGAACACTGATTTATTATTTCAACAATTTTTATGTGCGTGTGTTCAATACCTTCTACTGTTGATCATTTCTTATATTTCATTTCATATCTTTGCATTATTTATTAAGTCTGTACTGTTTCAAATAGTATTGCACAAATGAATTAATACAGCTGCTATATGTGATTTACGCAGAATAATCTTCAGGAATTTGCATTGGAATTCCTGAATAAAGATTATAAAGTCTCAGACAATCCTTGGCAAAATATTGAAATTATTAGAAATTTTTTTTATAGCATTGCAATATTTTCTAAAAGACATTACTTATTTTGCCTGATTGAAAATATGCTTTCAGGTGTTTTTCTTGAATGTAAACTGAATTAAAACTGGAAAACAGTACTAAAAAATATATTTGAGTTTAAATAAATCCTTCCTAATTTAGGGGCACTTTCTTTGTTAAAAACCAATCACGTATATTTATGGTAAGTTATTAAATTTCATTTGCTTGAATTTGTGGTCTCTTGAAATGCTTACGAAAATATTTGTATATAAATAATTTGAATTTAGCTTTATTTTTCGTTTGAAGAGTTTCTTTGGTTCATTTTCTATTTCATAATAATCTTTCAATTTTTGCATAAGAAGCAATATTATTCTAAATCTCAAATACATTTCGATTTCATTATGAGCAGCAGTGTGAATGCATCAAGTAATAAATTTAAAAATGAGCCGTAAAAAGTCATATTTTAGATTTTACCACTACCTGCATACAGCTTCCTGTTTTCTTATCAAATATTGGTACAATACTTGATCATTATATCATGAATTTTTACTAAAAATAACACCAACACCAAGAATAATAATAATAAGACGGAATTTCAGTTTTTAGTTAAGTATTTTTAACAAGCAGAAAAACATATAAAGCATTGAAGTTGAAGCATAGGTGAAAGTAGTTTATTTCTGTGACTTGAATCTCAATATATAGCTTGCATTAGGTCAAAATAATTTTTCCCCCTATGAATTAGAACTCAAGATTTAGAACAGATAGTGATCAACTGTCTTGTATTTGGTTCAAACTGAATTTGTTTGGAAATGATTTACAAAGAATCTTCAAGAGAAAAAAACATTTTTTTTCCTCTCAAAAATTAATTGCTTTTTGTTAAAGAGCCGTGTCCTATATATGTAATATGTAACGTTCAGAACTGACTCGGCAGTGTTCCGAATTATCGTCAATGTGTATATCGATTTTATCAGAAATTAATACGGAAAAAGCTTTTTGAAAGGCAGATTTTCTTTCTGTAATATTTTAAATTATAAGTGGAGGTCCATGCATAATAATTATTTTTAATCCAGCTCATTATCCACTAAATTTCAAGACAAATCCCTTTTCCCATTTTTATTCTTTTCATGCAAATTATTCATTTGTAACAAAGTTGTACAGTTGGCATTATATATTTGCATTTTACGCAATTCAAATGTAACACATCATATATATATATATATATATTGTATTTTTGAGACATGCTATTAAAATGCTGCACCAGAAATAGCTTAATTTTTTATAAGAACACTTAGTACGCAAAGAGTAGATTAAGAAGGCACATCGATTTTACTTTTTTCTAAAATTCCCACCTTCATAAATATTATACTAAAATGTGCTAGTGCTCAAAACATGTTGAATTTTGCCTTTGCACTAACAGTTTAACATAGATTTTACGAATGCATTCATTTTAAGAGTGCAATTATCAATTATTGAAATATTAGAATATTTGAGTAACACTTTTCTAAAGGCAAGAATTTTAGGAAAACTTCGACAATTGGTATCTGTCCAAATTAAAATAAAATTAATAGATAAATTTATTTTTATTTATTCATGAAAATTAAAAAATAAAGCAATTGTGAACTGAAAAATATAATTAACTTACATTATATTTTTAATAAAATAATTAGAGAATTTTGATAACTCGTACTTAAACTGACATTAATATGAACAAGCTCTATAACTCTGCTGAGAAACAAAATTAATGCTTTCACAAGTTTAATGCAGCTTTGAAAACAAATATTTTCATTCAAAAAGAAGATATACTACTTCGGTCACCAGATAAAAAAAAGTTTGCAAAAACGCTCGCTTCTATAGAATTCATTAATTCATGATCCTCATTTCAAAATGCGTCATTGAAAGCTGCGAATGAATTAATATCCGACTCCAAGGAAAGTAAATAAAACTTACCTAATACTTTGAATTTCAAGCGAAAGTTTTTGGACACGTGAGCTTAATTTATGCTATTACCATTTTGTGAATTGGAAGTAACAGTTGTTTTTCATCGTGTCTTTCGAAAACAAATACTTTTCTTATTGTATTCTGTCTAATCGTATCGAAGAAAGTTTTCTTAGTTATTTGCAAGTATTGGCAATCGATCTCCTCCTACAATACTTTTTTTGTGTCTTCCCCCAGCAAAAGGTGCATTCTCAGACGTTGCTGCAATTTGATCGATATCTACCGATAGCTATCGATTGTCAATATCTGTGAAAATGGAGTTTATGAACGCTTTGGATCTTGACATTGATACATTTCTTATTTAAGTTCATTAATGCATTTTATTTGATCGGTCACACAATGCGTTACGTCATACTTTGGTTTATTATTTATGTTTCTTTTTTCATATATATCTTCGTTCTTATCTAAAAAAGAATAAAACAACTTAGTACATACTATTTAACGTGTGTCGTTGGCATCATTTCCAGATCGATTGTGTGTGTATTACCAAGAAGAAAAGAAATATGGTGATATGATACACCATTCCGTTAGGCTTTGCAATAATCTGGGTGTTCGTAAAACTTTCTAGAAAAAAAAGGTAACCCAATTATCTAGTACTCAGGCCAAAATATGAGAAAGCCGGATGATGACTCTATGGGTGCTCATAAGCGTCAAGCAAGAAATAGCATGTTTAGAAGTAGCTGTATTATTCAACCACGGTGTAAGATACGTATGAACAGTTAAAATAAATCTATGTGTGAGACCACTGTAACTATGAATTACTTGGTTAAAGTTTTCTGTCTATCTGTCTGTCTTGTTTTCATGGATTATGGAGGCTTAGGCACTTCTGCTTTTACAGCATTTTGTACCAATCCCAAATCCAGATCAGTTTGATAGCGGCAGCATCGGCCAAGGGGAGTTAATTTCTACCACAAACTCCAGAAGAGTTCCTTTCTACCTCATTCGGCAGCCTATAGATGACAGCAAAATTTTAACCAATTCTTTGGTTAAAATTTTAAAAGCTACGGTTGCAACTATAACTGTTAACGACTTGCCATCAGATCAATCCTAATACTAGATTACAGCTTAAAACTTGAAAAGAAAAGGCGTATCTTACTCAAGATAAACAGAGCTTTTTAATTATCCGATTATGATATTCGATATTGTTTCTTGAACGATGGTCGTCGCATGCATCCCACAAAATCAAGTCAAACGTCGACAAGTTTGACGACTTGTACCAAAATATCACCGAATTCGGCGACTAAGATGCTGCCAAAACTTATTTTATATTTTCCTCAATAAGTTTCCAAATTTTAAAATATGAAAGAAATTTAAGGATTCACAACTTGAAATCAAAGATCTCAAATTAATAAATTAATTAATATTGTTGCAGATATTTAAGCTTAGCTGCCAGTTCATAGCTTAATTGTCCAAGGCAAAGTTATAGCAATCAGTCCACTTGTCAGGAAAAACAGAAATTTTATTGATTCTAGAACTTCGATGAACAATCTGCTATACATAATTCCCAGGATTTCATAGTCAGTAACTTGATTTATAACAGGCAGCTTATCACAGATGCAGTATTTTGCATATAATATAACCATTCCACAGTCTAAAAACTCAGTGGAAATTCTCAAGCAGAAATCCTCAGCTTACAACAATAAAGAATGCACAAACAGCCTTCAAAACTAGGCTTCTCAAAACAAGTAACAAGGCGTCACTTAATACCGCAATACACGTGCTCACAGCAAGAGTGAAAATTGAATTGAGCTGCAGGGTGTGATCTGCTCTTCTTATATAATCTCTCTGAAATTTTTAGCAATTTTACGAGATTCTATTTCTAGAAAATTCCCAATCAATCTCGATCTTTAATTGAGTAATACTGTTGCTACTGTGTCATACTTATGCAGGAAAGCAAATGTTACAGGTCCCACTAGTAAAATTCTGCGAAATGTCACCAGGCTTGGGGACTTTTTGGAGAAATATCGGCAAATTTGGCGTCAAAAATAAGTCTCCCAAAACCGAAGTCAGCTAAACATCGCCAATATTTCGGAAGAATTTGAGAAAACCCAGAATACGTTAAACAATTTGGACACACTATCTCGCGTTCTAGTTAACAGATTTTCATGCAACAAAATGAAAATTTTAATTATTTGACATGTAGAATATGAATTTAAGAGCGCGATTCAAGTGAAACGCGCGCGATCGAGTTCGAATCGAACGTTTTTCAGTCCCCAGTTCCCAGTTCAGTCCCCAGAATGCTTCCAATGAACAAACCTATCGCGTAGTCATGTGATCAAAACACGATTGTTTTGTTTCAGTTGAATAAGAAACATTGCTATATTTCGAAGTTTCCACTGTTCGACGCGGAAAACGTTCGAATTGTGTTTCACTTGAATCTCGCCCTTAGACTGAGTTAAACCCGAAAGTTCGTAACAATATGCAACAAAAGTCAAACTTAGAATAGAATATTAAACACATAGAATATTAGACTTGCAGGGCTATTTTGACAGCATGCGTATGCATTAAATAACATTTTTAACGTCCCAAAAATATTATAATCAACGCCATATAGCGTAACGACTGATAAAAGATTCTTGTGGTCTTGATAACGTAAAAAAAATGGCATTGCATGCCTACCAAATACCGCGAGTTAAAATCTCGCAGATGAACGAGATACTGTCGGACGAGTTGACAAACTCTTTATCATGCAGTGGTTTTATTGTGTAGTTTTCCAGAATAACTGTGGAAAACCTTAGAAGTAACAATTCAGTATGAAGGGAACATTACCACTGATGACAAAAATGAAGTTAAAGCTGTAAAATGACTTGTGAATTTCCACCATCAGCGTTAGCTAGAAACACCAAACTTGTAACGGAGTTAACTCGATAATAGGAACCTTGTTTTTGTATGATATAAACAGAGGTTTGTCTAAATATCACACAAACGTAGTTGCTGTAGTGATTGATATGGTCGGCGATGAGGGATCTCTCTCTTACAGCTTGAAGCTTGAACATCTAAGAAATATTTGCATACTCTCTTTATACGGCCTCGAAAAATCGAGAGTTTTCTTTATGTCACGCAAACGTAGTTGAGGTTCAGCGATGACGTGCAACCTCACTTGCAATTTAAAAGCGAGCTGCAGAGAGAAAACTAAAATCCTCATCCTCGATATTTGGTCCATGAAAAGCAACTAAAATACTAAGTTAACGTTTATTTCAAGTATTATTCCTTTTTTCATTTATTGGTCCCGTGAAAAAGGTTAATTTCCAATTTTGATAATCTCAGAAAGCTATTCCGTCCAAGTAATCTAAATCATGCTCTGTTTTCCTCATCAATAGAATTAACTGAAATCATAAAAATTACACAATTATTTTGCTTGTGTCGTCTGGTGATATCAAAATGACATAGATCTCACTCTTTTCATCTTCGTCACACCACTGGATTTAAAAGAGGTGAAAATTAGAAATATTTGCTCAAAAGTCAGGGCACGGATAGATTTTCAGAATTTTAAACTATGTAGTTTTTTTCTATATAATTTAACGTAATTGTGAAAATTTTCAAGCCAATCGCAGCAACGAAGTGGATTTTGTTACCTCTTTTTAGCAAAAATTTTTCAATGTTTGGGAGTGGTACAACCGGAACTGCTAAACCTAGGCTTTTATATATAAGGTAATATTGTTTTGCATGGCTGTCATTTACTGCTTTAGAAGCTTTATTTCAAATGTGCAATGTGTGAGTGAAACACATGCTCATGTCGCTGACATGTAACAATTTTTAATCCAGTTAATTCACAGTATTTATTCGTAACTGTCTTAATTTTAACAATGGATGTAACGGCCGACATGAAATATCGTAGAAATAAATGCATTTTATTATGATGTTTCAACGCTTTTCAACCGTGTTCTTTCCAGCTAGGAATTTACTCCCTTCAGACAATACATTAACAGAGCAATCAATATTGACGGCTACATAGATTGACAATAATGCCATTAATGCTGTTTCCGACCAGCTGCACAAGATCGATTCGGGCACCCAATCGACTGATCGATTGGATTTTGATTACACCCGGATCTCATATTGCAGTGGCATTCCTTCGCCAAATTCGGTTTGAGAGGAAACTTGATCGGCACATGTGTGTGGTGTGTTACCCCAAAAACTGAATATCATTCTTTATCTGGTTTTTGTGACCAGAAAGCAGCTTTCGTATTACATATTCTAGTGTCATGTCTGAGAATTGTTTTAATAGGGAACGCATATTTTGTGTACAGTCGAAATAAAAGACTTATGAGTTATTTCGCTCAATTATGATAAGCCAATATAAGAAAATAAAGAACTTTGACGTTTAGATTGTTCACGTTTCAGAGACCCTCTTTTTTTTTTTTTTTTTTTTTTGAAGCTGCGAATTTGCTTCGGTGTTCTAGAATTTCTCGCTATTTCTTTTATAAGACGAAACCAATATTTACCCAAAAGATATAATATTATAAAATAAAAATATTCGTAACTCTGGAATGTCATATCTCAAATATGATCCCCGATTCAACTTCTTTTTTTTAATCATATTTTAACCTACGAGAAAATTAATTAGTTTAAATGGTAATATCTAGGTTAGCAAAATAACAGTTAATGTTATAAGAAATAATAATTTTCTTCTTATTCTGTTATTTGATTCTTTAAAATGATGATATTTTTAATTAAGATTTCTTTTCATACATTTATTTAGATAAACATCGATTCCGGAGAAAATTAAATAGCATTTAATTACATTAATTTACTGCAGAACGAAGTTATAACAACACAAAATCGTTCATTAATTGTTTATGAATATCCCATTCTCAAAAAGCAGAAAAGCTGCAGCACTCATTGTAATTCTTATTTAATCTAATATTAGACACGAACAGATAAGAAGAGAAAGCAATAAAAGATTTTAAAAAAATTAACCACCTATTGTTTCTCAGTAGGTGTAAGACTTAAGAGCAAGTAATAAAAAATGTATTTTTTTAGCGCCAAAGTTTAAACATTTCCTTAAAAAATACTTTGTATGGCTGATCGATTCTGCATTTATACCTCTTATTCTAGTGTGAACTTTTGAAACGATTTATTCAAAAATTTAAGAAGTACATCACACAATAAAAATAAATCAGAACTACTTTTTTCAAGTATTAAAAGTATCTGATTCCTTAAAAGAGAATTTTAATAAATAATCCTAGAACAAACATAACATAAACACTTATTAAAATACCCTTTAAACATGTCAATTAATCTGTTTGAATAAAGCGGTATCTGAAACAACCTTTCCTTTCAAAATAATGTTCCATACTACTGCTCCTTCATCTGGCTAATTTCTAAGAACTGGCAATCAATAGAACTAAGCTTTTTTTTCTGTTCCTCTCTCCCTCTAAAACGGAATGCTGAAAGGGGTTTTAGAGCCAATCAGAAAGTATCGACATCCATCGATTGCCTGCGACGTAACGATAAAATGTTTTCAGTAGCTTTCAAAGCGAATTATTCAGTTGCAGAAAATTGATTGGAAATCTTGATTAAGGCTATATTTTCACCGCTTAAAATGTAGTATATATTTTTTGATAGACTATTTGTATTTATTTTATGTCATTATGATTATTTTGGAGGGAATTCATCGGCGATCAAATGTCTTTAAACAAAAATAACGAGTTGAATTTTATGTTACCCTCAAACAAAGAATTTTGCTTTCATTTCATTTTCTGTACACTTCATAATCCATTAAATGTTAGAAATTCATTCTTTTGTAACACACTATTAACATTTGAAAATTATTTTGTAATTGCATAAATGACTGACTGATTTTGTCTTAACATCAAGATCTTTACCATTAGTTAATAATACTTATACATCCAGCAAATTTTGTCTTTTGTTGGTTTTATCTTTTTTTTCTTTAGTAGAAATATGCAATGTGTTGAAATTTCATTAAAAAAGAAACTGCAATAAATTATGGAACGAAACTTCAATGTATTTTAACTTCCACATATTTAATTTATTTTATGAAAAAAGTATGACATTGATAAAGAGATGACCACGATCTAAACGCCACATTTGTTACATTTGTGTGTTCCGTTTTTAAAATTAGCTTTTGTAAACTGTCTGTTGCCCTTATTTCAATGACGAATAGCAGCAGATATTTACTAACATAAGCAGAACTGGATTAAGCTTGGCACGGGCCTTGAATATATTTAATAAATTCATATAAATGTATTGAATATGTAATTATATAATAATGTATACAATACAGTAGAACCTCGATTATCCGAACCTCGACTAACCGAAACTCTCCGTTAACCTAAGTCGGTTTCTTCACTTTTTTTTTAATCAGAAAATTACTTTTTGAAGGAGATTCTGAATCTGGCGCAGTTTCAATAATTGAGTTTTGGAAAACTGTCAGTATCAAAGATTGCATTTATATGATCAGTGAAGTGTGGGAATCTATGCCGCAATCGACACTAAAACGAAGTTGGCGAAAACTTTTGCCGAATTTTTCAACTGGCGCAGATGAAAATGCTACAGACATTGTGAAAGATAGTGTTACTGAGTTTTCAAGCCTTTTTAGCCCAATGAAAGGTTTTGAAAATTGTGGGGATAGAGAAATCACGGTTGAATTGTGACGTGGAAGATACAGGCTTCCAATTGCTCAATGATGAGGGATTAATAGCAGAAATCCGAAAATCTCTAAAAGAAGATGATGAAGATGAGAATGATCCTGGAGTAAATAAGATAAGTAACAATGATGCTTTTGAGTGTTTTTCAAAAGGCCTTCTTTGGTTGGAACAACAGGAGCAGCGTGATTCCTCTGAAATCATGCTTTTAAGAAAACTTCGGGATAGAGCTGCACAAAGGATGGCCAATTTACGCCAGATGAAGCTTCCTTTTAAACCATTGTAAGTTTTTGTTTCAGAAATAAATTTATTTTTATTTATAATTTTAATTTATTTAACAGTTGAAATAGTCATAATAACAGTTCAATGACGATACTATATATTAAACTAGAGGATTATTGATGATTCTCGATTATCCGAAAATTTCGATTATCCGAAGTAGGTTCGGTCCCAATTACTTCGGATAATCGAAGTTCTACTGTATATTTAAACATGATTATTTTTAATCTTTTTTTTTCTCATATATTCATGCATCCTTGAATGATTTTTTAAATCCTTGATTGCGATAACTGTAAGATGACTGATGAAGTTACAATAACACATGAAGCAATGGAATATATATTTCATTAAATTTGATAGTCCTATCCAATAATTCATTAATTGTTCGTCAGTGTTATATTACTTTTAACCAAGCCATGGACATCTGGATGAGAAATACAGAAAATGCGGCTGTGACAATTCATATATCTCCCTCAATGGTGTTCTAGGTATTTCCCTTAACCTATAATCCAAGAAAACATCCTGTCAAGATTTAAATGTACGGAAATTTATCCATTTAGCTGGTATGAATTTTCAGATACTGTGTTCGCTCCCGTATCAGTGAGTGATCGCCTTCTCAAGCAGAAAGACCTATCTGACCCTGTAAATTAAGATCCCAGATGACAATTTTCAAAATTAATTCTCAGGGCCAAGAAAGTCTGGATTTTTCAGAGAATATTGAAGCATCTTCAATACAAATTCCACATTAATCAATTGATTTAACAAATAAATGAACATATTTTATATAACTAATTATGGTAACAGACATGATATGCAATAAAAATACTTATCACAAATAGGCTTTTGCTTTTACAGTCAAAGGCCAAAAACTCAAGATGTATGTTTATATTTCTTTTTCGACCATGCACTAATGGTAAACAGGTGTTTCTATTCTGAAATATCAATTTTGTTGTTTAAAAAGTTGAAAATAATGTATGGTAACAGACATGGCATCAATGTCCAGACAGCTATATTTAATTATCGAAAGTCTTGCATTTTTCTATAAACTCAAAAAAAAAAAAAAAAAAAAAAACTTTTCGTATTGTAATTTAAACTCAATTTCACAAAGTTAAAGCATGTCAGGGCAGAATTTCTGCTTTTGGACAGTAATTCTCCGTAACATGTTTTATGTTCTATGATTCGGACAGCTATATTTCGGCATCTTCTCTACTCATTTCTCTTTTAAAATAAATATTAAATAGTATGTTTTTAATCTGTTATTTCACTACTGGGTAAACTGTCTGATTAAAACCGTGATAAAAAGGAAAATAATTTAAATTTCCTTATATCTTGTAAAAAAAAATATATATATATTTTACTCGCGGACAGCAAATGGCACCGAATTTTGGAAACGACCCAGATTATTACGAGCTCATTTGTAAAAATGCTTTAGTATACTGTAATGTGGGCTTGTGAGACAACTAACCTCAAAACC
The DNA here is from genome assembly GCA_038373885.1 of Cheiracanthium punctorium. Lineage (NCBI taxonomy): Eukaryota > Metazoa > Arthropoda > Arachnida > Araneae > Cheiracanthiidae > Cheiracanthium > Cheiracanthium punctorium. The sequence continues at coordinate 513,054 of JAWZYV010012919.1, forward strand.
TGTGACATCTTCCCCGCTTTGTTGCAGGTTCTCTAATCTCGAGTTGAATAAAAATCGATGATTTTCAATATTAAAAAATGTTTCTTGGTTTTTCAAGTTAACCTAATATAAGCCAACGATATGGTTAATTTATGCGTTAAAAACTTTATTTAAATAGTATTGTTACCAGTGGAGTTACTTAAAAACAATGTACACCTCTTTCCCCTAGTTAGTATTATAAGTAGTCTTATAAAAAAAAGGCCGAATTTACTTTTCTTTTTTATTCAAATTACCGAAATGTTCGTTATAACGAAAAAATTTCACTGTCCCATAAGATTCATTGTAACAGAAGCTTATTGAATTAGATGCGAGTTTGTAGGTATGAACATAGGATAATGTTTTCATATCACATAGTTTTAAATCAGTATAAATATTTCCTATCACATTTTAACATCATAAAATTGAAAGTTTTTCATGACATAGAATAATTTGATTGTGAATTGCAATCGAAACACTTAATTTTATTACACGGTTCCTAATCGCCAAGTGCAGTCAATTATTTTGAGTTGCATTGCTTACTCACTGGGAATTTCCTATCTGAATAACGATCAAAATTCTTAGAATAAACCTCTTTTCTTTGTTTCCTTATTCGAAAAATACGAACTGATTTGGGGCTGTAAATTTAATTCATTTACGAGCGTAGGAAAAAGGACTTTCTAGTAAGTTTTCTAATCGACAACTTAAAAAAAAAAAAAATCCTAAAATGCAAGTTTTCAGAAAAATACGAGCATTACAAACTTTACAGCTTTTCTTGATAGAGAAGATTTCGAATTGTGCATGGCAAATCATTTTTTTTTTATTTGAAAGTAGCAGGTTGATTTTTACTTCTATTTACTTTGCACACAAGTTTGAATGTGCTTGGAGAAAAATGCAAATGAATGAATGTTAATGGCTGACCTTTCGATGCTTTAATTTTTAAAGATTATTTATTTTATATGAATAAGTGCTGCTGTTATTTATGCATTTACAATGTATAAATTGAAAATTTTTGGAATTTTTTCAAGATATAATATTATTGAATATTGAATGTTCCTAAGGTGGACAGAAACTTCGATTTAATCATGTTAATCAGAGAGCACTCTTTATTATACAGATTTCTTTGAATCATATAGTTGCTGCTTTTAAGAAAGAATAATTAAGACTCTGTAATTAAATTTTAAAATTACCTATTGCTGTGAAAATGGGAATTTCTTACAGGCCCGGACAGGCTCCTTTGGGGTACCTCGGCTAGAGATTGAAAAGGGGCCCCTTACTAGTCAATTTAGAAGGAATTATTAAATATTAGAATATCTAATATTTGTAATTTAGACTTACATGCCTAAAAACCACATTTAACTATTTCAGAGCTTTTGTGGGCCCCTCGAGCCGCAGGGTTCCTGGGGCCCTCCGCTACGCTACTGCGTAAAGACGTAAGATTACTGGGAAATTCCGTTTTAACGAACCAATTCGGATATGTAGCATTTCAAGCATTACTCATAGGAAAAAAAAAGGGAAATTAATGAACAAATAGATGTAGCTGATATACTTAGCCACTTAATGTTTTATGATAGTTATGTATGGTTACTGAGTATTTTGACAAATCAACTGACTGTTTAAAATATTTTTCTCCATTATATGTATGACGTATATCTTAGACTTGTTATCAGTGAAACTTAGAAGGATAAGTGGACGCTTTGCAGATAAAGATCTGTCTTTTCTTTTTTCTTATTTCCAATGGAGAGGCAGGAACAAATAAGAAAGTGATACAAAAAAGGCATGAAATGGTTACTTTAAAATGTAAGAAATGATAGTAGCCTAAAACCAATGTCACGATTTTTTTGTCTCCAGTAGTGAAATAACAGACAAAATGGTACGCAAGTGCTTGAAGGAAAAAAAATATTTTTGAAAAATGCCAGAAAGCGCCATCATTTTTTGGTTACAGCATGCAAATTTGAAATATTTGTTATAAAGGATTTCATTCTAAACTGTGAAATCTGTGTAATTTTAGCAGTCACTTGACAAACCATCAAAACTCATAAGTTTGTAGTCAAATACAAACAACAAAATCATCACTTAGTAGCTTCCAGACTTGTTGATTTTTGGAATTTTTGGTGGTGGTAATTGGCTTAGTTGTTGCAGCTGGCATCAAAAGAATCCTCCTGAGGAATATTTTTCAAAATCTATAATGGAAAAAGGAATCAATTACGTCTTTTGAATTCGGCTAAAATTCTAACGACTGATGTTTTTTTAGGTTAACTTGGATAGCATTACGTTAGGTTATCCGATCACTGTTATTTATCACTTTCTCGAACAACTGATTCTTTCCTAGCTTATAATACAAACATATATATCGCGGATAAGGTCACCGCTGTAGGGTTCCTCCACCGAAAATCTCCTACAGGTGGTGCTTTGCTAATCTAAAAAAACATCAGTAGATGAATGGATTTTGCAAAAATACTGTAAATTTTGATCGTGAATAAATAATTGCCAAGGTTTTCAATTTTTTAATAATAAACTGTCAGATTTGAAGACAAACGCATTTTTATTTTTTCCATGTTGTTCCATGGACATTTCCTGATCAGTAAAATGTAATCTATCAAAACAGTTTATTTACATCAAAATGCAAATCTGGTCCTTTTAAATCACAGAAGTTTTTTTTCCTATCATAAATTTAATAACAATAATAAAAGAGCTGATCTTTCCATAACCTCCTTTCTTACTCCCTTTTCAAACAGTGCTGCACATTCAGAATAGTATAATCCCTGTGAAGCTATGATAGGTACATTAGCACATATTTTTTTTTTCTGCCTACTCGATCCCGCACGGGATACCTTAAGAGCATCATCACCGTGGATTTTGATTTCGAGAATACGGTCGATTATCTACACGAGGGATTTACGTCGAGGGAGGGATCGCCTTCCGAGGGGGACTTTCTAAGGGGTCCTAACCCTAAGGGGTCCCCCGGACTTTCTAAGGGCCCCTAAGACTTTCTAAGGGGTCCCTAGGTCAATGGACGCTCCCAAACAGATCTTTGATGATTTAGGATTAAATGAAGGAACTTTTTGTTCCTTCTCAATGTCTCAAAAACGTCATTGTGCCTTTTTTTAAGGGTAACAGTTTTTCCGTAGTGAAGAATGGACAGTAATTTAGTATATATATACATATATACGTGTCAATTATTCAAGATAAATGTTACAGGGATTATCTCTTAACCTTTAAATGCATGAATTTGTAGCACGTCCGTGCCGTCACGCGATAACGGCGTGTGTAAGCTAAATTCCTTTAATCAGTTTTTGGAATAACTACTAATTAATTTTTCGAAACACTTGCTTTTTTGAAAGAAATAAATGAAATTGTTATAATTCACGACATGAATCATTTATTATAAAAAATTATATTTCATATGTGAAAATGACATAAGAAATTTGACTTGTACTCTTAATACTTTTTCATACTGCAGTGAACTTGCTTTAAACATACGATGCAGATGTACTACATCGCTCCCCAACATATTGGGGATGCATTTAAGAGTAAAACCGTAAATGTGCGAAACATATATACTTTCAATTAGAAAAGTTTGTCAAATTAAGAGTGGCTTTCGGATAAGGTAATCGCTCCTGAGGTGAGCTGTTGCCATGGCAACCGCGTAAATAAAAAGTAAACATTTGGAAATGGCGCTATCCCAAGCCTCATCTTAGGTGCAAACGTCTTACAGTCTGAAAACCAACAAAATAAGTTGCACGTCACGTAGCTTGACACATCGGTTCCAATGGAAAGCGAAGTCGTCTCCTTAGAGGTCATGTGACATAGTATTTTTAAGGGGGTACAACAAGGAAGAAAGGGCTTTTTTCATATGTTTTTGTATCACTTGAAGTCTTTGTCAACCTCTTCGGTGTAAACTGATGATGGAAAAAGAAACTGTGTCATGGCTGCTTCACTGCAGTATTTCAAGACTACTCCTTGACTCTAGAGACCGGCGGGTTATATCTTCATATATATATATATATATATATATATATATATATATATATAATCATAACCTCAAACAACTCAAAAGAGTAAAAAAAAAAGCACATAACAAAATAGAAGAAAAAAAATTTATTACTTTTTTCTTATGCATGATGAAAGTGTAAATTTGAAATAACTTGCCATATCCTGCGTGTGTAATATCATAAATATCGATATTTATTGATTCCTAATGTTGCCGAAAACGCTGTTTACTGCAACTCGGCAAACATCCATCACATTTCGAATCGATTAATCGATTAGATGCTGATTACTACCAGCTTTCTGGCTCCATTCCTCGACGATGCATTGAATCGAAAATCTGGCACAATACCCACTCGTGTTGTTAAAACGCAGCAATTTCACTGCAGAGATCCACCTCAGTTGGCTAAATTATTATCACAGGAAGCAGAAATTTCCCGATCAAATGGGTAGAAGAGATTTCCTACACCTTTATCTGATACATGCTAATAAGCTGGTTTCAGCCATCAAGCCAATAGAGTCGTGAAGCCCTGTCATCTTTTATGGGTCATTTAAAGACACGCCCATTGTCAAGAAAAATAAATTCATCAAAGTAGTCCATTCGAAAGCTATAAAATTGCATTATGTTATTAATATTTAATATGATAATGTTTTTAGCCTATTCGATCTGAAAATGCATTACGGCAAGACTAACTATCGCGCTTTCTTTCTAGATCTTGCAAGGATTAGTCTAAAACTTCCTTCTAATAATCTCGTAATATATAGATAAATATATACAGAGTATCCCAAAGAAATTATAACACGCTTTAATTCTTAATCGATTAGAAATAAGTGGACAATGTAAACTATTAGGATGTTGAAAATAAGGTGTAAAAAACGGCTAAGTTAAGACGAAATTCCTTTGGTTAATTTTCAAAAAGTCCCAATTTTTGTAATTTGCATACGACCCTCGTAAAGAAAAATTCCCTATTAATAAAATATGTCCCATATACTTATTAGGTGATGTACAAGTTTTCAGCCTTTCATAAAAAAAGATCTCTAAAAAAAGAGATATTTTATGACAAAGAAATATATCCATTTGAACAGGGGCGAAGCGAGGGGGGAGGGATATCGGGATATATCCCCCCCGAAATTTTTGGATTAGTGGTCACAAGATTAATGCTGTGCAGAAATTCCGTCTATTTATACACATATAAGTTCATATCTCTCCCCGTAAAATTTTCCTGGCTACGCGCCAGAATTTGAATGAAAATGTTCTTAGTAAAAAAGTATTTTCTTTCGCAATTTCTGTACGACACCCGAATCGCTATCATCCGATGTGAGTTTTTTTCTTTTGAGAGCCATTGAAATGTTGTTTAATTAGAATTTATATTTATCTGCACATCTCTGACACTTTATGGGATATAATTTTCAAATTTTGTGCATCACCTTATTGGTTTTAGTGCGTATAGATACAGATTTTACTAATTGAGAATTTTTTCTACGATGCTTGTATACAAGGTTAAAAAGTGCAACGTTTTAAAAATTAAGAAAAGGAATTCTTTAAAAACGCAATCTTTTTTCCTACCTTATTTCGAACATTTTTCAATTTACATTTCCCACGTATCTCTTTCAGATTAAGAAATTAATCCATATTACCAAGTTTTTGGGACATCCTGTATACTCGCATATATTGTCGCTAGAGCTCAAGATCACCTTTGCGCTAGAACCTAATGTGTGTGATTCAGTGTTTAAATCTTTCTTTAACCCTTTGAGGCGCAACCCTTTTCCAATGCTGAAAAAAGGGTAGCCGCTGCCATCGCTCGACTTAACTACCAGCAAGTTGGCGGTAGATCGAAAGGTTCATCGCGTGCCACAGATCTAGTGACCCCTTTTGTGACACAGCTGGCTGTGCGCGCACAGCCAGATGCGTCTAAAAAGGGTCTCTTTATCTGTGGCACGTGATGAACGTTTCGATCGTCCGCCATCTAGCTGATAGTTAAGTCGAGCGATGGCAACAACGGCTGCCCTTTTTTCAGCATTGGGCAATCTATTGTTCTCGCATTATTCTATTTTTCAGCAGATGTCAGTGCCGTTAAAAATAATCGTGACATTTTTTTTACGGAAATGACGTGCTAAACAGTAAAGGATTCTCGTGGAGCTATGTCACCCGCAACTATTTTATAGAAATCCAATCTATTCTTCGTGACTGGCAGCAGTCAAAACGTCAGAGTTTGGTGTTCCCAGAGCGGGAACACTGCGCGTTAGAGGGTTAAATATGGAAGTCTATGGTAGCTTTTAATTCCAATCAGAATAATCCCCTTGTCCGTAAAATGATTTTAGTCTTACGAAACATACCAAATCAAAAATTAAGTGTAATTTGATATTTTATAACATGATTATAAACTTGCGCATGTATATTATAATTCAAGCACAAATAGGTCGCTGAAAACCTCTTACCTTACCCTTATTATTTGCCGATTCTCTACCTTACTGTTATCGATTAATTGTACCGACCACAAAAATACATGTTTCAGGCGATTCGATATTTCGGGGAATCAATCGGGTGGGAGAGTGAATCGAAGTTTCTTTTCTTTGCAATCGCATCGCAATTCTACCCAGTAACGAAATATCCTATTGGAAATCCAATGAGATCGTCTCATATGTTTGCATCATTAGCTGGAACTCTTGCCGTCTGAATGAGCACGTCAATCGAGGAAACATATAGGGAACTGTAGGGCGGAGGAGAGGGGAGACAAAAAGATTCTGTTGAATCTGAGCTCTGAAAAACAATCCTTGGTTCATTAATGAACTAAGAATGTTCGATCGCTCGGTTAAATATGATCGGAGCAATGATGGTAGATGGTTTTATTTATTTTTTAGATGTGTAGCGTATGTTAGATACAACAATAGTGAATAAAGATATCCTTACGTATATATGTATTCGATCGATTTCAAGCTGCATGAATTGTACACTCGTGTCTAAAATTAATGTTACAAACAAACTGTACGTGATAACGGTAGAAACTTTCGGTTTATTGTAACAATATTTGGCACAGCGATATATTATCACAGGAGAAAGCATATAGCAGCGTAACAATATGTAACAACAATGTAACAATACAAAAGATATGAGTTGTTTGTTAATATGCAGGGTGCATCTAAAAATGGTCAAATTAGGATCCATCATATCCATTAAAGATCCATTTTATGTGGAGTTTGGACCTCGCACATTGCTATACAAGATCCAAAATCCGTTGTCATACTTGTTGCCACTGATGTCTGTGTACTCGTCTCGACAGAAAACGCTTGAGGCAATAAAATTCATTTTTATAAAAGTGAAGACTTTAACATCTATATTCTCCTGTAAGGGGCATGAACATCGAGCAGTGACTTTCCCAAACCATTCCAAACGTGTTCTATAGACCTGAGATCAGGAAAATTCACAAGCTAGTTAATGCAGCAAATATTCACTGATTCAAGAAGATCATCGATAATGTGAGCTCTATGTGGTCTCAATATTATCCTCTATAAAAAGGATGTTCTCATTTCTAACTTTTTTAGTTCTTTGTGGTGTTAATTGTTCCTTTCAGAATTGATAATCATCATTGTGGCCGGTGTACCACGTTAAGAAATCTAATAAAACTTCAGATCACCTGAATATTTTTTTCCAAATTTAAGAGCAGATCTTCATTTTCACATCCATCTTGCAGCTTAATACGATAAGATATTTAGTTGTGGAATTTCTTATAGCATATTTTATTCTAATATAAGAACTGAATATTGAGAATTTTTTAATTAAAAAATTAAAATTTATTTGAAAGAATCAAAAGTAGTTTACTGAATATAGTTGATATCGTTTGAAAAAAAAACGTTTTCTTGTTGTTTTGGTGTTTTGGAAATATCATCGTGAAGAAAAAAGTTTGTTTCGTGATATTCATTCATTTCAGCCGTCATTTCATGTCTTAAGTAGCTGTAAAAATGTTGTCAACAAATCTGTTCCATAAATTTCATAAATCTCTACTTTTGTATTAAAGCTATAAAAAGCGAAAACAATACTCTTAACCGTTTGACACATACTGTTGGTCTTTCTTTATGTGAACCATCCGCCCATTTACACATGCGTCTGGTCTGTTTGATATTATTAAAAATATAGGCTAAAGGAGAGGTCGACTAACGATCTTTGTTGTTATTTCCCTGGAAAATAATTCTCAAAAAAAAAAAAAAAAAATGCTAAGCGATTACCTTCTCTTAGAACTTAAAATATCTAAATTTAATTAATTAATAAAAATATGAAAAAAAAAAACAGAAAAAGACCGCTTCGCAAAAAACGGCATTCGTAAAAGAAAATTCGTAAAAAGTTCTTATAGAATTTCAGTAAGTTTCATCTCATGGTACCTTTTTAACAGTAGAATCATTTTATTTGTGGAAGTTTCGTCATTTGAGAAACAGACAGCACTTAATTTTAAAGCCAACTTGCTCCAAAGCAATGCTGTTGATGTATTCGAATATGTGGCTTATGAGTAGTGTACCTATAAAAATATATAAAAAGTTATTCCAATTTATCTCCCAAATAGTAAAATTGCAATTTGTTGATCTAGTTCTAAAGATGGAATTGGCTACTAGAAATATCGAATATTTCTTTAAAATTCACTAATATTCAATTTCACTTCTAAAAATGATAAAACATTTTTGTACAAATCTGTTTCATAAATTTCATAAATAACTGCTTTTGTATTAAAGTAATCACGTCATTCAATCTGTTTTAATGGTTCGAATTTTCATACATTATAATGTTTTCTGTATAGGGCCAAAATATAACTTTCATTTTATACTTAAGAATATATAAGCATCGGGTAAAAAATTCTATTAAAAAAAGAAATAATTTGCATTTATCTTTTACAGGGAATGAGATGTATAGCTAAATTAGTAAATGCTTCATATTTGCACTGTATCATTATCGTGATTTTATATCAAATTATCGGAAAGTGAATATCAACATAAAAATTTCTTCCTGCATTTTTTTTTCGCAAGTACCGATAATCCATTTTATAGGATATGTATACTTTTTTCGTACGGTTCACGAAGAAAAAGAAGAAAAAAAAAAATCTCTGGTCTCGTCGAGGTATGCATTTCCAATCGATTCATATCGATATGTATCGATTATCAATAATAGCTACAGCTCTAAGCGTTCTTGACTGCGGCTCACTGGGAATTCAACTGGAAAGGATGCCGTAATCAATCGATTCTTGTGCTGATTACTGTTGTCTTTCTTCGGTGCCTCTGTTTCACTGTTGCACCGGTCTGTTGAAGAATTCAATTAAAAAAATCGATTGGCCATTAAGATGCAGTACATCATAGGACGTGCAGTTGGAACATCTTGAGAGCGATGGAAGAATACAGAAATAAATAAACGAAAAAAGATTACTCGAGGGACAGACTGAACAATACGAATGCAAATTTCAGAAGTATTAAATCTATTAAGGATTTTGAAGAAATAATCTGTTAACATTAAGTAATTTGCTACTGTTAGTCCTTAACCCTTTGAGGTGCAACCCTTTCCCAATGCTGAAAAAAGGGCAGCCGTTGCCATCGCTCGACTTAACTACCAGCAAGATGGCGGACGATCGAAACGTTCATCGCGTGCCACAGATCTAGAGACCCTCTTTTGACGACAACTGGCTGTGCGGCACAGCCAGCTGTAGGCATGTAGATCTGTGACACGCGATGAACGTTTCGATCGTCCGCCATCTTGCTAGTAGTTAAGTCGAGTGATGGCAACGGCTGCCCTTTTTTCAGCATTGGGCAAACTATCCAGCTGTTCTCGCGTTCTTCCATTTTTCGGCAGATGTCAGTGCTGTTAAAAATAATTGTGACCATTTTTTTTTACGGGAAATGACGTGCTAAAAAGTAAAGGATTCTCGTGAAGCTATGTCACCCGCAACTATTTTCATTGAAATCAAATCTATTCTTCGTGACTGGCAACACTCAAAACGTCAGAGTTTGGTGTTCCCAGAGTGGGAACACTGCGCGTTAAAGGGTCAAGGATTTTGAAGAAATAATCTGCTAGCATTCAGTAATTTGCTACTGTTAGCCCTTAAACGCGCAGTGGTCACGTCGTGAAAACACCTTATTCCAGAGCTTACACTGTTCGTCGATTTTAAAAAGGTAAATGTCTCTAACACTGAAAAAGTGCAGCTGCTGCAATCACTCTATTTAACTACCACCAACATGGCAGTCGGTCAAATCTCCAATATCCTGCCACAAAGCTAAAGAAATTTTCTGACACAGTCAGTTGTCTGAAAAAAACCTTCACTCTCATGTGTCTTCACCACCATGTCGCTGGTAGTTAAATCGAGCGATATCGACGGCTCCACTTTTTCAACGTGGGGCAGTATATCCAGTTATTCTTCTATATATACGTGAAAATGGCTGATCTTCAAAGTCTTAAACATTAAGTAATTTGCTATTGCTTATTGTAATTTGCTGCTACTTACTAGTAATTTGCTGCTACTATTATGACTAAGTTGAGAGACATTTTTATCGTACTACTGGTTTCATTGTATTTGATAGTGAAATTTAAAGTAACAATCACTTTTTGAACACCGGGCGTATTAAAATGTCGTAATTTGTTAAAGTAGTATACTCCTGATCTTAAGAGTAGCCATTTTTAACGGTAAGGATAGTGGTATTTCATTGCAAGTTTTACGGAACTTAAAAAACTTGTCTAAGCTTGGCATCTGATAAAATTAAACTGGTCTGTAAGAAACGACTCATTATAACGACTACTTCAAATGTATATGCAAAACTATTAGAAAGTAAATGGTTACAATGTTTCTAATAAGTAAAATCAGTGAAATACAGTGTTCAAAAGTTCAGTAATACTTTGTAAATTCAACTTAAGTTGAACGCATAATTTACTGCTTTAAAAAATCATAAATGTATGAAATTTTGTATAGCTCTTATTAAGTTATTTAATGAATGTGAGAGCTGTATAAAATGATTTTGTCATTATAAACTACATTTAAAATAACTAAATAAAAAAATTAATTCTCTAATTTTATTGTAAATTTCATAAAATGTCTCATTTACAAACGAATTTAACAATATAGTTTCAAATTTTTATTTTATTCACAGATAAATGCATGTTTTTTTTAATGTTACTAGTATTTTTAAAATTATTAGTTTTACGTATATTCCTTTAATTTTTTCTTTTGTTTGTAGAAAAAATATAGAAGAGCCTAAATATAAGTCCAAATATGCTGAAGTAAATCATACGAAACGAAATAATTTTTTTTTTTCGGAATGCTTCGTAAATTGATTAGAATGTATGTACAGGTTGTGAGGATGCACTCTGATTGTTTTACGATACGGAATTTATTTATATTTTAAATTGCTTATATATTTCGCAGTTGATTTTTAAAGAACAGCTTTATTAAAGACTGAAACAACATTTATTTCTTCCTTTTTCTTCTTGTTTTTAAATCGCATAGAGGAAAATTTCTAGAATAACATAACAAACATTATTCTGACACAAAAAATTCAAAAATTCTTGCAGTGCAAACTTTGTGAGTTCGAATTTTTGCTCAGAAAAAAGGGGATAGTTTTATTTATTTATTTTTTACATTTTATTTTATTTAAAACCAGTGTCTGCATAACCATAGCGCCGCAAGAAGAAAACTTCAATTGTTATTGCATGAAAATCAACATATAGTTAATACTTAAGAGTTTAACTTTCAGATGCAGATCAAAAATTAATAAAAAATTAAATAAAGTTAGTAAAAATGTATATAAATATATAAATAATTCTTAATCGATATTTTTCGATACATGTAATAATAATTTAAAGATGATAGTAATATGAGTGAGAGGTATAATATTAGTTACAGTTATTTTAAATTTAATAATTCATCCTTTAAAACTAATAATTTCCACTACAAATCACACAAGCAAATGAAATGAGAGAAAAAATAACCAATCCAATCCTCAGGATATCCACCAATATGAAATATTTTTATTCCTTGTTTTCTGACCATTGATTTCCCGCTGAAATGTGGGTTCGATCTATAAGGTATCGTTACTCATAGGATTCCAATATCAGGGAGCACTTTAAGCGTTGTTTACGGCGAGTCGGAAATCATCGATTTTCCTCTAAATCAATTAATCGATTATGCGTTGATTACGACTGGCTTTCTTCTGATTGCAACAGTATTTAGCCTGTAAAATATTACATCTGGAATTCAATACGAGGAAATATTCTCGGGTTTCGTTTCGTTTTAAAACTCTCCTCGGCGCAGTCATGTTTTGATTTCGGATTATAAAAGACCAGGTGGTTTCGATGGATTTGACGATAGCGAAGGGGACACATTCTCCTATGCAAATGAAATAAATGAATTCGATTTCTGTTTTCTTAACGAGGCTTATTGGAGAAAGGAAGATAAAATGGCGTGCGAAATCTATCGCCTTAATTTGATTATAATTTAAAATTGTAATTGAATCGGAGAGGGGGGGGGAATGTTGTGTTAGTCCCTATTTTCGGATGTGTTGTTGTCTGCGGGAGGAAATAAAGTTATGTAAGAAGAAGTACATAATGGGATGGAGGACCGATTTGCTTAACCCTTTGAGGCGCAACCCTTTGCCAATGCTGAAAAAAGGGGAGCCGCTGCCATCGCGTGACTAACTACCAACAAGATGGCGGATGATCGAAACGTTCATCACGTGCCAAAGATCTAGAGACCCTTTTTGACGCAGATGGCTGTGCCGATCTGTGGCACTCTATGAACGTTTCGATCGTCCGCCCTCTTGCTGCAGTAGCGGATTCAGGGGAGGGGCTAGGGGGCTTCACCCCCCCTAAAAGAGATTGCTAAAGGGTAACATTCTGCTTCATTATGCACTTTGAGTATGTAAAGTGATCTTTTTAATCACTTAGCCCCTCCTAAAAGTTTTTACATTGGTTTAGACTACAATTTTGCTTTATTATATATTTTGTTTGGGTGAAATAAGCTTTTCTCAAAATTTAGCCCCTCCCAAAACAGACTTTCTGGATCCACCACTATCTTGCTGGTAGTTAAGTCGAGCGATGGCAACGGCTGCTTTTTTTCAGCATTGGACTAACTATCCAGCTGTTCTCGCATTCTTCCATTTTTCAGCAGATGTCAGTGCTGTTAAAAACAATCGTGACCATTTTTTTGACGGGAAATGACGAGCTAAAAAGTAAAGGATTCTCCTGGAGCTATGTCACCCGCAACTATTTTTATAGGAATCAAATCTATTCTTCGTGACTGGAAACAGTCAAAACGTCAGAGTTTGTTGTTTCTGGAGTGGGAACACTGCGTGTTAAAGGGTTAAAGAATGATTGCCATTTCTTCAGGTTGATAAAAATTATACAATACTTCGAAGCGCTCTTTATCAATTTCCGAGCAACCGCTAGGTATTGGTCATTGATACGTATAACACTCGAGTATTTGGATGCACTCTCAAAAATTATTTCTTCAATTCATGGAAATCTGGCTGAGAGCAGTGATGCCGGAATATTTCCGTTATTTGAGGAATATCCGCTTTCTTTCAGTTGTTCCTGCCTATTGAAGAAACTTCACATTCAACGAAATTTTTTCATCTTCTTCAGATTCTCGGAACATTTCCAAGGGGTATGGAAATTATTTTTTAAAAAATGAGGAACAAATTAGTGTATAAAGACGTCCTCTCAAAAATTATTCCTTCAATTCACGGAAATTTAACAGGTAGTAGTGCTACTGGAGTATCTCCGTTATTCGACAAATATCCGCTTCTTTTTTCTCCTGTGTTTTTATCGGTGTACTTAGAGACACTGTTTCATTTCGATAAAATGCTTTAAATAACACACTTTTTTTTACAGTTTCCTTCACTTTGAGCAGCTACTACTTTCCTTTTGTGGAACCTACGAGTGGAAGAGTTTTGACCCATTTCACGGATTAAAATGCCACGATAGGTATCATCATCAAAGCTTTAAAAAAAAAAAAAAATATTTAATGTCTCAAATAATCCACCGATCATCACTAGGAGGCTTACCCATATACGGCTCCAGATGATCAAATTTCATGATCTGCGCATGTGAAAATCAATCCCCTGACTAATAAATAATCCTTACTTGTAAGTAGTACACTCAATACATTTCATATTTTCCCACTCAAAGTAAATAGTACTTTCATGTACTATTTATAACATAGCAGTCACTGAAGCAACATTGTTGCCACTTAAATTGATAAATTCAATAATCCTACGAAAATTGACGTCATTTCTAGAATTGGAAAAATGAAATTACACAAATATGAAACAAACAGAACTTTAACGCATACAGCAAATATGTTGGCAGTAAAGTTGTTAAGTTTTCTCAAGTAAGTTAACTCAAGTTTTATACGTATCAATGACCAATACCCAACGGCTGCTCGGAATTATATAAAGAGCGCTTCGAAGTTGTCAAATAATGTGACGTTGCCGAGTGACGTCGTAGTGTAATTGTAATTAATCACAATATAGCGTCACAGTGTGACAAACATGTGACGTTGCAAAGACGCTCATGCAGGTCACTGTGACGTACACCATGTAACATCATGAAAATTGTTCCAGGCAGTCATTTATCCATCGCCACAACTTCTCTGCGACTTTCACATGTCACGTGAAATCACAGAGTCACTGTGTGACCAGTATGCGTACGTGTTGCGACGTCACAGTGCTTGTTCTATGGGAACTTAGTGGCCCTTTAAAAATACACTGGAATATCAATGCTGTTATATTCATTTTCCTATTTATTTCTTTCGCATGTATCGCGAGGTTTCCACGAGCCCCACTGCTTACAATAACGCTGGCAGATTAACAGGAATCATATGTGCATAGGCGTTAGCCCCTTACCAGAGAAAACGCCATCTGATGTCAGAAAAATCTGAGACGTTTTGAAAGCTTTACCTCAGTAGACGATACCTTAATATTAATCCGTGCCCCAAATTTACTACAGTTAAATCAGTGCTAATATCTTTCCACTGTAAAAATTATGTGACGAAATAACGATCCTAAAAAATGGAGAAGTACGAAAGCTATAAGGTTCCATATAAAATGATACGATGATGCGTATAGGCAATAAATCAAAGAGGGGAAAAACCCGCCAACGTATGAAAAGGTACAAATGCAATAAATCCACAATTTATTAAATACTGAGTCTTCTTTTTTCTGGTCTGGTATAAGATTCTAGCCTCAGTTAAGTGCATTTTTGTACTAGTGGTATTTCTATTAGATACAAAACTACTGTTTACTTTTAGCTTATTCATTTGCTCATTTTAATACGCAGGCTAAAGTTTCTTTACTTCTGGGCAATCAGACTGTAGACAATCCTATATCTCAAGAACATAACTAATTTTTCATGCAAATAAATTGGTTATTTTAATGAATTAGTATATTTCACTTTAAAACTATTTGTCAAAAGTAAAAATGCCCGTGTTCTTTCAGTGTGGTTATTTGTAATTTTTAGTGGTTTGCGGAGAAAACCACTAAAAATTCCAAGGATAGTGAGAATATGAATCAGAACATTTTAAAATGCCTCTTTCTGTGAATATCCCATTTAGAGACAGGTATCAGATTTGCCTAAAAAAATCTACCAATTGTAGAAAACACTGTGAATGAAAGAATTACACTTGAATATAATAATGACAAATAGGATTTTTTCTGACCCTAATAAGAGAGAGAAAAAAAGAGCGAAAATTTATTATTAGAGATAAGGCAAAATCTTATTAACCATTTATGTATAAAAGTATGTATTCAAAAATTAATTTTATTTTCTAAAAATTTTAAGAAATAATGCTTTATCATTCGCTGAAATTTATTTCATTTGCATTAAAACTGAACTTTTATAATGATTTTGTGCTGTTAATTTAATAGTCAAACTTTGCCCGCAAATTTAATAAATAGACAAGAGTATTTAGTACCAGAATGGAAATTTTCAATAATGTTCGGCCTTTCTCAAAGTGTTTAATTAATAAAAACTATTGTTCTAAATATACTTTTTAATCAGAATGAAACGGCGATATCAGCCAAGAAACTGCTAGATGACCGGGCAAGTCAAACATAGCATAGATCTTCGGAAACCTGGGATAATTATTTCAGTGATAATATCTTGTGATCAACTATTCAAAATGTATTAGCTGCCTCCCTGAGGTGTTTTGTGAGATTAATGGAATCCTGTGCTGCTGTGCCTTCATGAATCATTCAAAGGGATGTGCTTAGAGCTGTATTCTGAAGCAATGACTTGAGTGTTTCTATAAACTGTTGCAGCAAACACGGTGGTAAGATGTAGAGCAAAGGATATGCGGATCGAAATGAAAATGCAAGTCATTCAGTTAACAGAATTAAATTAAGATCTGTTAACTGATCCAGTGCATTTCGTTCATTCCGCGATCTTTAGTAATTATTGACAAATACTGGAACCCGTCCCTAAATTGACAATGGAGGATTTGTTCTTGTGTCCGAATTCTGCGAATTGTATACTATATCGAATATTCGTATGTATGGTTTATTTTGCCTCCCTTGTCGAAATTTTTGTCCGTTGATGGTTTTGAATTTGAATGGCAGTTATATCTTGGCTGATTCAATTATAGCTCTGAATAATTTATACTGATTATTTAGGGTCGCAAAAGGTCGCTACCAAACTTAACATGATGGTTTGTCATACCTCATACCGTGACAAACAAGATTTACGCAGGAATTTACGTCGAAGAAATGCAAACGGCGAACGCTAGAGAGCGGTGTTTACAGGCTTATGGAAGCGTGATCATTTCAGCCTAAGACATTGCCGGAGATAGATGAATAGGTTACTAAGAATTGGCCAATACGTGTTACGTATATAGCGTGAGGTGTGACTTTCCATTCGCGGTACCATAGAGGTAATACATATCGGTCAATTCTGAGATAGTAAACCGATTCATCCAACTCCGGCAATGCCCCAGGCTGAAATGATCACGCTTTCATAAGCCTGAGGACATTGCCCTCTAGTGGACACGAGTTCCTATGCAAATCTTATTTGTCATGGTATGTCAGACTAGCATTTTAAGTTTGGCAACGACCTTTTCAGACACTCTTTATTATTAGTCCTGAATACCCATTGCTTTTAACGAGTTAAGTGATGCTCTAAAATTAGGTAATTAACTTGTAGTTTTTAATGTAAAGCTTTAAACTACAGAGAACTAACTATGAGCTTTCTCTGTTCCTTAAATGTTGTGCATATGGTTAACAAATAAGTTAAATTGCTTAGGCTTCGTTGATAAGTTACAGAAGTTTTTTTTCTTTTGCAACTTGATATTGTCTTGTTTCTTTGAAAACAACAATCAGGGGGGTTATTAATTTATCTTTAAGGGGGAAATATTTTTCGTATATATTAGCAAAAAACAGTATGCAAGAAGTGGTGAACGTAATAAATAATTTTATAAATTTAAATGTAAAATGTAACAATCTGTGAACAGCGATTTGAATATCACATAGTTTGAACTAAGCTAAACATTGGTGCAACAGCCTTCAGAAAGCCAAGGTCCGCGCTGACCAACCATGCCTTCGCGACCATGGGCTCTGCAGTACGAAAGAATATGCCACAGCCAGGTGGCCAGCGAAGTCTCCGTGACGCGAAGTCCCCGTGTTTAGCCTCCAAGCAAACTTGGTTCTCATTTTATCGACCTACTCAAGGGATAAAAGTCTGAGTGAACAACTTTGCCCACCCTGAGAATCGAATCCCCGGAGCTGTGGCACAGAATCACAATACGTTAACCTTTACACCACTGGGCTTCTTTATTCGTTTTAATCCAACTGAAATAGTTATGCCGTGAAGGTTTAATTCGCCGCTCAAGTTATGCTTCCATTCCTTGATAACTTCTGAAGTTAAAATGAATGTTTGAAAAACTGCCTTAAAGATCTCACTTCAGCCTCTAGATTTAAAAGTTGTAACGTTCATTGGTTTTATGAATTAACGTTAATTGGAATTAATATTTTGGGGTGCACGTACATTATTTCTGGCAATTACATAGCATTTTCATATCTTAAGCAATATAGTTGAACATATACAGCTGCAGAATGATCTGAAGAAGACATAAAAAATACTGTCCATTGAAATTATTTACTTTTATCACAGATATTTGTTGTAAACTGCAGTTGTAGATATAAAGAACATACTAATGTAAAGATTTCTTTTACGCATGCGTATTATTACATTAGGAAATTCCATAATTCCTCGAAATCTTGTATGAAATAATACATAAGGCATTTCAAAACTTACATTAAGCAGGGATGACGAATTGATTGCATTTCTACGACCGAAAAATAACTTTCATTAACGTATTTGCGTGAAAAAATGAATGATACAATATAAATAGTTCCACAGACTTAAAACTGTCTTAAGATGTGTTGTATAATTCTATCGAGCTTTCATTTAGTAAAAATCTCACTCAATAAATTATACGGAGTATTAAATCTACATCTTTTGAGAAAACTATAAAATGCTTTAAAACTTATTGAGAGTTTTGTAATACTAAACCAAGGTAAATAATGTTAAAACTTTGCACATTAGGTTATACTTACTCAAAACAGCTTATACGAAGAAATGTATTGGAACAAAATATCATTACGACACCTGTTTTCCCCCAATGTATTTCATTTCCGATACATAACAAGCCTGGAATGCATTTCTCCAACTCCTTTTTTTTCTCCCTTCCATTTTCACTACCTCCCAAACAGAAATCGATGGATTTAATCGAACTTAAAACTGTTTAAACTTATTTGAAAGCAGCACCCAGTGAAAAATATCGATTGGTATTTATTTAATGAAAAGAGTATCGAATTTGGTTATAAGATCAGTTTCAATCATTGGATTCTGTAATTATTTCGATGGATTATCCCGGAATCGAGAAACCGAATGTCATTATCAGATTAGCGATCGCCCTTCGATTCAATAATTTATCTGAATACAAGAAAAAAAAATTCATCGAGAAAAAGATGGATAAGTCTTAAAAATGTCTCCTGCAATAACATGTGAGGTTATTGTAACAGATTTCCAGCGTAGCATTTTTCTACGAAAAATTATTGCAGTAGAAAGAAAGCTAACTGTAATCAATACATGGTCGATAAATCGATTGCCAGTTCGATTTTTCTTGCGCTATTGTAAACAATGCTTATGGCTTTTGTTTATATTGACAATCGATGAGTATCGGCAATTTTTGTTTTGCTGCACAAGAATCTAAAAATGCATCGGTCACGGACGGGGAAAAAAAAAGGAGGTTCAAAATTATATTGATTATCGATATTTGCAAAATTCCTTTCAGGCCCCAACGAAAGTTTTCTTCGGTATTGTAAGTAATTAGTTTTGTATCGTTAATGGTCTCAGTTTACCTCTTCACAGTAGAATTAGAAAGGATGAAATTGAATTGTTAAGCAATAAAAAAAGAGAATGTTTGGTTTTTCGTTGCAGAAACATGAAGTGCTTATGATACCACTACAGGCTACACAAGCGTCTGATGAAACAATTTTATCTCAACTTTCTCTTTTTTCGATTGTTTTGCATCTATACATTACTTATACTATTGGGAACATTTTGAATATTCCAAAATCCTTATGTATAAAACGCTTACGTAGTTTACAAATCAGGCTTCCTTTCTAAAGCAAACAGCCAGGTTTTGCTTCAAAAGCAGGGCAAGCACAGAAGTAGTTTTTGTTTATATTCTTTGAAATATTCTTTCTATTTTAGTATAAACAAGAAAGATAAATCATGGACAGCGCATCGATTAAAAAACATTCTTCAACATAACAGTTTTTTCAGCCGCCAAATTTAGAGAGGTATCGTCATCAAACTTGGCGATATTTTGGGGATAACCTCATAAAATCTGTATATTAATGTAATTTTCCTAGACCCTGTAAAACAGCTTTAAATATTATTTATATCCTGTAAAGGAAGACTAAACAAGTAGAAACGTTTATGTACTAGTTCAACTGTGCTTGAAATGTTTTAATGTCTCTAAACTGCTATAGACCATAATACAGGAATGCAATGGAATTCTTTCGAATGCTTCCGTGGAAGAACTATAAGTGATAATAAGCTGTATCAATTTTTTTCCCTTGAAATAGACAAATATCTTTAAAATATGTTTTAAAAATGACTTTCCATAAAGCGCATTGAATTGGAATTCTTTAGGGTACTTCTGTAAAACAAATATAAATGAAAACTGCACCGCGTTTTCAATAGGATACATGGTACATGAGAATAATATATATGAGTTTCGTAGTAATCGATGCATATTTGTGGAAGTTAGAGCACGAACAGACAGACAGACAATCACGAAAAGGCTAAATTAAAAAAATAAGTTTTTATAAATAAATGAGCATTTGCATGGATTCAGTGATATTTCCTATTGATTCAATAAAAACTTTAGAATATGATCACTATTAATAGTATATATAAATCAGCGTTCAACATGATATCGTCATCTGCATTTGTCGGCCGTATCACTAATTGCAATTTGGCTTTATTTTTTATTTATTTATTTATCTTTTTAACATTCTTTGGAATATATTCTCTGTTTTACCCGTAGTTTGAAAGAAGAGGAAATTCAAAAATACTGTTATGTAGTCTGCTAATGGCCCGACGAAGCCGGTCGATGTCTTATTCATTTCTGAAAATCGCGCCAAATGTCTCTAAGCCTGGCGACTTCTGCCTAATTAACGTCGAACTTAACAAAAAAAAAAGTTCATAAAACTAAACCCAGCTTAGCTATATTTCCTGACGAGAAAGCGCCAAATACGAATCTTATCCTATATCCAATGGAAAATTTAAAAATTCATTCTTCGCACTCCAAGTAACCGATTTACATGCAACAAACTATAGACATGACTGAAGAATATTAATTGAAAAATTGCAAGTAGCGAACAAATGAATGAAGCTAGAATCAGGTAGTGACTCAAAGATAATATCGCAAAATAATTTTCTGAGGTTGGCGAGCATAAGAATTTAAGCATCTTATTACTGCACTGTATTTCTTCCAAGGTTCATCACAGGGCAAATTGTGAGAAGAGGGGTGAGAGAGTTACTTTTAAAAAGAAGGCAGATAGCTAAACGGCTAAATAGAATGGTACCAGCTGCGAAATCAAAAATACGCAGCTTAAAAGGAAAGGAGAAAGATGAGTTAAAAGTTTTAATTAGAGAGAGTGAAATACCTATGAGCTAAAAATATATGTGAACTGCCTCACATTTGCATTATAACTTTTATCGTGGTCAGCTATTTAGCCAAATGAAAAGCTTTTTGTTAATTTTGTTGTTACAGTCCATGATTGCTTGCAATCAATGGCTTTCCTTGACACCTTTACTCTTCACTTTTTCTTTTGCTTTCAACTAAGTGAAAATGTTATACTTTCTTTTTTATAACTACTCCTTTACATACGTTTATCTATAAATCTTATTATTTATATGATCCAGATCTATTCAAACTTTAAGATTGAACAATTGCTCATTCCTCCGCTAGTGCTGACCTTATCTGCATGCACAGCCTGACTTTTTATACCACATGTGTTCATACTGTGGACATCTGCATTTTATTTCAATACTTTCAAAAAATCTTTAAAAAATGAAGCTATGTTTCAAGAGTGCAGCCGTTTTACTAACTTACAGTCGCTGAATTAGGCCCGAGTCCTGTACCCATAAAATTACTCAGTAAAGAATGCATTTTCATTATTCCCAGAATCTAATATAGCATATCCATGCTATTTCTTAAGCAGAATTAATTTTAGGAAAATATACTTTTTCCAGTGAAATGTGAGTAACTTTTGACTCTTTACTCTAATTTCACAATTTCCCCCTAATTAAACAAAAAAAGGTTTTGTTAACTCAAACCAAAGAGTGATAGCAAAATTATTAGTACTTAAAAGTATATTTTAAACAGTTCTACCACAAGAAAATATCAGTTAATGATACATGTACAGATTTTAATCAAAATCTCGCGTACCATGGTCAGATTTTGGTCTTAGTCAAGTTTATAAGCTCTTATACAAATTCAGTCAAGTTGTGTCAAAATCAGAAAAAATTTCCGTATAAGAAAAAAAGAAAAAAAAATTTGTCAGCACATGAAATCATGAATACGAATGACAAAAATATATTATTCAGTCGAACTAGATTTCCTTTACGGTGATTTTATGCATTTTAAAGTCAATACTTTAAAATTTATTTTGTTGCACAAACTCACGAGGAAAAAATAGAATAGCTCATGATAATAATAGTAAATAAATAACGATACACTTTTACCGAAAGGAACACAATGAAAGTGATTACGAATGCATTAAGGTTCAGAAAAAAAAAGAAATGACATGGGCAGCTTGCGTGCTTAAACATTTTGTCTGTTATTGGCTCCGGAATGCCGATTGTATTGGTGAGTCGCATATCGAGAAAAGAAAAAAAAAATCAATGGGATTTGTGACTGTCAAAGCATGTCAACTAGTTTTCAAACTGTTCTGTTGAGTTGTTTGTGTATGGCTTACTGGCTTAAGGTTGCGCCATATACAGCCATTTATATTAATTACGAGTAGAATTTAATGGACGCTGTTCCTTTAACGTTTAAAAAATGTATTTTGTCTTGATTTAATTTCTACAGTCTGAAATTTAACTTTGAAACAACTGTTTGCTTGTTGTCGATTTCACCGACGTTAAGTAAAAAGAAAACAAATTTGTGGTGCTTTCTGTTATCAAGTGCATTTAAAAATACATAGAATTTTCCTTGGCGTAAATTTTGTTTAAATTATTATTCTTAAAGGATGCTTGTCTCTTTTAGGAATTATTATACACGGTTCATAAGTTCATACTAAATAAAAATATTTATAAAGGGGGATTTTTGATTTAGTATTGCTATGTTTACTTTACGTAGACTTTAAAAAAAAAAGCTGTTTACGTACTTAAAGTTGAAATAATTCAAGTAAAGGACGTTTTTAATTATTCGTGTGTAAAACAATTAACTTCCTTTTTTGCATTAGGAGTTTTTGAAAACTCCTAATTATTTCTACTAAAATAGTTTTTCGAAAAGTGTGAATAAAATTGAATGTTTCAAAAAGCAGAAAAACTTATTACATTATACCGTAAATTTTACAACAAAAACCAATCATGTTGCATATCAAATGTATAAATATAATTTAAGTGCAGCTGTTTTGTTCGTTATTTTAACGAGTTTCTATTCAATTTTATTGTAGATGCTGTAATTATAAATCGTTACACCTTTACATTTACATTAAAATAGTTAAACTACGTTAAGTAAATTATGGCTGAAAATTATTATTATTATTATTATTATTTTGTAAAGTCATTCATGAGTAACAAATTATGTCTAGAGTATTTTGAAATAATAGAAATGTGATGAATGCGCTGAAGGAAAAAGGTCAAGCGATCTCGTTTGTCGTTAAAAATCCACTCTTAATATGTTAATTGGTATGCAAGATGTTTCCAATTTTTAATATTTGATAAGCGTCGCCTTTCTGGATGGAATATTTCTCTGTCTGTCTGCGTTATTTTGAAACACGCATGAGATTTTTCATTAAAATAAGAAATTTATGAACAGAGTCCAATCACGTATGAGTGAGATTTGCGCCAATGTGCATTTTTATATTCAGTCTATGGAGGAAATTCATGTTCTTTTTAGATTCTAATCTAATTGAGCTCTGACTGACCATTTAAGAAGTAGGTAGGATGGGGGAAAGAATTGAATTTCACCATGTCTGAGTTTGTGATTACAAAAAGCTCAAGTTTTCGCTGTAAGGTAATAACTTAAGCTGATACCGACTGCTTGTTTTATTTTTCTTGTAAACTGGTTTTAAAGCAAAGTTAAAATCTAATTAATAAGGGCATCGAAGTGCATAATGGTGTACTAATTTTTCATAGGTCCATGTTACTTATTTTAGAATTATTTAGGTAAATATCACGATCACTATCATAGTATTTTCCAGAAAATAATTATTTTCACTCCCAAAAAGTAAACAAGTTTATTTCTATTTTATTGAAAATATTTTTTGGAAAATGAATTAATGTTTTAAAAATCCTGATCGAAAAATGAGCAAATCTACAAATAATGTTTATGTACAAATTTAACAAGAACCCCCCCCCCCCCACACACACACACACACAAAAAAAAAAAAAAATCTGGTATTAAAAAGTAAAAATAACTATGTAAAATAAGATCATAAAGGGTAAAATTAATAACAAAAAGTTTTTATTAATTTTACTTTCTGACTAGGGAGCTATGCGACGTGAGGCGATACAGAGATGTATAGTTTTTATGTGAGACGAGACAAGTGTTTTTATCATTGTTATATTAGAATTTTGCGAGATGAAACAGGCCTATTTTCCGTCTAGCGTCCATCGTTAATTCTGACACCGATTTTTGTTGAGTGTTCTTATTATCATAAAAGGTACTTATCCGCGAAATGATCGTTTCGGGGGGTGCAAAGCGGTCCACTCTTCTTCTGTTGCAAAAAAGTTCAACCGTCCACACGTAGAAAGAGTAGAACTTAGTGCAGTTACCGAATTTGTGTTAGTGTAGTGTGGTTAGTTTAGTGTAGTCAACGAGCAGGAAGGTTAGTACTTCTAAACTTTCTGCTCGTGTGGATGGTTGACTTTTTTGCAACTGGAAAAAGGTGTATCTTTTTGTATCGCCCGAAAATACCATTTATTGTACCTTTTATGGTGTTATTTTAAAGTTTTTAATGTCCAAACGTGTTTGAGATCACTATGTTAGAAAAGTGAGATAAAGTAAGACTCAGCATAAATTTAAGAATAATTACGATTTGAAGTAATTTATCATCTCAATTAATATGAAGAAAATCGAATTAATGCCAAAATAGTAAAATAAACTCACCAATAATTGCCGATTTTGGCATAAAGAAAAATGTTAAAAGTATCATTGCTTTTGATTTAGTCGCCTTGCTATAAAACATAAAAATGCGTATTATTTTATTGCTATAGTTAAAGCTTGAGCATAATATAGAAAACTCACAAATTAATTAATAAAATGCACTGTCAAAGTAGGAAATTCTATGCCAACATCCTTATTTACACTAAATTCCAACAATGTTTAGTAATTTGTTCTAATTTTCCATATTCATGATTGTAGAACAGAAACCAGATCGCAGTAGTTGCAACAGCAAATAATAATAACTATCTGCGTGTCCGTTCTCCGCACGGTGGGAAACGCATATTTTCCTTACACATATATAATTCGAATTAAACCCAATAATGCGGAATCTCAAAACGTGAAGACTAAAAGTTGACGTCATGATTGTAAATTTTAGACTATTGCAACAGGACACAAAAACTACGTCAATGTGACTGGTGATCAAAAAAGAATTAACTTTATGGTATGCAGACAAAACTTTTCTCTGTAGAAAAATGCCCGATTTCTACATCATATAATTCTCTTTGAGAGATTTAATTTATAGCATTAATATATAGTATATACCACATAAATAACATTACATGATGTTGACAACAATTTTATCTTGCATTTTTCAAAGCGTGGACAATGCATTAGCGCAGTTATGTTACACACGACTTTATTAAATTTTACCTAAATTAAAAAACCTACATGAAACAATGAATGCATCATTTACGTTTAAAAGCCAAAAATGTACCCTGCTCCGGTGAAAATCATGTCGCTTTTGTAAATGAAAACGTTCTTGATGTAACTTCTGAGAAAAAGCTTATTACCCTTATTGAACTCTTAATGCAGTATCACACTTGTTACATAAAACTGACGTTTATCTCACTGTCAATTCGCCCTAAATAAATAACTGATTTCATTTTTCATTTGTTACAGATTACAGTTGACCCCTTTATAACATGGGTCTACAACACGAATTCTTAGAACACGACGAAAACATTACGATTGTTTTCGTGTAACACGTTAAAAGAGACTCGTACAGCACAGTAAAATGAGACATATGTTCTGATATTATGACGCCTTAGCTCCTGTAATTAACATTCCTTTTGAATGGCAACACCAAACATCATTGCATTTTTACAGAGCGCAAATAAGTTTTGCCGCAATTATACCGCGCAGTCCGCACTCCAGGTGGAGTACAGCGCAGGACCCGTACAACACGGATTCTTATAACACGGAACGTACCTACCGTGTTATAGGGAATCTACTGTAGTTGCATAGTGTCAAATTCAATAGTTAAGAAAATTCTGGGTTGCCGTATTTAGTAATATTTCATCTTACCTCGGTGGCCGCAATTTAATAAAACCAAATATTCAAACTGTATCAAAAATAAAATTTACTAAAAGTAAAATTTTTAATTTTGTATAACCCTCAGAACAACTTCGGAGTTTGCCATCTACGACAGTTTTTCATGACGTGACAACTGATGCTTGCGTACAGTGGCGTAGACAAGGGGGGGATAGGGGGTCACAACCCCACATGCGGAGTTTTTTGCCATACAAAATGTATATTCTTCACTCCCGTAACATTCCCATGAAAAATTTTTGGCTACTCCTGCTTGCATATAATTGATCTTTTTTTTTTTTTCATTTATCAGTGATCTATATACTTCAGGATCGGAACCTCCGCGGTAAAAAATGGTCTAAAAAATCTGACACCAGAAAATTCTGATTAACACAGTGGGGTTACACAAATACGCGCCGGACATACGCTCTTGCTTATGTCCGGAGGAGCAAATACATTAGAGGTTATGTGCTGCTCCGGATAATCTGCCAGTAAAACAGCAAAAATAACGTAAAAAATGATACCCACACGCGAAGGAAATAAAATTAAAGATATGTAGAATTTCATGAAAACTTCGATTATTTTTAAAGTGCAAGTCTGTTACAGTTAGTTCTATTTATTTCACGTTTGATGCGTTTTCACTTTTTCGAGTCTTAAAAGCTGTAGAAATGAGTGGTTTTACTGAATTGTTAAATTTAACAACTTAAGTGGCAACAATGGATTCCGTTGCTACGGAAATTATAGCAATGTTAAAAATAGAACATGAAATGAGTTAGTCATGTTTACTTTGCTAGAACTGCCATAATGGCGAAATTAACGCCGCCAGTTAATGGCCAATAGCTCAAACCACAAATTAAACTTGACACTAAAAGTCAATATGCAATACTTTGTTTGACGGAATTTAAAAAAAAGTATCTATGCATACGCTAGTGACATCGGCTCATCTCAATTGTGGAATGGAATTAATAATACGTACAGAGCTGCACTACATTTGAATATTTTTCGCCAACTTTGCTAAGAAATGTACTAAAGTAGGAATCAACATACATTTCAATTCTTAAAACAAAAAATATATTAGACAGTATTAATTACGCCTTTCTAACAGATTTTAGTAAAAGAAAAAACTTCCGTAGAGCTGCTTTAACAAATAAGAATCAATTATTTATTACACAGTACTTCGATCGCCAAATGCCAACATACACCATTTTGCGAGATTTTTTTTGTTTTCAGGGAATCATTCGAAGCATTGATTTAACAGCAATCAAAATGGGAAATAGTTATCTATCATTTATATGCTTCGATCGCCAAAATTTAATGCAGGCATGTTATTGATAAGTAGCAGTTATTTAAATTATTATTAACTATAACGGGTTTTAATCTCCGTTAACTACCATGTACAAAATGCGAGAATTTCAATTTTCTGAAATTTGGCGGAATTCCTCTAACTTAAATCAGTTTACTTAATTTCGTGAAAATTCTATAGATCATTTAAAATCGCCTTAATAACTGCATTATTTCTATATGAAAAATCGAAGTATAGCGCCGTAAAACTTATACTTGTTATTAAAAATACTATTTCGTTACGCTCTCAGTAATTTGCGCCAAGCCCAAAACTATACAAATCGGTAGAACCTACTACTTTCTCAAAAGAGCCATTTTTTTTTTCGGACAAACTAAAAGATATACATGTTAGTCACGGAAATCTCTCAATCCCTTATTCTTTTACACATAAAAAACATTGAATTCCAGCTCTGATTTAACATGAACGCTATATTTTAATAAAAAAATAACTTTGTAAATAATCTAAACAGAAAAAAATCATTATTATTTTATTTTTACTGCAGGAGTCTAAATAATTTAATAAAATAGCCAAACATCGCAACCTCGATGCTTATTTCTCACTTTTCTGACTACAGGGGTTACAATCACGGAATTGCGGAGAGCAAAAATTAGCGATTATGATGGGGTTTTTTATCAATATCTCCTAATCTAATTCTAATTTCGAAATTTAAATTAGCGGAGGTTCTTTCTCGAAATTTTCCGAATTCGTGGATACCTCGTTCGAAACTCAACTCCCAGCCGTTTAGGAGGAGATAATGTTACACACAGACACACAGACAGACGCGCACAGATTTTAATAGTATAGATAAATAAAAATATATGAAAGGTTTTTATTAATTCTCTGAAAGCCGAATTATCCATTTTTCGTTTTTACAGCCACTACATTTTCGTACGCTCGCTTTCATTTAATAAAAAATTTCAATCTTCACATACTAGCCAGTTGAAAAGAGCTGTCATTGATAATTTATTAGTTGTAGGGTAAAATGTTTATAACTGCCTGCACTATTTTCTTTTTTTCAATTCTCAGTACCAATACGCTGAGAAAAATCTTAAGAATTTCTGATAGGTTATAGCAAATATTAAGAATAAAAAATGTGGCTATGAATTATTTATTCCAAAATTTTAAAATGAGAGCAATGTTTTCTATTTTCGCCCAGCTTTCTACAGAACGGGCTGTAAATAAATTGAACAATATCAACCGCCATGACGCATTGACGCGATTTCTGTGATTTAGGCGTAACGTCTTCCTTATGGCCGCTTTAGCTGTTATGACCATGGAAGGAGCGATGCCTTTAATATGGCGAGAAAATCGTGTTTTCCAGAGTTTGGCCTATTTTTCTCAGAAAAAGTGTGCATCTTTCAAAAGATACAATAATAAAGATCTTGGATTCAAATGGACGTCAGCCATTTTTTTTTTCTTCAATCAAATAAAATCTATGGATTGATATTATCTGCTGCCATTTTTCTTTTTTCTAACTCTTCTTTCCTTGCACAGGATGCAATTCTTGAATTGCATTCCTCTGGCCAAAGCGAAATGCTTAAATAATAATAATAAAAAAGAGAGCATAAATACTATTCCACTCCTGGCACACACTCTGGAAAAGAGGAGACTTTGAGGTATGAAAAATGCTGATAAAATATCTAGAATAAGATTCTCCGGGGGTCGTATATGTGATTTGAAAAATGGATATTCAGGAAATTTCTTTTGTTTCCAAGATCTTTAGTACTGAGTTTTCATTTAGTGTTTCTTTGTTCTTAGTGTTAAGTTTTTTCGTTTATTAGGTTTGAGAAAAGTAGTTATTAGCATTGTGCATGAAAAATGCATCAAGTGTTTGAGAATACCAAAATAAAACTATCCCATTATTTCAAATACGTAGCCTCCCATATAATGGAAGTATTGGAGGTACTGATAATTTTAAAATGCTTACAGATATTGGAGATATACTGCAAATGTTTCCAACAAAATGGAAGAATGTTGTCAATATTTAGAGAATATTCCAAAATTTTCCATCATAAAGCAGATTATTGGCAAGTACAGACATCGTGGTTGCCAGGTTTTGCACGGATCCTTAATTTGCTAAAATTCCGAACTTTTGAAAAAATCATCCCTAAAAGGCCCTACTATTTGAGATTCATGAGAATTTTTTTTTCCGGAAACAGGACCATTTTAAAATATTAGACCATTTTAGAGCAATATTTCAAAAGTTCGGAATTTTAGGAAACCTATGATACGTACGAACCTTGTGTCATTGTTACACAAGACCAGTTGGATCTTCTACAAAAATCAGGTCATTCACCTTACAAACAGAAAACATAAATACACGGAACTAAGGAAAAAGACTGCAAGATATTTAACATAAGAAGACCGAAAGGCCTAAAAAGCAATTAAAAACGGCATTGTAGTTCTAGAATACAAATTTCCAAAGCTAGAAGAACAATAACGGTAGACCGCATGATTAGGACAGTGAAGTTCTCTGACCCTTCAATAAGAGTAGGCAAATCACCATTTTGTTATTAGTCCCGATCAGACAAGTAAGGGAGCTTTATCTGTTTTTCAGTCATACATAAAGGTACTGACATTGTTCTTAAGTAAATATTAGTGCATCTCAGAACCAATAATGTTTTCAACATAATTAACATTAAATATGTCTTAAAAAGTAAAAAA
This sequence comes from Cheiracanthium punctorium, assembly GCA_038373885.1. Classification (NCBI taxonomy): domain Eukaryota; kingdom Metazoa; phylum Arthropoda; class Arachnida; order Araneae; family Cheiracanthiidae; genus Cheiracanthium; species Cheiracanthium punctorium. Next base: position 543,297 of record JAWZYV010012919.1, read on the forward strand.
AAAAATTATTAAAAAACAGTGAAAATAATACTTTTAAGTACTATAAAGAAGCACTAAAATAATGCTTTTAAGTACTATAAAATGATTACGACTCACTAGTTTTATTAAAATGAAAGATATTTACAATAGAAAGTGGAAGATTAGAAAATATTTACATTGAAATATCTTTACAACATCGACTTTTTTTTCTAATAATCTCGAAAATTTAACATAACACTAAAACTGTTTAATCGTTCAATTTAGATATGGAATGAAATTTTCAGTAATGTAACACAGTAAGATTAGCACTCTTATTTTTTATCAGTGAATGAATATTTAAAAATTTATTTATGTATAGTTCATTAAAATAAATTTATTCAAGCTAGAAATAGAATGAAAGGAGTAATCAGTTATTAATTAGTTTATGAGTGTAAAAAAATACAAATTCTTAATAAAATTTCTAAAATAAAGCAAGTGATTTAATATTTAAAATTGGATTAAAGCATTGTTACTTTATTTTCTTTTATTTAGCAAACAAATACAAAATAAACTGATATATGGGCGGAAATAAATAGAATAAATAAATAATATTGCTCTCCTTTTAATTTTGATCTAGTCGAAGACTTAGTGTGTATTCGTGGAATAAGTATTAGATGAGTCTATTTTTTCCTTCTCGTTTTTTAGATGTAAGTGAACTTGAATTATTTCGGATCTTTATAACTGACACAAAAATTATATCTTTATGCAAACTTTTTGTATGTCTGATGCTTAAAATTTAAACTGCAGTATGGAATATCGAATTTCAGATTTATCTCATTACTTTATATATAAAAAAAATTTTTTTTATTACGTGATTCTTACGTGGGCAAAAACATATATTTGATGATTTTTGGGACACCTTTTCTATTGCGATCTTAACCTGCAAGTTGTTGAATGGATTCGTCCAGTGCAGCAGCTGGAAGAAGACTTTAAAGCTGGCTTCAAACCCTTGCATTCGCTTTGTTGACCTGTGTCAACAGTCATCTACGGAAACATTCTCTGCCAGACCTATATCCAGCACGTTAGTAAAACGAAAATTCCTTAAAGCTGATCATAAACGACGTTCGACTTCGCTAATAACAAAAGCAGAGTAAATAACTTATCTTCACTGCAAAAACAATGCTGCGCAGAAAGGATCTTCCCGACAGATAAACATTTTGAAGAATAACCGGCCCCTGAAGGAAAATATGACGCAGTATGGAAGTGGCCACTATCTGGCGCTAAATTTTTAAAATGAATATCATCTCTTTTCTCTTCCTTGCAACACAATATGACTGTTAGGCGGAGAAGAGCAGCGATTTATAACACTCCCGCCTCAACTAAGAAGGGCGATAACAGAAATATGCCAATAAATATCGGTCGGCCGATTGGTTGCTTGTGTCTTGATGTATGCGCAGGGGCCCAAGGGTGGCCTTCCATTACGATCGGACCCCGATCTCTGGGGCGCCTGGCAATCGATGGAGGAGCTGATCGCCTTGCTTTTTCATTCTTTGTTTTTGATACGCGATTTGTAAAGGAGGGATTTTTCTTGATAATCTCGCAACAAAATGCGATGTTGTTTCAGAATAACGGAAGAATGGCGAAAGATGGTGAATGACATTATGTGTACAATAAAGGGTGAAGTGATTTAGTGATAACTAAAATAGTTTAAGTGGGTTTAAAAGATTTAATCTGAAAGCAGCAAAGAAAAATATTTGAATGAATTTGAGCGAAATACATCGCACTAACTTAAAAAAAATATATATATACCCAGCAAACACACACAGGTTCTCTGAACGTCTATTAACGTTCAGAAAACGACTTCTGAACGTTCAGAGGCGTTCAGAGAACCCGTGTGTTTGCTGGGTATATATATATATATATATATATATATATATATATATATATAAATAAGCTATCTCAAGGAGTTATGTCGTTTAAAATGTTTCTTTTAGGTATTGATTCATTTCTGCTTCTTAATCTCCATGCATGTAATCTCCTTATAGCTTGCGCATATTCGTGCTTAAGAAAATTATTAGACTCTTTGTTTCTAATTATGTACATGCTAATATTCTGAGCTGTTCACTATTGTTCTGTGAATTCTGAAACATTTTTTTTCTTTTTCGAAAAATTTATAAATTGATTTTCTTTCGTGTTCACAGAAAGACTTCTATTTTGAATTTCAATATCAAACCTTCTAACCCACGGTCAACACTAATGCTTACACTGTTTGATCTTGAACAACTTTGACAGCTTTTTGATTGTTTTTTTATACATAGAACCAAAATTATAGCAGTTCAATAGCATTAACTTTCTTTTTAGAATGCGCTCCCTGTTATGATTACAGCATAAATGCTCCCGGTGGTGAAAAGTGTATCAACTGCGAATAAAAATTTCTAATTTAAAGTCATCAGAAAAAGCTAAAGTTACTTTTATCGCTAATTAGAAGTATGAATTAAGTGTCCAAAATAAACGTTAAATAAAAATCCAAGATTTTTTGTCATGACTGCTTACTTACATATTACAATTCTGTAGCAGGCATAATAGTTTTAATGTAGGTATGAGATTCAGAATTCAAAAGGTGGTATGAGATTCAGAATAGTGTAATGTAGGTATGAGATTCAGAATTCAAGTCTCATATCTCATGCAATTACTAAACACTAGTAGTTAACCCTTTGAGGCGCAACCCTTTCCCAATGCTGAAAAAAGGGCAGCCGTTGCCCTCGCTCGACTTAACTACCAGCAAGATCGCGGACGATCGAAACGTTCATTGCGTGCCACAGATCTAGAGATCCTTTTTTTGACGCAGCTGCCTGTGCCGGCACAGCCAGCTGTCGTCAAAAAGGGTCTCTAGATCTGTGGCCCGCGATGAACGTTTCGATCGTCCGCCCTCTTGCTGGTAGTTAAGTCGAGCGATGGCAACGGCTGCCCTTTTTTCAGCATTGGGCAATCTATGCAGTTGTTCTCGCATTCTTGCATTTTTCAGCAGATGTCAGCGCTGTTAAAAATAACCGTGACAATTTTTTACGGGAAATGACGTGCTAAAAAGTAAAGGATTCTCGTGGAGTTATGTCACCCGCAACTATTTTTATAGAAATCAAATCTATTCTTCGCGACTGGCAACAGTCAAAACGTCAGAGTTTGGTGTTCCTAGAGCGGGAACACTGTGCGTTAAAGGGTTAATGCAGAGTTTTACCAAGGGAAGGGAGAGGTTCATCCTTCAATTTTTGCTTACCCCAATCAGTGAAAGCTTTCTAGCCCCAATCAGTGAAAGTGCATTTCAAACGCTTGAAAAACGTGTGCCTGTAGGGAATTTAAATGCCAAATCAAGAGAGCAATATCGGGCACACAAGGAAAATCTTCACCAATATGTATATGAAAAACATCAGTGAAAAAATTAAAACTGGGTTCATGGAAAAAACGACCATAACAGTACCATTGCTTTGGATTCACCATCAAATTAACCACCGTATATACGTAATGTGACGAAAGACGATTTCAGTAGTTCCTATGACTTACACTTTTGAAATAATTTAGCCTCCCTAGAAATGTCCAAAACAGGCCAACTGAGGACTTGCCACATTCATGAAAGCTGGTGTGTAAAATACATTCTCTTTTAAGTACTCCAGGGTGTATCAAAGACAAAAAATTTAAGATAGTTAATGCAAGTGGGTGGTTTCTAGGTGCCATTTGATGGACAAAAATAATAAAAATTGTCTTATGAAAATATGATGACATTTAGGGGGTCATTCATCTCCTGCAAAATTTTAATAAATATATGATTTTGTGGCTTTTTCTTAAAATTTTGTTTGTTTTAGTCGTGTTTGTTAAAATAAGTATGTACGTCAAAAATAACAGTTTTAAAGGAGTATTCTGATGCATCCTCTTAGAGTAATACAGTATTTAAACTGTTAAAATTTTTATTTTTTTATTTTTTCCAGATTAGGCTTGATTAAATTATACTTGAAAGCATTCGAAAAATTTACATTTTCGTTGTGAACCATCACGTGAAATCTTGGTTCAGAGTTCATCTTGTAATCAAAGCTATAAACCAAAATCTTACGATACTGCTTTATTTTTTCCCCCTCTCATTGCTCTTTAGACACCAAAATCAGACTAGCTGCATTTGACAAACCAAGCCGATTTATTTAGGAAACCACTTTATTTAGGAAAACGCCTAATACAAGGTTCGGACTTCTGCATGACTTCTTTTTACCCAAAAAATTACACGGACTTTAAAAGAGGAATGGATTTGGCTCTAGAAAAATCTCCAGGAAAGATCGTCACTGAGGTGGTTTTTAGTGCATCGAAAGAGAGAAGAGCTTTCTCTAAATGGTTCCCTTGTGCAGAATTGAAGAAGATGTCATGTTCAATAGATGGCTTTATTAAAAAAAACTTTATTTTATTTAATTTTTTTATTCTCGGTGTCCCATATGATTATGTTCAGATTGACCCAACGGAATGTCTGGAGAACCGATCTTTTAAATTTACTTTATTTTAACCTATTATAAACTATTATATTTCGCTCTTCACTGTGTACAGTGTTTACTGTTTTTTTGGGGTAATATTTCTTTTAAATACATATAAATTTAGTTTCTTTCAATTTAAGCGAAACATTCAATTGCAAACAATATAGCAATATTTTAAAACCGAATAACCTGCATAAACGTATATCACAAATACAAGAAAAATACTCTAAATCTTATAACTTGGCAATGGGTTCCCTTGTGCAGAATTGAAGAAGATATCATGTTCAATAGATGGCTTTATTAAAAAAAAACTTTTTTTTTTGGTTAAAAGAGAAATGGAATATTATCCAAATACAAAGAGATAATTTTTCTGATTTTTTAATCTACAAATAAAACCTGTTAACGACCAGCCCGACTGAATTTAAGAAAACCCCCATTTTTTGGAGCATCCTAAAGTACTGTTGATAAAGAGTGCTGCAACTATTTTGCTATCAAATTACTACAAAACTGTTCCAATTTCAAACCATGTATTTGTCTTTTTGATATGTTTACATTTTAAATGAAATTTATGAAATTCTGATCTTTACAGATTTGATTTAAAATGCTATCGTATGTTTTGAGTTAGTACTCTTCTAGTTTTGAATGTAGCATAACATAGGGTAAATATTGGTCATATGTTTAAAACGTAAAGCATTTCAACTGTCGTAGTTAGACTTTTAAATAAATATGAAATACATTAACGTGATTTTTTCATAGGCCCAGTAACTATTTCTGACTTTTATAAAAATATCTCTCTTTCTCAAAAGACTCTGCCTCTTTCATATAATGTTCTGAACTGTGAAGTATCTTTCAAACTTCTTGGTTATTTCAAAAGGCATTGCACGATCAATCCTAGTTCTTGCTCTATAAACAAACTGACAAAACAATAAACAATAAATTAAAAAGATATTGACTCCAAAGCACTAAGATCTTACGTATTTCTATATATATATTTAATAGATCTTTTATAAATCATAATTTATTTTGAAGAATGACGAATGTGTAGTTTTAATTGCATAATGTGAAAACTGTGAATTGCACTAATTCAATGTGCTTTACTTTGCTCGTAACCTGCATACGGTAATACTACGGCTATTAATATTACCGTATGTAAATTAAATATTTGCAAGAGTAAACAGTCATAATCATTTTGAAGTTTATGTATTATTGGCTCTTTCAAAATATAGTCCACACTTATACATATTGAAAGCTTCTTTCATCCCTTACGGAAGAAAAAAAAAAAAGAAATCATTGTTCACATGTTACAAACCACTATTTCATCGAACCTTAATTATTCATAACACTAAGGATGAATAGGTAAATACCTTAATGAGCTCTATTTTTCTCAGTTCGTTTGATTGCAATTAAACAATAAAGACAATTGGTTGATTGAAGAGAACAGGAAAAACATGATGATAATCAGTTTATTGATGAAGCTCTTGATTAGTTCTTGTCATGATACATTCGTTAATAATTACTAAAGCAATTATGTATTAAGTGATAAATGGTTTGCGAAGATTTTCTTATGTTTTATTGAGCCAACGAATCATAAACGTATCTCTTCTAAGAATCAACTGATGAAAAAAAAGTGTTGGTTATTGTTTAATGTAATATAATTTTGCATTATGCATCAAAATCCATTAGAATCACGAAATAATTGTTTAGTGGTATTAATTTATAAATAATTTTGGATAATTTGCTTTTGTTTAAGAATATTTAAAACACTGGTACATACGCTTTAACCCTTGGAGCAACTAATGCTTAAAATGAGTGAGGTAAAGTTCATTATTGTTTATAGTTATTTTTTAATCTTCAAAATATTGATTTTATTCAAGACTTGTAGAATATGGTCATAACATGACTTGTAAGCAGTTAAACTAACAAATAAATTGTGATAAGTAAAACGGAAATAATATAAGTCCCGAAAGTAAGAAAGTTATTTGTTTCTGTTCGAAAAATTGCGTAAGTAGTTTATTTATATATTTATGCTTATGTTTATTTATGTGTAAATTATATTTAGAAGTGGCATTTTATAGCAGCACCTAATACAGGTTTGTCTTTTGTTTAACTGCTTTTTAAGAGGGAAGAGATAAAGAAAGAGTGCGGGAACCAGAGTTTCTGAAGTAAGTTTATCTGAATCTGTTCAAAATTTTCAGTGAATCGTTTTTATTCTTCCCACATCAAATTTCACTCTCAACCACCGAGTAGGCCTTGAGAAATCAAAATTATAATTTTATCACCATTATTGCAAGCTTTTCAAATTCTATACACAGCACTCCCACAAAAAATATTTTTATAGATCATTTTAATATTTTTGAGAGCGAAAAATTTATGTTTTGGTCATCGGCTTGTCTACAAGCTACCCATGAGTTTCGATGGCCAGCTTCCAACACAGTAGTCCAATTAAAGCGTTGCTCAATTTCTGCTGTCAACACACGGGAGCAGTTAGGTCGAGAAAAGAGTTAAAATATCGTTTTTCCCCAACCAATTCCCAATAGTTTTGCTGTTTGTTTGTTTTGTTAAATCTTTTAAAGTAAGCAAACGCATTTTCGCTGCTTGTGACGTGTTTTAGAGTGCATCAATCAGTGTAATAAACGGATACAAAACTTACCATACAGAATATCAATGACTATCTCATTTTATCTCCCCCCCCCCTTTATTGAAAATTGTCCGAAAAATGTGTCCCAAAAATGCGACATAATTTTACATATATTTAAATACTATTAGTTCACAACAGCTTTAATCTATTGTTACAATATTTCGTAAGCTGTAGAATATGCATCACATGTTTTTTTTTATTACATATATTTAAATACTATTAGTTCACAACAGCTTTAATCTATTGTTACATTATTTCGTAAGCTGTGCAATATGTATCACTTGTATTTTTCTATAAATAGGTTACAATCATAAAAATTTCAACATAGGTTCACCAGGCGAAATACACGAAAGATGAGAGATAAAATGGCATAGTCATATATAGAGATAAAATGACATATATATAATTTTTCTGTATGGTGAGCACTGTAATTTTAGACTTAGAAAATACATTTTTCCTTTTCTTTTTCTTTTTTGTTTGTGTGTTATGGATTTAGTGTTATATTGAAAAATGACAAGATAGTGCATTTGATGCTAAATGAGTATGACTAACATTTTTAGTACATGCTAAAGGGGTTTTACACTATCACGACAAACTTCTAGGGGGTCTAGCTACTCAAAAACGGATCAGAATCACACAGCAAGGTGGGATTGCAAGCGTAGCCTTCAGTGCCCGTTAATAAAAACTTTGGGAAAAAATTGAAATAATAGGGAATTTTCCAACCATAGTTCGTAAAATGTTAAAGAATATTTTTACAAATTTTACGAATATTGAAGAATAAATCAGTTACTGAAATTCATTGTTCAGAAATTCTATATTAGTTTATTATCCAGCGTAGTATTTGTGAAACTCTTGTTAAGGAAATAAAATACTACGAACTTTTAGCAGTACTATGAAAAATTAAAGCTTATTTAAGTACCTTTTACTGCATTTTCATTCAGGCTTTTGTTCATATGTTGCTCCCGACTGTCGTTTGCAAAGAACTAACTGCAATAAAGTGCCAACTAGTGATTGTATAAAAAAGCTATTTCGATTGGCCATATCTGATGAATTTGCCCAATAGCTCATTTACAGTGATATTTGCTCCATTTCGCAGAAAGAAAAAAATTCCTTGATTTGCCAACCAGTTAACAATACCCAACTTGGTTGTTGTCCATTCATAACAAATGAAAAATGTGCAGGTGAAAATAAAAATGTGAAAATAAAAATATGAAATAAAAATGTGCAGATCACTGATTTATAGAACTGCGATGAAACATACATTAATAATTTTTAAGAAATTAAGTATAATCTAAAATACAGGGATTTTAAAATTCAAGCTTCATAAACGAATTAAGCACTAAAATGAAACACTATTTTTTATAACAAATAAGACAATACAGTATTCAAATTATGCTGTTAAAAACTACTTTCGTTTTATCTACTTCCAAATTTCAGAAATTATAAGGGAAAAATCGATACTAAGAAACAGGTAGAAGAAGAACAAACTTCGTAATTGGTTAATTAACTGTGACTTAGGAATTTTTTTCTAAAACTTGGAATATGCTTGAAATTACTTGAGTCTTAATTGAAAAGTAATTAATGCCATATTCGAGAAATAACTTTTATTGTAACTTTTAAATAAAATTAGTACTAAAACTCACATAATTCGTTGCTACATATGTTTTATATATCCCTATGGAGCGGGGTGCTTTGGATAGAGAACTTTTTAGGGGTTTCTAACGCATATGCATGTTACATATGAAAAAAAAAAAAAGCTCAATACTCCAGACCGTTAATTTGACAGCTGCGCGACAGGCCAGAACCCTGGACCTCCTCACTTCAACCATTTACCAGTGCTCAGTGTCTAATCTACTCTGTCAATGATCTCAGTTGAGGCCAGTATTGCTACAGTAATTAAGAAACTTTGTAAAAAACACACATAAGAAGTAAAGGGAAAGAGGATACGCGTTTCGTTCAAAAATTGTTTTTGAACGAAACGCGTATCCTCTTTCCTTTTACTTCTTATGTGTGTTTTTTACAAAGTTTTTTAATTACTTTATCGTTTAACACCAGTATTTTGAGTGTTTTTTCAGCAGTATTGCTACAATTAGCTTTGAAAAACACTTATCTAACACTTAGCTTTGAAAAGACACACATATCATTTAAACAATATATTTTTGAATTGCATAATAAATATATTTGATTTCCAGTTATATTTTGTATCCTCAAAAAAAAAAAAAAAAAAGAAAAAAAAAAAAAAAAAGGAAAATTTTGCGACAACTAAGAGTAAAAAGATTCTGAGATGTCGCAAAATGAGATTTTCTTTTATAAGTCAATAATATTTATTTTAGTGAATGAAACAACGAAAAAGAAGCTTCTTTCTGGAAAGAAAAAAAACCTTTAGTATGATAATTACAGGTTTATAAACTATTTAAAAAATGCATTAACCACGCAAATGTTTAAGATAGTCTAAATACATAGATCATAGACATAAAACTGCATAAATGTTAAAATATCACAAACTAATTAATTTAATTATTCAAATAATTATTAAAAACTGTTACTGAATTTTAATATTTTGATATTTTACAGAAAATATTTTTTATTCATTTGCGCATTACAATTACATATTCACGAATTAATTTTTTTTTAAAGTCTATGAGAAAATAATTAGTTACTACTGAATTTTATACTAGTTAGAGTTGAGTCTCATAAATGCATAAATCCCGCATACATATTAAAAATACAATTTTATATCATAAATGTTTAATTAAATTTTACATTCAGCTTAATTTAATATTTCATTTTAATTTTTATATTAAATTTGTAGCATCCAAAACTGGATCCCCCCCTTCATTACAATGCATATTTACAGTTTAACAACTTATATAAAGAATCTATAATATATACAAATGTATGTATACTTGATTCTACAGCTGCTGTATCTTATCATTCAAGCCTTATCCCGTGATGTTTATTACTTATGCAATTTTTTCCCCTCTTCGGTTTGTGTGGAAGTGTATCAGATTTTTTGTATCGGATTTCACCCCTTAGAATTAATGATACTTTAATCTCTGAGAATTTTTTCAGCGTTTTTTAAGTAACTTAGGCTCTTAGAAAAAATTCTTTTAAATACACGTGCTGTTCCTGGTAATGATGAATATTCATTTATAAATTAAATTCGGCCCACATTTCCAGATAAGAAAAAAAATCTATTTTTTATATTTTTTGGTGTCTTACAGTTGACTAAGAATAAAAATCAATGTTCGGAAATATTTTTCTACTTCTAAAAATATTTCATTAAAAGTATATTTTTTTCTGAAACTCGTTTTTTCCCCCCGTTAGGGATAGACTCTTTTTCTTTCCGTTAGTGAAATATGATAATATCGTGTATGGAATATCATAATCTATAAAATTTTATTAAAATTATTTACATTAAATGCATTTAATATAGTCAGATATTTCAGGTCTTATACGTGGGGAAAATTAATAACTATACCACTGTACGTTTTTAAAAAACTGCAATTCTGAGAATATATAAGTTTTCTCCGTGTAAAAGTAGTAAACAAGTTATTTCTTATGCATATTACCTTTATGAGCTTTTAAAAGTAAACATTAAAAACATATGATGGATAAATTTAATTTGAATTTGCTACATCTTTGGCATCAGTTACAAAAATTTTGCTTTCGACAGCAAAATTTTCTAATTTAAAGAACGACATCTGTTAGAAAAAAATATCTATCTATAAAATAATGTACAGTTGTTTCAGTGACATATCTTAAATAAACAAAAATTTATGGTACTGCAAGTATTTGTGTGTAAGCAGCTATATTTTGTTATCATCTGCGCTATTAAAAAACTTAATTAAAAAAAACCTCAATTACATTTATTTCCAGGCAATAAAAATGTACTGACGATTAAAATATTATGCAGTCTGCGAACAAACTCAACATATATTATTTGTGAATAAAAATTGATTTAAGTAATTAATTTTCAATGAGAAAATAAAAATTCTATTAAAAGAAAATTGCATATCATTCACACATGCTCTTAACATGAAACTTAAACATTTTCAATTGAAAACTCTGTTGAAAAATAAACAAAAGTTATATTGAATCGGAAATTCATAAAAATATAATTACTCAAAATTGCAAATACACCTTAAACTTAATTAAGAAGAATCGTCATTTCTTCAAACTTTAATAACGTCACAACTAAATGACATTACCACTTTTGACGCAGTTGTTACAAATGCGTTTGAAACAATTTTACTGTATGCCTTCAGAAAAGAAGCATATTTCAGCTAACACTTAATTGGCAATAACATAAATAGCCTGTCATTTAATGAGTTTTGGAAATAATACTTAGGGATGGACGCGAGACAACTTTTTTGCGAGACGAGACAGAGATTTACAGCTTTTTTGCGAGACGAGACACACATTTTTAACATTACGATATAGGGATTTTTGCGAGACGAGACAAAGCTTTTAGGCTATTTTGCGAGACGCGAGACTCCTATTTTTCGTCTCGCGTCCATCCCTAATAATACTTTCTTTTCAATTATTTATTGCAATCTATACCAACGGGCTCATTATTGGAATAAAATAAAGCACAGTAATCGTATTGATTCTTTTAAATGTAGCATACTGTCTATTTAACAATGTGTCTTGACCCTGGCACGCGTCTTAATTATATAAGTAATTACAATTATTATCATCTGCTTGAAAATTTATTAAAATATACTATTTCTGTGGAAATTAAACTGCATTCTATATTAAACAGTTTAATTCGGTAAACCTCAAATATCGTAGGTTACATCTATTAATAAATGTGTTAATTGTTTTAAAAGGTGAAAAAAAAGCCTTTTAATTTGTCTTTCATCATCAGACTACAGTTTTAATAGTTATTGGAACTAAGAATTTTTATATCAGTAGAAAAAACATTTCCTTATTAACAAAGCAAAACTGAGCCCGCTAATGCTATTGAAGAAATCTATTTAGAATTTTCGGAATATTCCCTACCAACAATACGACAAGTTATTTATTAGAGTGCATCTATATTTATATAAATATTGTGTAAATCAGATAATCCAGATTCGAATAAACAAAATACTTGCATGAAAAAAAGTCTTAAAATTTCATATTTTTATGTAAATGTAGATTTAGCATTAAGTTAGGCTTGAAGTACCACACACATTTCAAAATTTTCAAGAATTGTTGAAAATTTAATCAGCATGAAAATAACTCTCTCGAGGCCTCTGTAAAATAGAAGCATCTTTTATTCTATTAAACATTACTCTCCAAAAGTTTCAAACTTTATCAAAAGTATTTTGTTCTAACATAATTGGATAATCCATTTTAAAATGCTAAATCCGTGCATACCAGTGAATAAGAATTCTAACTGGCGTAAGAAAAAAGTCAAACTTTTCTAAAGAAATCGCTCTCTCTCTTTTTTTCCCCTTCGAATCTTTCAGAAAAAAACGAAAACGATATTGATTTGTAGATCAAAAATCATTCCGGATAACTTTTCTTTTCCTTGGAATTCTTTATTCACTTCTGATCACTACCTAAAAAGCATCGCTGCTCCTCGATAAAGGAAAAATCAAGGGGGGATGGGGGGAACGGGGGCCCAAAATCCTCAATAGAATGACGTTCGGATTCGCAATAGCGGTGAAACGGCTTTGAATCCGTTATTCTAATGCTGCCGAAATTTAATTTAAAATCGGTGGCAACGGCGAAAACTTATTAAAAAAGAAAGTAAGGGAAAAAAACCCTCAAATACAAATAAAGAGCGACCGTAAAAATAACAGACCTGAAGATATGTACAATAAAGCATTATATATATATATATATATATACGTCCCGTCGCGTAGAACTTCTATGTGGGTGTTTGAAAGATAAGAGGCAGTAGTGGTCTATAAACCAAATTCTGCGCGCGCATCGAACAATTAATGACCGATTCCCTCCTCCCCCGACCTGACCCTTTATGGCCGCATTCGTCAAAAAAAAAAGGAGGAAAGAAGTGAAGGGGGGGGGACTGCCGATTGTGGAGGGGAGGGGGGGGGGGTTGAGTCAACCCCCCCCCCTTCTCAGATCGATACAAATCCGGTTATCGAAAATCAAACGCAAAAACCAAAACCCGCGTCGCACTTTTATTGCTTGGAAGGAGGAAAATAATAATAATAAAAAGAAAGAAAAAAAGGAGAGTAGGAAGAAACAAATAAAAAAGAAAAAAAGTGAGAGAAAGAGAAAAGAGAAAGATGAGAGAGAAAAGATGGAAGTCCCGGTCAGTTTCCATGGCAACCGATCCATTCTCCCAATTAACTGTCGATAAATCAATTGGAGCTATGCTGGGGCCAGGGACACTTAGGAGAGGATTAATTGAAGCTGGTCTCCCTTTACTCTTTCCTCTTTTTTTTTTTTTCCCTGTATTCCGGGAGAGAAAACCGGAGAGAGCGAAGAGCGTGGGAAAACCGCAGGCCTTTCAAAACCGCCTTTTTCTTCTCTCTTGGCTTTTTCTCCGTTTCTTACTTTGGCGGGACCCCCGTTTTCGATATTAGCCATAACGAGTACGCCCGTTTATTTCAAGAAAAGGGGAATGACGACTCCACGAATTAACTATTATCGGGGGCGCGAGTTTTGAACGATACTCGCGAGCATTTTTTATTTTTTTTTCCCCTTCGCCCTGCCCTCCCCCGTTCCGCTTTTCTTCTTCGTTTTTATTGGCATTGGGAAAAGCGGGAATATTGTTTTCCGGAGGTGGGGGGGGGGGGGGGTTCGATTTCGGTATTTAAACGCGCGCGCACATCGGGCCAAGCCAAGAGTTATTTTTATCCGTTCATTAGTTTTATATACTTGCACTTTCGAAGGAATTTCATGTACGCTTGTTTCGGGGTACTTCTTACTCCTAATCGAATTTTTCACCTAGTAGATTTCTCGTCATTTCTTTCTTTCTCTCTTTTTTTCTGCGGCATTCAAAAATTTCCTCTAATTCGTACAGTCTGCCATAGATCTGAAAATATCGGCAGTATTTGTTACTACTACATCTCTCACATACCAATTAACTTTATTGCTATTCTTTGGGATGGCAGTTGACGATATACACGGTATGGTGTTCATAAGAGATTTTAAATGTGGTTGATTAAAAACGTTTTGATTACTCCTTTTGTAGAAAAATACAGTGGTGTGGTAGTAGATTTGGTTTAACGTTGTAGACATTTTTTTAAACCATACATTCCCTTAACAAGGCTTCCAAAGACTTTTTCTCACCAAACTTTATTTCTATTCGCTTTCTAAAGTACTGTGTATCTAAAGTACTGAAGTACTCGAGTACTCTAAAATACTCTAAACTAAAGTACTCGAGGGCTGTCTGCCTGGGGTGGGGTGCCTTGGACATTTTTAAAGGAAGACATTTTTAAAGGAAATCTAACATATATTCACATCTGGAGAAAGCCGCCCAAAGCTCCAGACCTCTACATCGATGGCCGCGCTATAGGCACGCGCGAATCCGGGACCTTCACACTTCAGCCATCTACAGATGTTCATTGTCTTTATCACTCTGCCATGGTGAGACCCCTGTTACCTTTCTAAGGTTAACAGGAATTGTGAATCCCTTGCGACAACATTTTCTTGAGATTTTCAGAAAGTTGTTGAGTGTTCTACGAGTTTCGTTTCTCAGCTTCTTTTGTCGTCGCTTTTGGTACATTCGGGAGCAACTCCTGTTGTTGAAGAGAGGTGTTCCGTAGATATTGATTTTTGTGATTTACACAATCCGAAGTTCGAGATACGGAGGTTTTGAAGGAAAGTTTTTCGAGATAAACATAGGAAATGCATTGATTTTAGAACGCAAATCTAGAGAATTTCGAGTATGGGGGTTTTCGAGATAGACCATAGACATTTTTGATGCACTTCATTTAAACTTATTTCATTTGAAAGCGAGGTAGGGTAGTTCAATAATGTTAAGGTTTTGGGATTTCTCGCCAAATATAAGAGATATCAACATTCTGGGTTCAGTATTCGAAGCTTACTTATGGCGCAAAATTTCGCCAAAATTTTAGGTTTAATTCAAACACTGATTGACCATAGATGTACTGAAATTTTTAATGTATTGAAGCTGTTCATTTAAATGCATTGAAGAAGTCAATAATGTATTGACTATATCCATAGATCTTAAAGTTTTGAATGCCTTTTGTGTGGCCCTGTAAATAAAGTACGATGCGTTTATAAGTCGATTTCAATCAAAAAGTGTTGCGCATGCGCACAACTAGATGTTACAGCATTCCTGCAACATTTCGCCGGCTAATCGTATTTGAGTTAGCTCCGTGCGTTCATACGTACAAACGGACATTTGTCAAAAATAGTATTTACGGTCAGTCAAAATAGATCGTGCGTTCATAAGTAAATAAGAAAATACATACAGGCTCTGGCGGTTTATGCGAAAACTTGTCAGAGTAAATTTATATTAAAAAAAAAAAAAAAAAAATCTTACATTGCTTCCTTTACTTTGTACAGGGAAGTAAAAAGACCCTATTTTAAAATGTTGTTTACAGAAACCAGTCACCGAAAAATTGTGAAATTTTGTAGATCACCCATTACAGATATGAAAATTTATTTCAGTGAAATAAGAAAAGTTCAAATTTTCCACCAAATGACTTCTTTATTTGAAAACCTAGTAAGAAAGGAAAGTTTTTTCACTGAATCTTATTCCCATTGTGCATTCTTCTGCAGCATAGATAACTATGTAATTTATTCATGAGATATACTTTAGTGGCAATATTTAGAGTTTTTTTTTTTTTTTTTACTGAAATAACATACTATGTTCTTAAAGTTGTCCAAGTAAGTTAGAACTTTTACAGCTGAAGGAGGTTTGACCCTTTGTATGATTCGAGTAGCTCGTATTGTGCGGCTTTTTATAGATGCGTTTTACTATAGGTTCTTAATTAATTTTAAGTGAGACAGCTGTGTTCGGAAGTGAGTTAATTCGTTTGACTTAATTTGTTTTTCTTGTTTCTGCTTTAAATTAACTTATCAACATATAAGATTAATAATAAATTCAGTTTATCAGTTCTTTAGATGAAGCTTTTGACTGACCGTTTTGTGTGGTATAAACTAAATAAGAAATATTTGTTTACAATTTGCTCCGAATGAAAATACTTTCAGGGGGATCCTGACTGCATATTGATTTTATATTCAATAAATAATATGAAGTCCAAACAGTCAGTTTAAGCTTAGTTAAAAAAAAACCTTCATACTATTTTATATATTTTTCAGATTACACATAGATATAACATCTAAAGAAAACTATAATTTCAAAGATAGTCACAAATTAAATGAACACATAAAAAGTATTATAGAAACACTTTGCAGAGTAATTTTTAAGTCCAATTTCCTATGTGGTAAGAGACTATGATAACCTAATTTGGGAGTGAATGATTTCTTATGAAAGTATCCAGCAGAATGTTTTCAAATTTTATATAATTTTTTATCTATAACTCAAATACTTAATCAATTTAAGAGAAATTTTTAGCAAACATTTGAGTATATTTTATATTAATGTATTAATAACATTTATTTGCATTTATTTAAGTATGTAATAAGAGAAATCTCAATTAAATCTTTTATTTTTCAGGTAAGGCTCAGATTTCTGGTATACATTCATGTTTTGTCTCCATAGGTATGGAACTCCGTTTACATTTCTATTTTTACTTTGAAATATTTAGCCGATTGCTTTTCATATTTTAAGGCACTAAAAGTTTATTATTATTATTTAAATACAATCAATAACTAAAAGTAGAACAATTAAATTTTTTTACGAATTATATTACAAAATTTATTTATTTAATCAGTATACAAAATCTAAACAATTTTTATCAATCTATAGAGGGTTTTTTTTCCAGTGCATGCAAAAATATGTTATTTGCACGTACACACAAAAAAAAACCCGTATAGTTAGGAGTTTTTTATTTATTTCTGGTTTTGGAAATACACATTTAAACAAACGAAATTTCCGAAAATTCATATTTTCGAAATTTGCTGTAGATTGCCCGTTCTACAGCAATAATATAGCAAAACATGAGGAACAAGTAAATAAACTTCATGATTAAAAGATTTTAAAAAATCAAATTATTGATACTTTTAAATTTAAAAATAAATTTAAATTATTTTTGATAATAAACTTTTATTAATGTCCCATTTTAGTTAAATTGTATGTTACCTTATTATAAAGTATCATTTTACTTGGAAATATTTTACTTACTTTAGTTAAAAAAAAATAATTATTTAAATAAAAAATTTTTCGTACAAATTCAAGAATTATTTTAATTATCACAAACAGTTATTGGAAGCTTTTACTAAAGTTACAGTAATTATATTTTTCATAATCATTTTATTACTATCTAAAGGTATCGAATGGGGTAAAGAAAATTTCGTAGACTATTTTAAAATGAAAATGCTGTCGAATGAGGAAAACTCTTTTTGAAACAGAAAAATTCCAACAATTAGCCGCTTAGTTCCCATTTTTTTTTACAATAAATCAAACTAACAATTCATTCCTTCAAACGTTGTTTTTATTTTTTATTTAAGTATTATCACATGGTGTTCATGAAACTTAGATTTCTCTTTGTATTTACTTTAGGGTATGAAGCAAAAACTTATCCATACTGAATGAATATTTATTTACAATTACAGTCTAATTCTTCAAATAAGCTGTGAACTTTTCTATATATAACTTGATAACTGTTAAAACCTTTACTAAGACGAATATTTTATAACAACCGCCAGATTTAGACATTAAACTGAATTTAAAAAGTTGTATCCAAGAAATGTAATGAAAACAAAAATGTTAAACGAATATAACTTATTACTGTTGTGTGTGTGTTTCACATATTATTAATAATGTGTAGTTGTTTTTCAAGCGATTTTTTGAAAAGCTTATTAATTGGCTTAATATTTATTAGCTTAAATATTTCATATGATATTTCAAATTATGCATGCCTTCTATGCATTCAAAACCCAACAATATTTCTATACTTAAAATAAATGAATAAAAACTGAGCGTAGTCGATTGTAACAAGCTTCCTTGAAATACCGGTCCCAACAGAACCCATGCAAACAAACTACTTTCGAGACGTAAAATATACGCAGCAAATTACCAGTGTATTTTACTAAACTCTATCGCATTCCTCATTTTAAACCTTTTTTTCCTCTTTCTCTTTATGATATACTTTAAAATGCACGGGGCAACTGCCCAACTACTGTGTCTAATTATGTCGTGCGATTAACTCCGCCTGACATTTCATCTGTTGGTTTATTATCCCACGTAGTTACATGCTAACACAGGGAGACTAGATGCCCCGAACCGATGTTTCAGACAGCCTGGAAATATATTGGATTATTTTCTCTCCCTGGCGTTCGTTTCTCTTTGTCTTTTGTACCCCGATTTCTGGATGTCTGCCCAAGTTGTACTTTTGTTGCCAGAAAATATCCAAGTGTTTGTGATTTGATAACGTTTCTGGATGGGACGAGATTTATAGTAGGTAGTTTTGATGTCTGTAATATGTATCTATGATGGGAAATTATTCTCAATAAAACGATTCGTTTTTTTCTCTCCCTTTTTAGCTGTGTAAATAAGAGGTCAGGTAGTTAATATGCATCAATACCAATGCCAAAAAATTATATATAACTGAAATAAGGGTTTTTTTTTGGGGGGGGGACCTTTGTGAAGGTAATAAGCACATTATTTAATAAAACAAAAACACCAGTATTTTGAGTGTTTTTTTTTTAGTTACATCATTATTTGTTTATTAAGAAAATTTTTGTAAGTTTGTTTGCTTGTTTGTGCTGCTATGGCAAAGCTATGCAGGGTTTATCTGCCTAGGATGGGAAAGTGCCATAGGCGGAGGACTTCCTAAGGGGTATTCACGTTACATCAGGAGAAAACTGACCAAAACTCCAGACCATTAGATCGACAACAGCGCGGCAGGTCCGAGCTCGAGACCGTCACACTTCGGCCATCTATGTTCAGTGTCTTATACAAATTGTATATTTAAAAAAAGACTGGAAAGTATTTTAATATTAGTAAAGAATTAAAAAGTATTTAAAAAAGAAATTTTTAATTTTTTAAAACAGAAATTTTAAATGGAACTATAATAAATTGTTGTTCTTCTAATGCACTCGCAAACATGGTTTTACAGATCTAATGGAATTCTAACTATTTGTATAAATAACAAAGGCGAACATGCTAATCCAATAAATTGCTTGATGCAGTAAAATGAGTAATTAATTGTTTCATGAAATTAAATAGGGTTTGTCTTGATTTAAAAAAAAATCTGTAACAATTTTATTCTTAAATATGTCAACATTTACATTTTTTTTTCGGTGTTGGGGGGGGGGGGGGCTATATTTTAAATATGTCGATTTTAGTTTAGCATAAAATTTTAAATTGAAGTTAGTCTTCTGTTATGAAGCAGCCTTTTTTTTACGATAATAATGAACACAAATCATTTTCTTGTTTCTCTGGTGTAGTGACCACTAACACCTTTTTGAATTATGACGAACTTGAAAAAATTAGAACTGGGGCAAGCAGTCATGCTCCCAAATCATCCATCAAATCTGCGATCTTCCATGTAACACCAGACAAGCGCCGAACAGTGAGTTTATTTGGTGATAAAATTTCGTGATCGACTTTTACAGTTAATTTGGTGAGATAATGTCTATGAAGTAGTTTTGCACAGATTATTTTTTTCGGGGAGGGGGGGGGGGGAGGGGGGCACTTGCAGTGTAGCCTCGGTGTGGCAGTTGTAAGTGATTCATTAAATACAACATTCTATATCAACAAATAAATAAAAACTAAATAAATTTAGTATGTCAAGTTATAATTTAAGTAGATGTAAAAATCTTATTTCCAGTTCCAGAAACACTGGAAAATTATTTTCCCTTGTAGTTGATGTTCAATCATTGATATTTTATATTATTTTTATCTTCGGAGCAGTAAAAAATGAGATTCAAATACATATATACAGAATTTATGTTCAAAATAGATTTTTTTGGATGATTGGAATTTAGTTTGAGTGAATATTTCGGATTCGTCACTTTTAATTAATAATTATTCTGCGAAGCAGATCACACATGCGTGTTCGAGGATTTGTATTGATGACACTATGCTCTCAAACAAATATTTTAGGCGTGACATTTAGCTTTTTTACGGGAACCTCCAAAAATCTTCTCTTATGCTCAAAGAACACTGATAAAGAAAATTTTAGCCGCGATTTTTCATTTGCGTTAACCTCTTTGTTCTGATCTTCCTTAAGATACAATGGTGTATATTTTTCTTAAGTGCCCAGTATGGCTTCTTTTCGTGGGTTTTTTTTTTTTCGTTAAAGCAAAAATACACGTGGGCTATCTGCTAATCGGAGGCGTCTTTGAAAAGGGTTCTAATATGTATTCCTGTTGCATCAGGAGAAAACTACCCAAAACTTCAGGCCATTAGTTAGACAGCCAAGCGAGAGGTCAGAACCTGGATCTGAACACTTCGACCATCTAAAAACGTGCAGTCTCTTATCAGCTCGGCCATGAATGCTTTAGGGTTACTTATTCCGTATGCAGTTATATTTTTAAAAATACGACAATGCGTGTAATATGTTAAAACTGTTTCAGAAAATCAAATTTAATCATTTAATGTTTATATGTATATTCATATGCATATATTATAACCGTAATTTGCTCTCTGAAATAAATGTGAAAACTCTTGTAGCAGTCATGTGGCCAGAAAAAGGTTTCAGGAAGGGTCCAGAAGATGGAAAAGATAGTATTGGTCATAAAAAAGCTTGCTTATTGACGCCACGCCTTGGCTACGTCCCTATCTTGTTGAAAAGCAAATCATTCTAAAGTGAAAAAATATTTGCTAAATCTAAGAAACGTAGCTCTAAAAGAGGAAATGCTTATTTCTAATATGTATGACATCCATTCGGAGCTATGCAACTTGAAATGAGGGATTTCTTAAATTTGATTTTACATTGGATTATTAATGACTCATTTCAAATATCAATTGTATTTACAGGAGTACTCAAAAATTCCACTGTTACTAATCTGAAAAAATGTGATTTAAAAATGAATAAACTTTAAAGACAAGAATATTACCGAATTTTTAAGCAAATCGTACAAGAATATTTTACTTAGATTTAAAAATAATTATAAATATTAGTGATTTATACTATCCGAATGTTTTAAACTCATTTAGCTGCTTTCTTTGCATGTTCCTAGTTTTGGAAAAAAACGCCTTAAAATTTTAGTTGCTTCAGTATAACTCTTAAGATACGCGAAACACAATGATCAATTTTCGCGTAAACTATTCGGAACTAAGATTTGGGGCATTGACATAGTATACAGCTTACAGACCCCAAAAGCGCATTTTAAAAATTGACCAATTTGCAGATTCGTATTTTTAGCGTGGAGATATGATATGACTAAATATTTCTGTATGTCTTGGAAAATTTCCCATTCTTCTACAGAGCTTTTTTTTTTTATTTTTTTTTTTAATAAATTAACTCCTGTTTTTCACGAACATTTATAGTATTTACTAACGAAAGCATTGGAAAGAAAATACTAACTATATTAAAACTCTCATAATTATTTTATATATCTATTTATATAATAAGGAACTACCAAATACCAAAAATAGGATTACTAAAATATAATACGAAAAAGATAAAATTTTGTTAGACCTAAAAAAGCAGTTTCAGGGTATCCCGAACAGAAAGAAAATAATATAGCTTGACTGAATGAAGTTTTTTAGTATAAAGTCTATGGAATAGTGATTGAATTTGTTGCATTTTTGGAATATTTTCGTTTGAATTTCTTTTATAAATTTTTTAAATATGCTTTCTTGACATTAAAAAAATAATTTTAAGGATTCAGCAGATAATTCTTTCAAGTAAACGCTGTTAATAATCAATGCATTTTTATTTTAACAAGTGCCCCTTTAATATTACTACACTTTTAACAAGCACATTTAGGCAAGTGAAAAAGCTTCAAATTGAAGATGTAACGAAGTCATTTTTAAATGCATACAATATTTTTTTCAGTTGTTAATACATAAGGCATAATTTATATTCTTAATTTTAAAAGATTTCTATAGACATTAAATTATTTTTATTGTTTTAAAAAAGGAAATTTTTCTTACATGCGGAATTACGAATATTGTAATTTCAAAGAGCACAGCAATTATAACAAGGGAAAATTTTTAATTACTTCTTACCTTACGTGCCCTTTTGCATTGATGAGGTATGTTTGATGATTAAAAAAGAACCTTAATATTTTAAGTTTCAATTGTACAATGCTTAGTGCTTTTTTAAGTCTCTTAAAATAATATTTTTTCTGAAGGAAAAAAACTGAATATCAAATACAGTCATTTTTGCGTTAAAAAAAATCGAGATATTTAGAGCTATAATCCGTAAAATTATCTTCCGGGGCTGACTACGTGTAGAAAAAACTGGGTATTTTACTAATGAGTTAAATTAGTATTCTAAAAGACTTCTTTGGCGTCACTTTTAAAAGGCCAACATTTCCGTACAGGATATACAGTTATTATCTATACTTCTAAAACCCCTTCTCTTCAGGAGGTGTAATTTACGAGCAAAATTCCCTTCACTTTTTCTATCCTTCCTCTTTTTTTCTTCTTTTTTTTTCCCGAAGTTTTTTTGTCTTTTTTTTTCCTCCCTACAACATATCCCGGAAAAAAACATATCTGCATATTTCTTAAACTTCATTTTTCCATTTGTGCATTCTCATTTATAACTCAACTATTTTTTTATTCCACTCTCTGAAGGAGCTTTCGTAACCCATCAGACCTCTAGCAAATGGAAAAAGGGGGCAGGCACCCCCAGAAATGAATTTAAAAAAAGAAAGGGAAAAAAAGACATTCCCTCTCTGAATTTCGGTTTCTTTGTTTCATTAAGAAGTAATTAAAAATTGCGCCTGCTTTCGCTTTCCTAATCAGCTCTTCCATTGACATAGCGCACTAAGGCATAGCGACTACAGCTAATTTCCTTGACACACACATACTCTTTTTAGTATCCTCTCTCCCTGTGTCTTTAATGTGAAAAATAAACTAATCTTTTTAATGTGGATACCTTTAATTCGCTTCTTCTTTTATTTTTTGTCTTTTGGAAAGATATTTTTTATTCTTCCGATGGTACTTTTTTTTGCCTCTTTTTTCAGGTAATTGAGGTGTTAAAAACTCACTGACTGGCATTCAAGACTTCTACTTTTTTCTCTTTTTACCCAGCCACTTTTTATTTTATTTTTTCTTCTGCTAATAAGGGTTGATTCTCCATTCTGTTTAGATTTACCCGACGCGACGGGCAATACCTTAACTGAGACGCTGTGTACCGCTAATGACACACCTCACTGCCTGGCTGTCATCGGGCACGTGATGCTCTGTGCACTCACAGTGTACTCGAGTACAGTTGTATTATCTGTTAGAAGTGTGCAACGAGGTTGCGTTTTGAAATAATTTGACAGCTGTGGACAATGTCTGTCCTGATTACAGGAACTGTGCATCTTAAGTGCAAGCAAGGTGTTGTTAATTTTGTATGTTATTTGGAATCTCGCGAAAAAGAAAGATTCATTTAAAATATTTTTTATAGAGATGGGTGCATGGTTTTTAAAGTACAGAAGAGTTCAAAGTGCAGGCAAAAAAAGGAAGCTGACTTTAAAACATTCTAGAAGGAAAACGATTTAAGGGAAAAAGAAATAAAAGAAAAATACATACTTAATCTTCTTTTTTTGTTTTTTTTTTTTTTTGTGGAAGTCATTGCTACCATTTAGAAATTCAGTGATGAATTTAAGAAAAAAATGTATATGAAAGCTGACAGTTTAATTGGCGCAAGCATTTCAAAAATTATTTCAGAAGACAGAGCATCTGTGTTTTACAAACTTGGAAATGTCCCTTCTTAAAATATTTCAAAAGTAATTGGGATGTTAAAAATTCCCTATCTGACTATGGATTGAAGTCTTCAGTTGTTGTCATCGTTATTTCATAAATTAGTTTTCTATATTATTGTATTTAAATCTTCTAATAAGGAATGATATTCTGTTTCAAGATTACGAACGACAAATTTGAAAGTTATACAAAATCAAAATATAAAGCCGAAGATACTGCTCTTTACCACTTTAAAAGTGAGTTCAAATTTTAGCGAAATTGCCTGCTAATTGTATTTCTTGGTAATATTTTTTAAAAATGCCACAAGAAATCAAATATTAGAACAAAAAATGAAATGCTTACTATATGATTAATTTTAAAATTCCATTTGTAAATCATGTTAAAAAGGTCACTTTTTAAAATAATTTACCTGCACCTATCTGAACAAAAGTCAAAAAGCCGTTTTCATGATTACTAGCAGTTAAATTTTGATATTTAGCTTGCAGTTGAAACTTAATTAACAATTTGATACAACCCTCCCTTGAAATAAAATCCAGGCTACGCCACTGATTACTAGCATATAGTTTTTCATCCTCTCATAAAATTCGGAACTTACATAGTTTTATCACTATACAATTATTGCTGCTGTTGCTTTCTAATTATCAAGTTATTACTATTCCCCATCACTTTATATTCTGTGGTTCTTTAGTAGTGCAAAAACTTTGTTATTTACCCTTATGAAAAATTCTAATATTTTGATTTTTAAAAATTATGAAATTAGTAGTTTCTACTCACAAATTTAAAATATGATGCATCTAAATGCTATAGTTAAAGGGTTAAATTGATTTAATACATAAAATAAGCAAAAACCATATACCGAAAAATAAACAAAATTAATTGCTTAATTTTTAAACTTATACAATAATAAATATTCGGTATTATCTTCTTGATTAAAAAAATAAATTGTTGCCGTACTTAATTTCTCCAGAAACCTTTACTTAATAACTTGTACAGAAAATTTCATCTTTCACATTTTCTTACTCGTTACAAATTAAGACTTAATTCTTAGAAAGTTCGAAGCTTAGATTAAAACTCGTTGATTGTAAAATATTTTTTTTAACATTCTCCTACTGTCTTAGATCGAATATTAAAAAGTATAAAATGGCGCGAAAAGGTAATTGAAAAGAATACCACTTCGAGAACTAAAAAATCGAAATATCATTTTTGTCCTATCTTCACAGATGTCAACTAGCTACATTAAAAAAAATCACAGAAATGGAATAATTTTTAATCAAAAAAGTATTTAACATTCACTTTTTTTTTAACTTTTAAGATTGTAATTTAATGAAACCATTTTCTGTGTCGCAAAAATGTTCTATCATGCGGAGAGAAATGACAAGTTAGAAAGAAAAGGTTCTTAATTGATGACGTTTCTATCAAGTAGTGAAATGAAACTATGTAAGTGTTGAACATGTTATTAAATATCTGAAACACTATTTTTTCAAAGTTAATTTCGTTAAGGTAGAAAAGTTGCCTCTATTTTTTTTCTTCCCCCTTCTTGCAGTCATTTGCTGAGCATGGTGGGAGAAGATGATGGGTGATTCCAAATATCTTGTTTATTTCTAATTAAAAAATGAAAAACTATGAAGAATTAAGTTAATTCCTGTACGGAATTAGTCTGTCTCTCGAAGGGTAAGCGATGCAATCTTACTGATACTGCATATGAGGTAACAAAGTTAATTTGTAGGTGACGTCGAAAAAATGTCATCCTAATAAAGAAACATCGGTATTACTGTGAGATCGATATTAATATCCGTAGTCAAGGATAATTTCTGACAGCATTATTACTATAGCTCAAAAACTATGTTGAAAAATGCTTCATGCCATTTACAAAATGCTTTTAACTAAAGACAGTTCTATTATTTCTGAACATTTTTAAATGTTCAATATGGATGAATCATAAGGAAGGAAAAACTTGTCCACAGAAACAGAAAGAAGTGAACTAAATTTTTCAGGTTTTATATAATAAGCAACATATTGGTATTTCTTATGTTAATCCTTATGTCGTTGTGTTTACATATTTTTGGAGGCTTATAAGGTAAATACTGAACATGCGTCTGTTGTTAAAAGAGCTCATAACAATACAAAGAACTAGATGTGTCATGAAGTTGACATGCCATCCCTAGTAGCACAAATAGTCAAAAAACGTTCAAATAATGTTGGAAACACGTTTTTTGACGTTTAAAAACGCGTTTAAAACGTCTTTTGGAGTAATTGTGCTACTAGGGATTGTCCGATACCTAACTGAGAAATTCCTTGAATTTATTAAATTTATTTTAGAATGCCTTAGAACAGCATTATTTTAAAATGATTTAACATTAAAAAAAAACCTTATAAATGCCTTTTCTATCATGAACATCATCTCAAAAATAGATAATTTTGATTATTTTTTCATCAATATTGAAACTAGCTAACATATTCAATTTTGCACTAGAGCAGTTTTCATTTCATAGACTCACTCACTCACTCACTGAACACTGTGCCTCTAACTGCAACTTTAACACTTGTAACTTTAACTGTAACTTTAATCTGTCACTGTAACTTTAACTCTTCAAGTTCACCCAATTAAAGAAGGAGATAGATAGAGAGAGAAGAAATAGTTAAGCTTAAAAAATGTAACAAAATCCGTACCGATTCTTCGATCGGCTTAAAATTTTTCATAATTATGTAAAAAATGTATAGACACATATCTGTGCTATTTTAAAAATTGGAAAATTGGTACTTTCTCTGATTTTTAGCAACTTTTTCGCCATTTTTAACTGCTGGAAATTGGTTTATTTTGGTAGAAAAGTTAAAAACTCTCGCATCTGAGTCATAGTTTCATTTTCAAACGTACTGCTTCGCAATTTCTGAACGTTTTTTCAGTGCTTTTGAAATAGCTTTTCGAAATTATCCAGATTTTCGTTTTTAGGTTGCTTTTAATTTAGAGTAAATTTAACAGCGGGATATCAGAAAGCAATGCTGGGCCTATCTTATAATATGGCATTCGTATAATATGACCGAACATTTCCAATGAAACCGATGATTGGCCTGTCATTTGCCAAACAGTCCTGCTATTTGGGATGTTACTGTTACTTTGGTAACTATAATATTAAAGATAGCATATAAAAGTTATTTTAAATGCACAAAGATTGAATGTGTTAGTCTAGACTGTTAAAATATGATTTTTTTCGATTTTTTTTTTTTTTTTTTTTTTTTTTTTTTTTTTTTTTTACAGCGCCTGTTTTAATTGCACCCAGAACGGGCTTTATATTTACTAATGATTTTATATTAATTGATTTTCAAAACAGTAAATAGCTCTTTTCGTTCAATGAATTTGTTCAAAGTGGCAGTTAATTTTTTCACTTTTATTTAGCAAAAGATGGTATGACTCCTGGAAGCCGTTTGTACACATAATGCCAATATTCAATAACAAAATAAGGCAATTAAAAGTATGCTTGATGGAAAATTTTTGATATGGCGCTTTAGGTAACAATATTAAAACTTCGAAACTTTGATAGGCTTTAGCCAGTCGGAAAAAACACAAGCGATCTCTTACATTAAGAAAATAAAGAATATCTCATATTATGAGGCAGTTTAAAAATGTAGGGCAAAAAATATTTTTTGTTCCACAACATTATTTTAAATAATACATTTAGAGGTGGATATTAGAGCATTTAATTTTTATTCAGTGTACATATTTACGGACGCCATGTCTGTCTGCATTTGCACATGAATATTTCGTAAAGCATTCATCTAAAGTTAGCATCAACAGGGCATTATCCATTCGTTTTCACCGTGAAATGAATTAGACCCGCATAGAATAAAGGCGAAGCATTCCTGATGATTTGGGAACTTTTTCATCGCTGAATCACTGTTTACATTGAGCTTTATATAAAAGGTCTCCATTATCTGAACACAATACATGGATGTTACTACCCCAGTGCTATCACTTGCAAAAATTCTTCATATACATATTTTTTTTTCCTGCCAAGATGAATCATGCACCGCGTATTACAGTGGGGACTCAAATGGCGCTAAAAAATAAGATAACTTAAAAGTTAATTAATTCTTTAATTTGCAGCGGAAAGGTGGAACAAAGACCTAATTAAATGGTACACCATATTATCATCCCTCTTCCTTCTCTTCCCTCCCTGGCTTTTTTTTTTTTAATAAGGGGATTCTTCTAATAGCACTTATATTAGACCTTACTAGGGAGGACTGCGCTCCATTTTAACTTTGCGCCCTATTTTTTTTTAATTTAAAAAAATACTTAATAACTTTGTTTCGGCACAAGTGTGACTACGCCAATTTATTGTTCAAAAATAAATTGCTTATAATGTAAAAATTTGTGAGGGTTCCTCCCCCCCCCCCCCTTTTCTTCATTCTTTTTCGCGTTACATAAATGTTGGTGACTCCTAGAAGAGGATGGGGGAAAAAAAAGGGAATTTTTTTCCCCCAGCAAATGTTTGAGCCTGTATAGATAAATATGTGCATAAATTTTCAGCCTTTTTTATTTTCTTGGTATTTTTTTTATGAAAGTGTTACTTAGTAAAAAGCGACAAAATTTACAGACTGGCCTGATGTTGTGAACAACATCAGGTATCGACGGAAAACAATTAGAAAAAAAAAAGAAGTAAATGTTTTTCAGATTAATCATATTGGCTCGACGACTACCAGCAAAAAAATGCAGAGAAAAACGTAATTTTTTATTAATAGTCGACGCGGGTATAGGATGATAAATGTACCTATACTTTGTCTTAAAAATACAGAGTACATACATGTAAGAAAATAATGAGCATAAACATGGGGAAGCCAGTGTGATTAGCAAGATATCGAGTGACGGACAGGAAAAAGTGATTAAAAGCGAATTAAAAAGTCAGCTTAATTAGCAGAGAGGAACTTTTACTGATTTCGCGTTTGACATAAGTTGATTAACTAGTCATCATATTTTGATATGGAAATTTTAATCCGCACATTTGTGTCTCACAGCATAAAGTATAAATTAATAAAATTATAATAGTTTTTGAATAATAATTTAAATATTGCAGAGTGTGCTTGAAATCTACAGCTGTTTTGCATGAGTATTATAATGTTTTATATTAAAAAGTGTTGATTCAGGCAAAGCACAAAATCTTGAAGAAATCTTGAACAATCAAATGCAATTTTGAATTCAATGACTATTATTCATGTGATACCTTTAAAATTATCCAGTAATAAATTTTTCAGAAATTATGGTAATATAGGGCTAGTTAAAGCTAATTATTTTGACATGCAGGAATAATAAAATAGTATTGGAGCCTGATATGTAATACATTTATTTTTTTAAATTTGTTGGAATACCTGGAATCTAATTGATTAAAGCTGTCGTTTTCAGGAAATATTTTTACAACCATATTAAACTCTTATTGCAATACTAAAGTGAATGATTTTTCTTCACATCAAAATGTGTTAAGTAATAGCTGTCATATCCAAACTAAAAATATAACTTTTAGTAAGAAATGCATAACTACTCAAATTACATGAACAACTAGTTTATTTAACACTTTGCGGTCTGGAAGTTTTTGGTACTTTTCATAATTAAACAACAACAACAACAACACAAAAAACTTGAAAGATGTTTAATTTAATATTTTTTTATTATAAATTTCAAACCATTCTTATTAATAATAAAGGAACTATTCAGATGCACTAAGAATTAATGTTTAATGAGAAACTATTGGAAAAGGCATGTTTTAAAGTTAAAAAAAAAGCTCCCCCCCAAAAAAAAACAACCTTCTAATTTTATAGATATTTACCGAAGTGTTGCACAAATATCCAAAAATAGATTTATTTTCAAAAAAATATTTAATAAAAATTGTTAAGATACAACAAATATGGCTAACGAATGCATAAAAAGTAACTCTGATTCTAGATAGTTTCATTTACTCGTTTCTGTTTTACGTTGCTATTTGTACATCTTTATTTATTTATTTATTTTCTAATTAAAACTTTCGTGGGTAATATAAGAAAAGACTGCAAACGTATATACTTGTACTCGGTACTTTATAGCTCAGAGGGTTTAAAGGTTAAAAGTTGACCCCGAGAGACTCTGTGGTTTAGACCGCTAAGTTTTAAATAATTGCTATGTATTAATTGTTTTTTTTCCTTGAATGGTATTCATAAATGCAGACTTTAAAAGTAATCATTTTTTTCTGATTGATCATTTTGTACATGATTAGTTTTGATGAGATAGAACTTTTGCTTCTTATATTCCTTTTCCTTTATCTGTTTACTAGTTTAATTAATTAGAAATGATTACTGATTCGATACTTTGCTATGAGAGAAAAAAACAAAACAAACTTAGAATGTGTACATTAGTGAGAGTAAAAATATATCACATTTACTTCAGTAGACTCAATCAAAAATTGCAAAATAAAGTAATGCAATTTGTAAAAAAAAAAAAAAAAAACCTAGTATCTCAGTGGTTCTGAATGTTAATTAATGTGTGACATAAATTATCAAAACAGAAGACGATTCCACTTTACTTCGTCTTATACAGGTAAATACTTTAACAATTTCAGGTTTTTTCTAAAGTAGAGACTTACTGCAATATTCCTTAAAAAGTGCAAATCATTTAAATTAAAAAAATTACCTTTTCGCATTGAAATTCTTATTTAAAATAGATAGCGTCTTTTGTAAAACCCAGTTATGTAACTATTATTATCATTATTTATAAATATTTCCATTACAAGGATTGTGCTATATGAAGTTTCAAATCTTTATAATTAGGAGGGGCTGCTTTTAAAAAAGAGCTCATTTAACCTAAATAAAATGTATCTTAAAGGGCAATAATGGGTTATCTCGAACACCGAACTTGCTTGACGTCATCGGGATTACGGCAAAATCACTGCTATGTTGTAGGACTGTAAACGTCTATCAAAATGCTCAAGTTTTCTGGAAAATTTCACCACCACCATCTTCGCAGTATATCTTGGTTGCTTGAACTTTGGTGGCTGTTATAACCCACAAATACTGCAAAATATTATCTCGTAGCAATATTTTTTTTTGAGAAAGCCAAAGCCCTCTAGACCAGGGGTTCCCAAACTTTTTGCGCCGCGGCACCCTTGTCAGGCTGAAAACTTGCGGCAGGTTACCCTTAAAGCAATTAGGATAGAATGAAACAATTTGGATCCATTTTTCATTACTTCTATCATGTTGTTTATAGGGCTAACTATCAAGAAAGTACTCTCTTGGGAAAAGGATATGGAATTTTGACACCCCTTTCTCATTTCAGGGAGTTCCTGCAAAAGAGAAATCAAGTGCATGTAAACAAATTACGTTTGGACTCGTACTAGACACTGAACTCTTTCGAACTTGACTGAAATATTTTTATTTTCGCCCACTTGGTCACTGGCTTGGCTAACTTTTTTGTGGGATACCGGTTCAGAGGAAATTATTTGATTATACTTCACCAAAACACTTTTCTTCATTATCTCCATGGCACCCTAGGGTGCCGCGGAGCACAGTATGGGAACCTCTGCTCTAGACTCTCCCCTGGATCTGGCAATAATTCATTGGGTTTTGTTTAACGTATGTTCATTGTAGATCCGTATTCAGTTAAAGATTTTAGAAAGCAAGCGCATGCAAACAAATTGCGTTTGGACTCGTGTGCATGTTAGAAACATTTTTAATACCTACGTAAAGTGAATTATTCTCGAGATCAGAAAAATTTAACAGTTGGAGGTCTAAGCCCCGTCGAGGTCAACTTTTAAGTCTCTTAGCTAATGAAGTACCAACTATACAGAGTGTCCCAAAACACAGGCCTAGGCTTTTATTCTTTAAATATTGATCATAGATAAACACAACAAATTACAAAGCTAAGCAAAAAAAAAAATACAGAATTTTATTGTACCGATAAAATTTTCCACAGATTTAATTAATAAACGTATAAAAACTTTTAAGTTTTTATACGTTTTAAAAAAATTCCCACTTACTAAAATTTGCCCTATGTATTAATTAGGTAATGTCAGTAGAGGATTCAGGGGAAGGGGCTAGGGGGCTTCATCCCCCCCTAAAAGAGATTGCTCTAAAGGTTAACATTCTGCTTCATTATGCACTTTGAATATGTAAAGTGATCTTTTTTAATCACTTAGCCCCTCCCAAAAGATTTTACATTGGTTTAGACTAAAATTTTGCTTTGTTGTATATTTTGTTTGGGTGAAATAAGCTTTTTTCAAAATTTAGCCCCTCCCAAAAGAGAATTTCTGGATCCGCCACTGGGTAATGTATATATTTTTTGCCCTCCATCATAAAAAGGTTCAGAGATATGAAAATTAATATGTGTGTCTTAAACCATGTTTCAATGGCTTTGGAGGAGAGAAAAAAAAATCACATAGGAAGATTGCGTTTCAGGGGCTGTTCACAAACTACGAAATAAAACAATGATTGCATAAACCCATAATGTGGTTCCTATTATTTGTATTGTACAGCCCCTAACCAAGATTTTTAAAACAAATCTCTTGAGTCTATGTACGATGAAAGGCTGAAATTTTCTACATTACCTAACTAATGTATGGAGCCCGTTTTAGTAAATGTGATTGTTTTTCTTTTTTCTTTTCTTTTTTTTTAATTGGTGCCATATAAATATTTAAATTTTGTATTTATTTTGGTTTAATCTTCTGAAAATTTTAATCAATGCCATGAAATTATGTAACCATTTTTTTTAACTTAACGAAGTAATTTATTGTACAGGTTTATGATCGATAGATAAGGAATAAAAATCTAGATCAGTGTGTTTGGGACACCCTGTATACGTTTGTCGTCTTTTCAAATATTATCTATGAATATTTTAGTTATATATATATATGTTATATGTGTGTGTATGGTAATGTAATGTATCAAAGGGTAATAAAAAGTAGTTTGGGTTTGTTAAAATAGTTTTGATTTCGTCCACTTAAAAACAGAGTGTTTACTGTATCATTTGCTTTCCAATCATACACGGATTTTCGCGCCAGTTCCTTACAGTTATGTTATTTGTTTTTCTATTCTTGAGAATCACTGACGCTATGTCCTAGTCTCATCTCCTGTGCAAACGTCATCGAAACGTCATCGTATAAACTGTATTTGTTGGAAACCATATTCGCTAATTAAATTTTTATTTACAAATAAAATCTATTTTCAGATATTTGCAAAGGACTTCAGTAAGTTTTCACTGGACAAGTCTGTAAAATTCTATGTTAGAAATGATGCTAACTTTTTTTTTTTTTTCACTTTAAAAGATGCTCTTTCCGAAAAATTCTCATTAAATATTAAGAGCAATCAGAACATTTTAAAAACATTTTAATTTTTATAATTTAAAAATATATTAACCGATGCTACCCATTTGTCTCCTGGACTACACTATATTAAATAACATCGCTTTAACATTAGCAGATATTGCTTTGAAAATACATTATATTTTGTTGCTTACTTGATCATCGAGAATCATTGATAAAGTAGTTCAAATGATTATATTTTAATTACTTATTAAAGTAGTTTTTAAGCACGCTCGTGCACAGTCCATCTGGAAGACTAATAGCTATCAATCCAGTAAGATTTCAGAGTGGTACTCTAAAGTTAAAATATGCATCTTGCAAGTATTTTTCAACCATAAAATGTACTAAAAAACCCAGATCTTAAAGCTTCCATAACCCACCCATTCTTTACGATTGAGGAAGAAAGAACCCTCGCATAAATATTGAAACGTGCACGCTGTAAAAATATTCCATGAAAATACGGACGCCATCAGTATTTCCGTAGATTTTGGAATTTTATTCCAGTAAATTCCTGGATAAATTCCGCTCCACAGAAGAGTTGACCCTTGATATACGGAAATTGTTCTGCAAAAATATTTTTAGAATTTCCGTGAAAATTTCCAGAAAACTCCCAGTAGATGCTTAAAATCTTTTGTAGAATGCAAGATATTTTTTTATACTTAATTAAATAATTTCTCTCGAAATTATTTAATTAAGTATAAAAGATATACTACATGAATATGCTTATAAAAATAGAGATTAAATTTGTAATAATAAAAAAAAATAGTTCAGGGGAGCTAAAAATAGGGTTGAACCAGGTTATACTGGCTACTCTTTTATAACGTCAAATATTCTGTATCCTTCAATCCCTCACAGATACAAAAGAGACTCATGTATAACGTTTCTCGATAATAGTGTCATCAGGTCCATTCAATGACGCTATAACAGAGTTCAATTGTACCTGTGTAGGTATTTGTTGAATACCCAACATTTCTTTCGCTGAAGCTTCCTTCGAAAGATATATAGTTGGTAAATTTTAAAATAGGCTATTTATTCATTTAGTGACAATTTTCTATTTTTCACCATTTTTATTCCAAGGGTTGGCGGATTTCAATCCCTTCTGTGGATGTGCCCATGAAACCACAGTATTGTACAGATTATTTTACAACCACTGTTTTTAAAGCATTGAACTATAGGTAGCAAGAACAATGATCGCAATCATAATCAAAAATATCTTTTAAAAATTAAATAGCATTTTGGCATTATTTTTCTTCTTCTTAATATTATCAGAGAATACTTACAACCAGTACTAGCTTCTATTGTACATAGTAAAATTCTTCTTGACAATAACAGATGTTCTAATTTATACCAAAGAAATTAGTCTAGAGTGATTGAAATTGAAGTTTATGCAATTAATGAAATGATCAGGACTAGTATTTCTATTAAAAAAAAATCAGAATTTTGTGCTCTAATTTGCTGATATAAATACACACTAAAGTACAACAGCTTTAACCCTATCAAATATAGATCGATATGTTAATTTTATGGACATCAAATATGTTTATTGTGAAACGAAAATAAGAAAATTGACTAAGTCAGCATGTTTGAGACTAAGTTAAAATTAGATACAATATTATGTATTGCACTGTACGTTAAAAAGTTTATAAAATATTGTGTTTAAAACTTTTTTCTGAAATTTTCATAACTCTTTACTGTTTTATTGTATGTATAAGTTCGTGTGCTAGTACTTGGAAAGAATCACCATTTTTTCCTTTACTTTTTATAGGTTATACAATTTTTTAACTGAGTTGATACACCAATTTATTTTAGATATTATTCCTTTGTATAAATAGCATCGCATTGGAGATTTTAAAAATTCATTCATAAAATTAAACCTTTTTTCTCTAAAAATTTTGGATGCCCGTTGTTGTTAAGACGATGACAATCGCTTTAAAAAAATAATCATTTTTTAAATAAAGCTGCGTAAACAAGTTTAATTAGGACTCGTCAGGATAGAAGCATTCATCAACTTTCAAAAGAGATCTTATCGCCGTACCCTTAACTCCGTGGCCTATTCTATATCAAAGAACTCAGCCTTTTGACAAGTTTAATGACAATATGCTAGCATTAACGTAATTACGTAAGTTGTAAATGACACTAAATTAACAGCAGTGACCTTTCCTTTCATAGTTCAGTCACAGAACAACAGAGCTGTTTCTTCATTTACTCGTTCAACGTTCAAAACACCAACATAAACAAGAACCACGTGCTAATGTTTATTTACATTGAAGAAACTGTGTTTATCTGCTAGCGCCATCTACCGTGTTAAAGATGAGTGAAAAGTCTTTTCATTGAAGTCTTTTCTTTTTTTTTTCTTTCCCCACCCTAAATTAAGGCGAATTTTCTAAAACACACAACTTGCATCTGCAGCCGAAATCCTGAGTAGATGAAATGTTTGCGGTCCTATATAAGGGATTCCATTAGGGTAGTAAATTACAATATAGCCGCATATAAAAGGCAGCATTTCGAAACTGATATATTTTAACTGTAAATTGTTTAATGAGAAATCCATTTCCACTTTCCACAACACTGGTAAATTTTACTGCCAGCTTGAGTGTCACTTTATTTCAAGGTTGAGTTCGTGAGCTTATTTATTCATAAATAAATTTACTGGTTTTTTCCCAAGTATAATTCTAATTGCTTTTTTTTTGTGTGTGCACGATGAAGTAGTGCAATTTACTTTTACTTATAAATATAATGTACGATTTTTCTGTTTACAAATAATATTTTTCTAGTAAATAATGCCTTTCTAATTTTAATTAATTTAATCACTCGATGCTTGACATAGATTTTATGTATATGTGCATAGTATTTTGAAACATATTAATTTCATTAAAAAATATTTTTATTATTATTATTCTTTTAAGAAGAGTAATATATATACGTATATATATATATACAGGGGCGTAGCCAGGGGGGATGTATCCCCCCCCCCGAAATTTTGTATTAGTGATGAAATTACGTCTATTTATACACATATAAGTTCATATCTCCCCCGAAAAATTTTCCTGGCTACGCGCCTCTATATATATATATATATATATTCACTGAAAAATGAAATCATAAATAGAAAATGTTCTGATTAGCACCTTCATTTTCAACTACATTTTTTTTTTTTTTTACTAAGAACACCAAATTAATAAAATTAGTTTTAAAATTAATTTAAATTAAGTTTTGTTTAATGTATAAACCATCAATTTCAGCTATTGGTGAAGTAAGAAAAAAGCGTACGCACTAAGAAATAAAACTCCAAAAATAATAGGTTGCAGCGTAGCCAGAAATTTTTCATGGGGTGGGTGGGGTTACGACTACTGCAACTCACCTATATGTATACCTGTGCGTGAGAAGGGAGTGAAGAATGTACATTTTGTATGGCAAAAAATTCTTCATGGGGGTGGGGGTGCGGGGTTGTGACTCCCCCTTATTCCCCTTTGGCTACACCGCTGTAGGTTGGGAATACTTATCGTCAGCCGAAGCATAAACATAACACGAACTGCAAGACTTAAACCTACACCCCTCCCCCCCAAGAAAAAAAAATCTGTGTACACATGTAAATGTATAATTGCAGAATAGGATCTCTAGCAGTCTACGGCTCAAGTAATGATTACGATCAAGTTTGCTGAATAAGACAAGCAGTTAAAACTCAATAAATCTTGCATATAATTTGGATTTTAAGGTCACTTTATTCAAAAGCAGTAAAAGCTCTTCAGTTTATTGTTTCGGTGAGATCTTTCAGTAGACAACTCAAATAAAGTCACGAACTCGAAATTACTTAAATGGAGGTAAACAGAAATCTAATTCACGTTTGTTTCGGAAACACAATAGATCTCTAATTGCATAGAATCTAATTATTGACAATAGTCAATATTGTGCTTATATTGCTGATATTGTTATGATTCATACGATTTATTTTAACTCAACACTATCAGTTTTAATGTAACCAGTACAAGTGCCGTGGCCTAAAGGGGGGGGGGGATAAGAAACTTCCCTAAAATTTTACAAAAAAGGTCCTATTCTTAAAAATCAGGTTTCTATTGGTAAAAATCCGCTTAAGGGTTTTTTTTTTTTTTTTTTTTAAATCTGTCTTAAATCTGTCTTATCTGTTGTTAAAATTGTCAACAAATATATATTTTTCTTTCTCATCTTTTTTTCAAATGAATGACCTTACGATTAACTCATATGGTTTAGACTCCTTCCAACAAAAAAATCTTACGTTACCCCCTGTTAAAGACAACCTGTCATATTTTCACGCATAAATATTTTCGTCATAAATAAATAACTAGCAACATCCACAGACACTCAGTACGGAGATGCAAGCAAATTTCAGGGAATGTGGGTAAAGGGGGGTAACGTTTAGCTGAGAAAAGTTGTTTACTCTCAGTCAGATGTTCCAAAACTTTTCCGTCTGTTGCCGGACACTTTAGAAAAGAAATATTCTGCTTTAGAACAATTTAAAGGAAAAAAAAACTTTACCTATAAAAGCTATTATCAGTTTCCGATAAAAACAAAATTTCTGACAATAAGTTAGTAAATAATTTAAAAAAAAATGAAACTAACTTATTTTTATAAATCAAAATTTGCAACCCAAAAGTAGGGATGGTTGCCAGACATCTTGTCCCGCACGAAACGATGCGCGAATCGAGACAGGCTTTTTGTGCGCGAGACGAGACAATCAATTATTTTGTCAGGCGAGACGAGATAGAGGCTTGTTTCGCATTATTTTTTCCATGATTTTGTTTGAGAATAACAGTGGTGCAGTTGAGGGAGGATGACGATCCTCTACTTTTTCATTGGAGCTTATACGCCAGCAATACTTGATTTTTAATAAGAAGATTTATTTTATGCATTCTTAGTAAACTATTTTTAACAAATTAAAATTTCATTTTATGATTCTTCACCGGAATGGAAACCAAAACGGGCCTTTTAGACTACCTAATAACAAATCACATTAAAAAAATAGAAAGAAAAAACAGTATCTGCTCTGCTGATTCAGATTTCTATCTGATAATAATCTGATACACCAAAACGCAGCATAATACATCGTAAAAATAAAGCAACAAAATGGCAATCCATAATTTTGCAAAAGTGAGACAAGCAAGACGAGACGAGTCGAGACAACCCTGTGTCTCGTCTCGTCTCGAATCCATCCGTACCCAGAATAAACAAATGGGCAGGAACATTAATAAACCTTTAACGTGCGGTGGCTGCGCCGTGAAACCACCTTACATCTCAGTGCTTTCACTGCTGATTGAAAAAAAAATTATATATATATATATATATATATATATATAATTAAATGGTCCCGGAGCTGAAAAATTGCAGGCGTTGCTCGGCCGCCCAGCCAGCTGTGCCAGGAAACTTATTTATCTCTGTGGTACAAGATGGGCGATTCGATCGACCGCCATATTGTTGGTAGTTCAATGGATCGATAGCAACGGTTGCACTTTTTCAGAGCTGGGCAGACTATTGGGTTGGTCTTTCATACTGATGTGAAAATGCTTGCGCTTCAAAAGGTTAAGAACGAATGTTTTAAATTTTGTTTCTCTGGAAAAACAAAATGATGGCCACAAAATATATATATAGATTTTGTTTTATTTATTTATTTATTTTAATGAAGATTATGACTGATAGCTTAAATTAAATTTAAACAAAACATGAACGTATTTATCTATAGGTACTTGAATTTTATTCAATTAAGACGATGGACAACCTCCACAAAGAACCTTCAGCCTTATTTAGAATAACTATTATAAATGACAAAGTAATGCGATATCGATGCAGTATTGATTTCTTGGCGCTCATTTTAAACTAGGTTTCTGCAGGATCAATTTCGTAATCGAAGTTTTAATGAAGTTTCTTCTTATCTCTGAATCCAACGAAGAATGCAAAAAAATATATAATTTTTTTTCTCCATTCATTTGCCCAAAAATCGATTTAAAATAAACTATTCTAGCAATTAGGGAACTGAGTAAGAAAGAAAAGTATTCGATTTATAGATGGGAAAAGTCTAATTCTTTCTAAATATCTTAAATATATTTTTGCTATTGACAATGCACCATAGTCATAGAGTTGTATTGATTCCAGTCCCCCAAAATATCTTTAGGAAAAAAAAAAAAAAAAAAAATTAACGAAAAATTGAGAAATCATAAAGGCATCGATGTCGCAATAATTTGTCATTCATAATATTTTTCTAAGTAAGGCTGGGGAGTTATTCAGTATAAGTCCAGCAGCCTTGATTTGTTTTATTGTAAAATATAACATTAAATACTTAATTCATTGTGAAATTAAGTAAATTTTTGCTTAAAACTGTAATTGTTATCAATGTAATTAAATTAATATCAATCGAAATAATTATATCCGCCAGTGGCGCAGTCAGTTATACTCGGATCCCACCAGAACAACGGGATCAGCAACAGCTTTGACCAGTCCTTGGGTCAATAGAACATGTCCCTTGCGGTTGAGTCTTCTGTGAACCGTGGTGCATGTAAAATCTGTCGTTGGCTCCAATGTCTTCCATGTTCAAACAATAGTACACCACTAGGTGTCAATGCAAGTGCTATGTCTTTCATCTGGAATTGGTTCAAAATTAGACCACTCATAGGGGGCAACACTGGACAGCCTACTAGGCAATGGCGTAGTAAGGGAGGGGGCCGATGAAGCAGTCCCCCACATGCAGCAGGCTAACAACAAGGGTAGGAGGCAGGTAGAGCACCAAAACTTAGAAAGAACGTAGGAGAAACTGAAGGGCTGAGATGGGCGAGAGGTGGTAAAAGCCGAAACTTTGATAGAATCGAAAACCAGACGGAAGGACGGTAAGACGCCAAAAGCCCTCGTTATGCTGCTGGTACTACACTGTAATAATTACCTGTAATTTTACCAAAAAATAATACAGCCATGTGTGTTGTAAATCCACTGAAAAATGACGTAATGACAATGATAAGCCAATCACGAAGAACCTATGGCAATGATTGTGTGGTAACTGGCACAGTCTACATCCCAAAGTATTGGCGTTACGTTTACCCACACGGTGCTGTAAAATAATATAGCACTGTGTGTTGTAAATCTACTGCACAACATCTGGATAAACGTAACACCAACATCACAACGTGTTGGCATTATGTTTACCCACACGCTGTACTGTAATAATATTTTTTCAGTGTAGGCGCCCCCACAACCACTATCTCTGGCCCTTGTAGCATTCAAATCTGTAGTTAGCAGATGAGAATGCCATTAGAAAGAGAGAAGAAATAGGCACAACGTGAAGGCTGCTAAAATTTTAAATTCAGTGTAAAAATTGATTCAGAGAACGAAATAAAGGAAGTACATATGGATAAGAGTGGTAAGTCGAGGGTCCAGAAAAATGTTTCGTGTTTGTGGACAAGAGGAACTGTGTTTGCATTCGCTGAAAATAAATATTGATTCCAAGAAAGACTTAAGAGCATTTTCTCTCTCTCTCTCTCTCTGTTTTTCTTTACTTTAACATGTTTGGTCCAATCGTTGCAGACTGGCACTGTCGGAGATTCTACCGTAACAGGAAATCGAATCATAGAATCGTTGCCTCCTCACTCTGATCTTTGACTGTCACGGTGTAACACCTCCGCTGGTATTCAGGCAGCCCATTCTTCGGAAAAATCATGGCAATTATTTGCTATGCAGCAGCATGAGCACAAATAAAATGCGCAGGAAAGTGTTTTACAATCGACGCATTCGGCCTGATTTAAATTTCTTGTTGAAACATGACTACATGACATTTTAATAAACAACGCTTATATACTAGCTCAGTACCCGTTCTTCGTACGGGAGGAAACAGACAGTTTACTAACACACGTAATTGAAGTTTATTCAATGACGAATCCAATCGAAGTATATACACGGTGAAACAGAAAAAAAAAAAAATAGTATAGCGCAGGAATTCCCTCATTCTCGCCCCCCTGATGGATGCCCACTCCATCAGACGGGTCAGTGTTTCCGAAGCGATAATGAACCTCTGCTTTCCAATATCAGGAGGAGGACGGGGGAGGCAAGGTCAACGGTCCGGGGCAACCAAATGATGGGAAACGGATTTTTCCCAGTCGTTCACAGACGACTGAAGTGGCAGAAACAGCTAGTAGTTGTGAGTGACTCCATGTCCATACCCATACTCCATCCCCGAAAGTGACGACGGAAACATCTCATTTCGTTTGCAACTGATACAAGTCGGGAAGAAGTTGAACCACTTCAACAGAAGTTTAGGGCGTTCTGTGTAAACATTTTTTTTTATCTCAATATAAATATATAAGTGGATTATTTATGTGTATCAATTAGTAGGACTTACTGCATTAGATATATAATATATGAAATGGAGAAAAAATAGATCGGAAAGTTAGTACTTCCGTTGCTGCGAAAAAAAGAAATATACCGGGTGATTCAAAATAGATTTTAAGGCGATTATTTTTTAAACCGTATGTGATCGAAACATACTTCCAATCAGAAAAGTTCATCAAACTAAGAGTAGCTTTCAGATGTGGCCTTTTATTACTGGGGGTTGTATACATATTAAAATACGAAATTTAATTTTTATACGGTCCCTCCTTTCCTACTCTTTATATTTAGAAGAATGTTGCTCTTTGCCTCAGAAAATTAATAAAACAAATCCCGTGTCTCTACGTGGTATTGTTTCCGAGATATATCAATTTGAAAATTTTGACATTTGTCGCCAGCACTAAGGGGATGTCTCCAAGAGTGAGAAAAATGTAGTTACTTTTCAAAAGACGTTAATTTATGTTAATAGTCACTCGATGGACACAGTTGACTTCTCAAATCGCAATTTAGCAAACATTTTCCTATAACGCATGTGTCGCAGTTTCTAGTGAAAGTTATCACACCATGGTAACCCACACTATTATTTTGTTATTCTCTTTTACACTTTAAAATCCCTTCTCTAGAAGCGAGACGTAATTAGTGGATGACCCCCCGTAAAAGACTAAATTTTTGCTACATTCATAAAACAGTACCGATCATTTTAGGTAAAACTGCACCTGCTATATTCACGCGCTTAATTTCCTTTCCAACAATGCGATCATTATTTAACTTTTATCAACTCATAGTTGGTCCCCTAAAGTAAAGAAATTTCTTTTTTTTTTTCACGTGAAAACCGACGCCAACACAGCAGGTAAAGTGGTGTAAATCATCATTTTTAAAATTAATTTTTTTGCTAACTACTTCACATAGAGACACGGGATTTATTTTATTAATTTTCTTAGGCAAAGAGCAACATTCTTCTAAATGTAAGTTGTAGGAAAGTATGGACCGTATAAAAATTAAATTTAGTATTTTAATATGTATACAAACCCCAGTAATAAATGCCATATCTGAAAGCTACTCTTAATTTGACGAACTTTTCTATTTGGAAGTATGTTGCGATCACTTACGGTTTAAAAAATAATCTCCTTAACATCTATTTTGAATCAGCCAGTATGTATTGAAAAAACTTCAATTAAGGGTGGTAGTGAACTGTCTGCTTCCTCCCCTATGAAGAACGGGTACTCCGCTAATATATACATAATATATAATTATAAAAAAAAAAATATATGACAGCAATAATTAAGGTTAAAAATTTTTAAAAGATGATTATCAAAGCCTGATATATACATATATATATATATATATATATATATATATATATATATATATATTAGACTCCCAAATCCAAAAGATTTCAATAAGAAGTAACGAAATAGCAAGTTACCAATTTGCATAAATAGAAAAATAAATAAATGAAAATAAAAAACGAGCCAACATTTATACAACTGATTTCGTGCTTAAAACAATACCAGCAAAAATCCTTAAATAATGATAAAGTTGGCTCAGTTTACAGCCAAGAGTGAAGATTTTTCGCAAACACTCAAAACATTTTAATTGCCCTCACTCTTGCTTCTGCGAGCGTTTGCGCGCAGCAGTAAAGGCCTTGGGCTCGATTCCCATTCACCACTGGATGTTTGTATTTGTCGTAAATATTGAGCTGCAAAATTCACTTTGAAATAAAAATTATTTTGTACTCAGGAACAACTGAGACGAAGGCCTAAGAAAGCCATAGATCTTGGTTCTCTCTCAAGTTCTAAAAATCTTCCCCTCTTACTTATGCAACACCTGAACTAGTGGAGTGAAATCAATTTCCTTTTTTTTTTTTTGTCTTTTTACAAGGCGCTCGATTATTAATTACCTACAAAAATGAACTCTCAAATTCACCTAACTTCGTAATATCTTGGCAACAAAGGATTCTCAACCCATTAACGCGCAGTGTCCTCGCCGCGAGGACACAAATCTATGACGTTTTGACTGTTGTCAGTCACGATTTAATAAAAATACTTGAGGATGACATAGTTACACAAGAATCCTTTACTTTTTAGCACATGATTTCCCGTAAAAATTGTCGATTATTTGTAAAATTGTCAGGATTAATTTTAACACCACTGGCATCTGCTGAAAACTGGAGAATACGATGGAAATACATTGATATAGAAGAACAACTGGATACACTGCCCAATGCTGAGGAAAAGGGCATCCGTTGCCATTGCTCGATTCAACTACCAGCAAACATGGCGGTCGATCGAATCGTTCATCGCGTGCCACAGATCTTGAGACCAGATCTAGTGAACGATTCGATCGACCGCCATGTTTGCTGGTAGTTAAATCGAGCGATGGCAACGGATGCGCTTTTTCAGCGTTGGTAAATGGTTGCGGTTAAAATTCAAATAAACTCAAAAAGCGGGAGGAATCGCTTCGACACGCCCCTCCCCGTCTACCCCTTGGATGCCACCACCGCTTTGCGATCACGTCATTAGTGTGGACCACCGAAATTAAATGCCATTTTTGTGAGTCCATACCATCATTCATTCATTCACTTCATATGCATGCTGTCATTTAAAAAACAATGCTTTTTAGCGGATGGGGCACCTGATCATATTTCGCTGTCAATGACACGACTTCCAATCACCTAAATGTGTTTCAATACCGTTTAATTCTCCACCAGCGTAACATTTGCTTTGGAGGAGTGTCTATCCCTTTGTGTTTTTTTCCTCTCCCCGCCAGATATCGGCAGCGAATATCTAATGATATATTAATCAGTCGGGAGTAGACAGTTCGACTGAACTTATTCTCTCTAATGGATTTTTAAATTACCTTATAGCTTTTCTTCGAACTGGTTTACTTGGAACTGACTTGTTAGAACTTGGAATTCGTATTTAATTATTTTTATAACTTTATTTATATGACGAACTCTCAAAAGAATATTTGGTACAAGAACAATGTCAGATTTTCATGAAGTTTTATGTTTGGTTTTTGTATTTTTAATATAGATTTGT
The DNA here is from genome assembly GCA_038373885.1 of Cheiracanthium punctorium. NCBI lineage: Eukaryota > Metazoa > Arthropoda > Arachnida > Araneae > Cheiracanthiidae > Cheiracanthium > Cheiracanthium punctorium. Next base: position 588,017 of record JAWZYV010012919.1, read on the forward strand.
CTATTGGTTAACATTATTGAAATGAAAGTGTTTCTAGGTTGAATTAATGTATTTGTTTAAAAAAAAGTTATTTCGCAGGTTCACAAGATTTAACAATAACATTATTTCTTTTCCAATACTTAATTAATTCCATATTAATAAAGTCAAAATGCAAATGTGATTGTAGCAAAAGTTACATGCAATGTTGCTAAAGTAAAAGAAAGAGAGAGAAAAAAAGAACATACAATAATAGACAATAAAAGAGATTATTGTTCTTTATTCGGAAAATTTTCTTATTCTGAAATTAAAAAAAGAATAACTTTGAAGAAGAACAGAATTTAGAATAACACAGAATTTAGAATATATATATTGCAATATTAAGTAACCACATATGAACAGAATTATATATTTTTAATTTGTTTTTAACATCTTTGTGATATTTTATAAGTGTCAATGCTGTTCTTTACAAAATGCATGCTACTTTTTAACAGTTTTAAAAATATTTTAACTAAATCTCAAATTACAATCTTATCCAATTACACTGACAAATGATGATTCTATTAAAAGAGTTCTAAAACAACCCGGGAAAAATATTTATACAGTGATCGTAATCTGCAACAGTTTCTTAAATAGATGGCGCCTCAGTATATTTTTTAAGGCAAGTTCTGTACTTTTCTAAAAACTGCATAAAAATATATAAAAATTTTCAAAACTTTCGCATTTTTTTCTAGTTTCTCATATAATTAATCAGCTTGCAAAACTGTTCAGAACTGAATAAACTTTTTTTCCCTTCTTCTTCTTTAAAAACAATCTGTAATGAAAAAAAAAAGTTAACTGAAATCAAATCCATTATGCATCTAACAATAAAGCAATTTTACTCTGACATGACTTGGGTGAAAATAGAAGTGAAATAAACTGCATGATATACCTTATAATTAATAAAATTTTTATCAAGTTAATGAATCTGTTGAAAAACAATCTTCAGTTACTTGGAAATTTCGAAGTGCACCTTTTATGTATTTCCAAAACATGGTATAAAATATTTTAAGAAATTTTTTAAGAGTTAATTTTAAGAGTGAAACATAAAATCATATTTTGTACAAAAACAATTAAACACACGGAGTTCGAGGATAAATTCCGTAAACCTTCCGAAATTCTACCAGGTTTTATAAGTACGTTTATTGTGTCACGTCAATTTTGTTTAATTTAAATAGCCGAAAATCTCTGAAATACGCTTTAAAGAATGACTGCCCATAGAGCGTAATGCTTTTCCCTCTCTGGGAGTGTGCTTGTAGAAACATTTTGCACTCGAAAGATTTCTCATTGCTGGTAACAGTAGCTCTTATATCAATACTGTATGCAGAGAAAATCAATTTATTTCTGAAAAAAAAAAGTTAAACTGGGTGATCTTGGGAAGTTATCTCGAACTGGTATCCCAATTTTCCCTTCAAAGCCTAACGTGACATCAAAATGACGTCATATCATTTACGATACAAAAATTTGTGGCACTCAAATGATTGACATTTTTTATTCTCGATATTCAAAGGAGCTGAAAATAGTGAAAAATTGCTAAAAATTTGGAAACGGGTGGCTTTTCAGATTTTTAAAGTAGACCACGATTTGCCCTGTATCTTTTTAAGTATTTATGTGAAATTTCGAGCCGATTGGTCAAACGGTGTGTATTTGTATGCGATTTAGACAAAGAAACACGCAGATTTTCATTTTTATTTATAAGGATACAGAAAAAAAAGTTGCCTTCGATTGTAAGTTATTAACTCTAATAAGGAAAACAACATGGTACGAAATTTGGTAAACAGATTCCTCGAAAGAAGATTCATGCGCATCTCTCACGGTGTTTTTTTTTTTTTATACTGAAATTTAAGTAAATTTAAACCATAAAAAAGAAGCAAAAGCATCCTTTCGAGAAAAACATTGAAAAAAAAATTCATTTTTCAACATTTGGAATAAGTGCAGATCATTGTTTTTAAAAGCTTTTCATTTTCTTATCTTTTGCAATTGTGAGTGTAACGAAATAGAATATAATAAGAGCATGCATATTAAAAAAACGGACATTTAAAAGTTGAAATTAATTAAGAAATTTTTAAAATAACACAAATTAAAAAAATAAAGTGCAATCGTTTAGGGTTACATAATAGGTCCACTTTTCCTCAGTTGCAATGTTTTACCTACTTTATGGAGCTTTTGTAGGAAAGTAATTGTAAAGTGAAGCCTTTTTGCAGCTGAAGAAATGTGAGCCTTTTCTACCACCTGAAATAATCATATTATAATATTTTTGCATTTATGTGTGTTATTTTACAAAGTTCTTAATTCATTTAAAATGGGATGCATCCCCCCATTTAGTATTCATGGCAAATCTTTTAAGTGGCTAAATTTTAGAGAATAAAAAAATTTCATCTGAGGGTAAAATGTGTAATTTTCGAAAGTGAAGTTGAGATATTTAACCCTTTGAGGCGCAACCCTTTCCCAATGCTGAAAAAAGGGCAGCCGTTGCCATCGTTCGACTTAACTACCAGCAAGACGGCGGACGATCCAAACGTTCATCGCGTGCCACATATCTAGAGACCCTTTTTTGACGACAGCTGGCTGTGCTCGGGTACAGTCAGCTGTCGTCAAAAAAGGGTCTCTAGATATGTGGCACGCGATGAACGTTTCGATCGTCCGCCGTCTTGCTGGTAGTTAAGTCGAACGATGGCAACAGCTGCTATTTTTTCAGCATTGGACAATCTATCCAGCTGTTCTGGCATTCTTCCATTTTTCAGCAGATGTCAGTGCTGTTAAAAATAATCGTGACCATTCTTTTTACGGGAAATGACGAGCAAAAAGTAAAGGATTCTCGTGGAACTATGTCACCCGCAACTATTTTTATAGATATCAAATCTATTCTTCGTGACTGGCAACAGTCAAAACGTCAGAGTTGGGTGTTCCCAGAGCGGGAACACTGCGCGTTAAAGGGTTAAAACAACATGAGACAGCTGCATGGTCGTACATCAATAGGTAATTCATACAGCGTCCGATAACGGATGTTTCCGTTCAGTTGTCTCTTAACATTTTGTCGTTTCCGAACGCACATTTCTCTATTTGTCTACGTGTCCTTCACTTCTGGCGATCACTTTGGCAAGCCATCTGTTCTCTGGCCCACTGCACTGATTCGCCGTTTCGACAGGTGGGTCTCGCAACATAAAAGTGTCGAACTCTGCAATAGCCCACCCGATGGGATTTTGATGAGGCCACCGATAGATTTAGACAATAGCTCGTTAAAAACCTTCGCTTTCAATACCGAAATGTGATTTCATTTTCCTTTCCATCAATATCCATCAAAGCAAACAATTGTTCGAGTAATTCAAAAGGACGCAAGGGCTGCTATTAAAAGGTCCCTGTTTGTGTGCATGTAATTTTCTTCGTCATTCTCTCTAACACGGAATAGCTTTGTGTGTGTGTGTGTGTGTGTGTGTGTGTGTGTGCGTATGCACTGTAGAAGAAACAGAATAAGGATTGTTGGAGTGTGAATGATAATTACAACGAGAGTGTAGCCATTTGAAGCTGTCCAATTACGATTTGTAGACTTTCATAATTTTGCTAAGTTAATGATATGGTAATAAAAGCCTTTGAAGTGAATTTACCAACGCGAAATTACTACAATCGCTCTATAACAAATTAAAATTTAATGTTGGCAATAATTACAGAATATAATAATGTCAACTTCTGTATTCTAAAAATTTTTTCCAATGATATGAAGATTTGTTTTTAATTGCCGAGGGAGATTGACGTATTTTAAGGATGTTCCACTGGAAGAGCGAACGTCATCACAGGATTTTTGAACAGTTTTAAAAGCATACCGATGATGTTAAACACTCGAAAAAATTAATAATGCTTCTTCATCTAATACATTATGGACTAATACTAAGCTGTATGTCTCATGAAACATTCAGAAAATATTCATAAGCACAAAAATCACCTTCAAAAATGTTCCGAGGAGTTACCTGCTTAAGAAATATCGCCGAATTCCGTATGTTTATCATTTTACACTGGATGTTTCGTAACTCCTATTTGTTCATTGCTTGCAACAGTTCACAGTAAATTCGTAAAGAGACATTCTAAATTTTCCTGAATCTCTAGCACAATTAAATTCTTAGAAAAGCTGTTCAAAAGTTACTTGATTTCCAAAAAGAACATCTTTAAAATCAAAGTTTTTAGACGACTGAAAATGTAACAAAAAAAAAAAAAAAAGAAAAAAGAAAAAGAAACAAAGTAAGAAATCACAACAACGCAATGTGAAAATTATGATACAAGATAATTGTATTCGTGAGCTTGTATTTAAATACAAGCTCAGTATTTAAATCTTGTATTTAAATACAAGCTTGTATTTAAATACAAGACATTTTTCAACGATTCACACAATACATTTGTGGCGGCACGATCACCTCCGCACACACAACACTCGGCAATTGAAGGCTGGTTGAGCGGGGACCTTTTGGCCGAGCCAGATTGCGCCTCATTCTACCACCCATAAGTCCCTGGGTTCGAACCCAGTTCTCGCCGCACGCTCTTCCTTCATTGGCAACCCGGACAACGAACACGCATTCTCCTTCTCGCTTACAGCGACAGATGGAAACCGCACCGCTCTCTTCCATCTCTCGCTCGGCTCTTTCAAAGTCCGCAACGAGCGGCAGCAACTCACAAAGTCCGCAATGAGCGGCAGTGACCTCACTAAAGTCCACAACGAGTGGCAGCGTTCCATAACGCTTGGAACATCGTTCGTCAGCCTCCGACTGACTCTCTAAGGGGGGGGGGGGGAGATAGTGTGGCGGCACGATCACCTCCGCACACACAACACTCGGCAATTGAAGGCCGGTCGAACGAGGACCTTTTGGCCGAGCCGGATTGCGCCTCACTCTACTATCCATAAGTCCCTGGGTTCGAACCCAGCTCTCGCCCCACGCTCTCCCTTCACATTAATTATTGAGTAAACTGGTGAACCGAAAAAATCAAAGGAGTTACGTATCGTTGAAAGGCATTAAAAAGGGAAAACATTTAGTATTCAAAATATAGTAGTCATTCTTTGTTCATTTTATTTACAGAAAAAAAAATTCTGTATGATCAGTAGTGCATGATAGCATAATCTTTACATGAAATAACCAAAATATTCCATTTAGTATTAAATGTTCACTCTTGCAGTCAAAAAGGGAAGAAAAAAAAATGTCAGTTTTCCGAAAACTCACATCTCACTACAGTATATTTTTTTTAAGCATGAAAGTGCTTGCGCTGGTGAAATGTGAATCCATTTTAAGCAAATGTCTTCAATTCCAGGGAACATTCCAGCAAACAAAATTGACTTTTCAGTCGTCCCACCAGCAATCAAAAGATCATCCCCATATTTCCAGTCTTCTTTTTTTTCTTTCCCTCTAGAAATTTGGTTTGTTTTCCTTTAATCCTGGTGGGCGATCGGTGTTGGCGATTAATCCCAATCTAGGATGACACTTTTCATCTGTTGGCCTCACGACTTCATTAGCATACGGAATGAACCCCGAGGAGAAAGGGTTGCCAAAGAAAAATCTGATCTCGCCAAGGTAGAGGATGGATGCTAGGAAGCGTTTTGTGAGGTGACATTCTATCCAGATAAAATGAAAAAAGTGTATTAAAGTATTATTACCCCCCCCTAAAAAAAAACTAACATTCCGTTGTATTCGATCGCTTTTTATATATATGAGAAAAAATCATACTATGTTATTGTTAAGCTTTATTTAATTAGTTATTTTTGAAAAAATCCGAAAGTTTAGTCAATTAATATTCTAATTCGGGAAATAAGTTTAAATATAAGTAAAAACAGCAATCGAGCTTAGATGCAAAATTCAAATAAATAACAGAACATGAAAATTTTAAGACACCTTAAAATAGTTAAAACTTAAGAACAGAAATTACAGATTGTCCGGAACAATTCTTTTGGATTTTCAAAGAAAAAAAAAAAAGAAAATAATTGTTTTAAGTTTATAAAATTAATACTGCATAAATATAATTTCTAATAATTAATTAATGTTCTTAAAGATATGAAAAAAGTTATTTCAAACAATTTAATTATTTGATTCTGCTGCAAAAATATACTATGTATGCTGACTATTTTCCATGCCATTCTTCCCACTTGAAAAATTTCTTGTATTTTCCTACTAACAACCATCTTAATTGTTTTTATTCACTTAACTTTTTAATATTTTGCTTGAGCCATTTTGTTTTGAGCTGGAGAATTCTTTGAAGGAAAATGTTCTTAGTTGTTTCGAAAATGTTTTGAACTGCGGAACAGGAAAGAGTTGCTGCAACTCTGTTAGCTGACACACTTATATATGTATATATAACATAAGAACTTGAAATACTACAATGTAACTCCAATTGCATATCACTCATTAAAATAGTCACCTGACTCCCTGCCAGAAGATAAAGCAGAAGAAGATTTAAGATTAGTCTTAGAACATCTAAATAATTAATTAACTTCGAATACATACTTAAATTTGTTTGAATTGTTAACTCTATGTATGGTAACATTTGATATATCACTCTTGCTATTTTCGCAATTTTCTAAAATTTAAATGCTTTATTTAAGCCAATTAAGACCATAAAAGAAAATACACATTTTTCTTCTTATTTACATCCCCATATAAAGTACTTTTTTCAAACACTTTTTTTGAAACACTTCTAAAATCAAAAAAAAATATTCATTTGAAAATGTCAAATTTTTCCCTTATAAGAATTATCATGGTTCAAACATTAGCTTCCCTTTAACAAATCCTTCGACATTACACAATATACTACATTCGAGGGACAAAGGGCGTGGATTTTTCAGTGGTACATTGTTTGTAAATATCCTGAGCTTATATTTTCACGGCGGGAGGCACCCCAGCGCTTAAGTTGAAACCTAAGGCTGCAGAGCAGTAATGAAATTTCGAGGTAACATTTCATTATAGGTGCAAACTCAAGTGCAATATATATGACTGTGTACTATATATTGCACTTGAGAGCATATTTACTGTGAGAGCAGCCTAATAAACTGTGCGTCTGATACTATTATAGTATGTGACTTCGACCCCTATTCCATCGTAAGAAGCAAAATATTGTGCTTAGCCTTCAGTATACATTCTGACACTTAGGAGACTGTCTGAAGTTTGATTCGAGTGTACAGGTGTTATAAAAATTTTGACAAGAATCTGTATCTTATTGAGATATCGAATTCAAATGAGCGATCAAGTGTATGCTGCAGTCTTTTAACGAATATGTACAATTATTTAAAAAATTGTCTCTTGCTAATGTTCTAAAAAGTTACCTGACTTTGATTTTTCATTTCTATTGAAAAGAACCCGTTTTTTTTTCTTTTTTAAATTCCGTTTAGGCCTATTAATCCACTGAACGGTGAACATTTTGTCATAGCTGCGATTTTTATAAAGGTTACCTGAGAGACAAATTTCGCCAAGTGCCAAGTGAGGGATAACTTCGCCGATCGGGCGCTAAAAATAAAATTCTCTCTCATCTATTGTGTTCCTTCGGATTTCCCTGCGGGACCCAGAGATGCGAAAGAGCGTCAGAGTCTGTTCGGCAGTCAAAGCGGGGCAAAAGGGGTGATGAATGTTACACAAGCACGATGGATCGGGGTGGATTATCGCCAGGCTTTCCGCCCTGTCCGGCCGGCGCAAATAAATGAGAGTCTTCCTTTAATATTCTTCCTGTCTCTGAATATTTCAGTGAACTGTTTGTCTTGTGTGCGCGTTCCGTTTTGAGACAATCGACAAAAGGCGGTGGAACTTGGCAAATGATTTTACCCGCACGGAAAGTTTTGGGGGGAGAGAGAGAGAAAGTTTTATATTGGCAAAAGAGACGCTCGGTATAGACGAATGCGACCCCAAAATAGAAGTCTGAAGGAAGCCACAGAGAGAGAGATTTAGTCTTCGTAATTAATACATAAGCGAAATTTCGTAAGAGAAAAGGGGCCAGCGTTCGCTGTCGAAATGAAAAGATTTAGGTAATGGTCGCCGCTTTTGTAAAAGTTTTCCAGTATATTTTGTGAAAGAGAAGCACATTTGTGATGTATGCTCATAGTAAAAGTCTGAAGCGGATTCGAAATTAAATGTTTGTGTAAAATGAAGCTGACTAGTCTGTAACGTTAGGTGTCATTAAGCTTCTGGTAGAATGTACAAAAAGGCATGCCATGTTATGCATTAAATAAATTAATAATAATAATAATAATAATAATAATAATAATAAACTGTTCCAGTAGTAGTTATAGACAAGAGTATATTTTATTATTGTAAACAAAATATTATCTTTTTCTTTCATCTTTCAAAGGCATGTAGACAAATTTCGAAGTTTAAACATCATCTAAACTTTGTACTGCATACAAAATTACTAATGTAATTGAGTATAAGTGAAAATACCAATGAAATGGTATTTTTTTACTCTGATTGTTAGGTAAAGTCTAACATTTTTTATGGCGTATTTCACTCAAAGGTATCCCCATACGGCGTGTTCTAAAAGTTTCTGTTCTGACAATGACGTATTGATATCATTTCGATATTAATTTCACTAAACATCTTTGCATCTTTACGCTCAAAATACGTCTCCAGCAGCGCAGTTTTCTGACAGCGTGATAAACTCATTTCACTAACAAGAACAAAATAGAATAAACTTTTATTTTCACACAACTTGAGTCCGAAAAGAACCAAACCATAAAAGCTAAAGAATAGATGCAATGATAAGCAGACGATAAAATTTAATATTTTTCGCGAAACTTGAGTTCGAAAAGAACCAAACGATAAAAACTAAAGAATTTATGCAATGGTAAGCAGGCGATAAAATTTAATATTTAAAAAATATTCACAGTCAGAGATTTCTTTAAGTTAGAGTACGATAATTTTTAGAATATGTTGTACAAAGGAATAAAATTCTTTCGCATTTCACGTCATTCTTGTGTGAAAGAAACATGTCTCAATAGACGCTGAAAATATTTGAGTGTCAGTAAACAACTGAACTTGACAAGGGGAAAAAACCATCCCTGGTAGTTCTTATTTGAACAATTGATACAATAACTTTCGTAATAAACACTTGCTGTTTTCTTTATTGATAACCGTACATGGAAATCGATAAAGTGCAAAAAAGTAAACACTTCGTAACATATCTCAGGATTGACTAACTTGAATGCAAGAAGCTCAAGAAATCGTCTTTTATTGTTTTGCCAACTTTCTTTCTCAGTGGTTATGGAACAAAGTACTGTCCACTTACACTTTAGGTATGATATCTTATAAATAAAAATGAAATTCTGTTTGTTTGTTTGTTTGTTTGTTTGTTTGTTTGTGGATTTGATTCGTATACAAATCCACAAAAATGGACCTATCGGCCTGAAATTTAGCACAGATATGTAAAATAATATAGAATAAATCACAGTCCACTTTAAAACTTTGAAAGTCCACCCGTTCCCGGAATTTAAGAGATTTTTTATGCTTTTCACGCAAAAATCTTTCCGTAATTCTAACCCCTGTAGTGAAAAAAGTGTGAAATAAGGATCGTGGTTGCCATGTGTGGCGATTTTGCCGAATAAAGTGTCGTTCGTATACAAATCCACAAAAATGGACCTATCGGCCTGAAATTTAGCACAGATATGTAAAATAATATAGAATAAATCGTAGTCCACTTTAAAACTTTGAAAGTCCACCCGTTCCCGGAATTAAAGAGATTTTTTATGCTCTTCACGCAAAAAGCTTTCCGTAATTGTAACCCCTGTAGTGAAAAAAGTGTGAAATAAGGATCGTGGTTGCCATGTGTGGCGATTTTTCCGAATAAAATGTTTTAAATTCTCAAAGTAAAAATAAAAGAATAATAATGATTTTTTTTTGTTAGTTTATATTCGTAAGGTTATTTTTTTTTTAAATTATAATATCGTGTGCATGGGAAATCAGAGCAGGAATGTAATGCTTTACACACAAAACAATAAGAATTGAAGATTTCCGAGGCTAATATGTAAATTTTTTTAGTTTGGCGAAAAAATAAAATGGCTGAAATATGGATTTTGAGTAAGTGAGTTCTAGCGGTTTGCACAGTTTTCGGCTTGGCGCAATTTATTGAGAGCTTAAGGAAATAGATTTTTGAAAACAAGTGCAAAGGTTTTATTAGAATACAGCGTTAAATTTTAATGATCCGTGAAGAAATAATGCAGTTATTAAGGGATTTCAAGCGATCTAACTTCAGAATTCTCGCCAATTGAGTACATTGATTTAAGTTGGGGGAATTCCGCCAAATTTCAGAAAATTGAAATCTTCTCATTTAGTACATCGGAGTAACGATGAATAAAACACATTATAGTTGATAATTAAAAAAAAGTCGGCTGTATTAAGGGATTCCAATTTTCAAATAAATGCGTGCTACACTTTGGCGGTCGAACCATTTCCCATATTGATTGCTGCTAAGTCAATGCTTCGAATGATTCCCTGAAAAAACTCTTGCAAAATGGCGTATGTTGGCACTTTGGCGAGGCTTAGATTTGAAACTGGATTTTGTTTGAGACTGGTATATATAATAACACTGGTTATAGATAAAAATGAATGTTGGTATGTGTTTATGAGGTTGAAAAACTCCAGCACCGTTGAGCACCGTTGCACGATGAAATTTGGTTCACCAAAGTCTTTTATGATGGAGAAGGTTTTTATGCTGTCCGTGTTCCTTAACTTGCCACTTGGTGCCGCAGCACAACGTTGAATTCTATTCCGTTTAGCCGTTTGCTATGCGAATATCGTCCAACCGATTTCGATGAAATTTGGTACACGCGAATATTAGAACACGGAGAATATTTTTCACTATCCATTTTCCTGTAACTTGCCGCTAAATGGCGCTGCAGAGCATCAACTACTATACCGTTCGACCGATCGGCATAAAATTTTTCATACTTACACATTTGAGCACGAAGAATATATTATAACTGCGTTCCTTTTGATGTTACTCACCACTAGATGACACTGCAATGCATTATTATTTTAACTCGCCACTAGATGACGCTGCAGCAGGCCAAATTCTTGACCATTCAAACGGTCGCTATGAAAATCAGTATACATAGCTGTTTGAACAATGAGAATATTTTGGCGTCATCCATTTTGCTATAACTCGCCACTTGACGGCACTGTAGCAAATCATTACTTTAATTAACCACTAGATGGCCCTGCAGTGTATCACTTCTTGACTGTGCAAAGGATCGTTATGAAAATTGGTATACAAAGATAGTTGAACACGGTCGCTATGAAAATCAGTATACATAGCTATTTGAACAATGAGAATATTTTGGCGTTATCCATTTTGCTATAACTCGCCATTTGACGGCGCTGTAGCAAATCATTACTTTATTGAACCACTAGATGGCCCTGCAGTGTATCACTTCTTGACTGTGCAAATTATCGCTATGAAAATAGGTATGCATAGATATTTGAACACGGGGAAGGGTTTGGCGCTATCCATTTTCCTATAACTTGCCACTAGATGTCGCGTCAACACATGAACTTCAGGACTGTCCATCCGATAGTCATGAAAATTCGTATACATCGATATCTGAATGCGAAAAATATTTTCGCCGTATCCGTTTTGCTAAAACTCGCCACTAGATTGCGCTACGCCGCATGGCCTTCTGCACCGTACAAACGATTGCCTTGCAATTCGGTATGCATGATTATTGGACACAATATAACGCGATATCCACTTTGCTATATCTGTTTATTACAATGAATAGTAATCACCACAAATCGTAATATCAAAAAGTCCATTCATTCCCGTGCGAAGAACGGGTACTTCAGCTAGTATTTTCTAAAAATGTAAACAGTGTTGTAACAGAAATTATCTTTGACTGGGACTCGCCCTGTATAAGAGGTTTTGCCTGTATAAGAGAAAAAAGTTTTCTCCTAAATGTTTGTCGATTTGAGATGGAGTTTGAAATTATGTGTTTCTTTACACGTGCTTACTGTTTACCA